>CM055898.1:13347838-13857838 GCA_029582155.1 Panopea generosa
TATATTATGTAGATTTGTCATTATATCATGTGCTTTTTTCATTATATTATGTACATTTATCATTATATGATGTACATTTTTTATTATATTATGTACATTAACCATTATATTATGTAGATGTGTCATTATATGATGTGCTTTTTTCATTATATTATGTGCTTTAATAATTATATTATGTGCCTTCTATATTATGTTATGTAGAGTTATCTTTATATTATGTAGATTTGTCATTATATGATGTACATTAACCATTATATTATGTAGATTTGTCATTACATTATGTGCTTTTATTATCATATTATGTAGATGTAACATTATATGATGTACATTTACCATTATATTATATAGACATGTCATTATATGATGTAGATTTGTCATTATATGATGTACATTCTTTATTATATCATGTACATTAACCATTATACTATGTGTATGTGTCATTATATTATGTGCTTTTATCATTATATAATGTACTGTTTTCATTATATTATGTAGTCAAACATTAATATTATATCTTGTAGATAATTCAGCTATTATTATATGTTGTAGATACTTTATTTTGTGACTTATCATTATGTTGACGATTTTAACGGGTGGGTTTATAAGAATCTCCGGCTTATTTCCAAAATGGAGGAAGGCACGGAAATTTTCAACTTATTAGAAATTTTAGGATAAAATGCCTACAGACAAAATTTTCTACGACAGAAACTCTTCACTAAAGCCTGACGGACACGGAGCTTTGACGTGAATACGATAGGGGACAAAGTGAGGTTTCGTGAAGAATTGCTGAAAGCATCGTCTGCTAGCACTTACACGAATTCTGGTTTGCAAAATGAATATGATAAATAACAGATGGCCAATATGTTCATACTGCTTGACAATATCAATATAAGATGATGAAGTCATCTGTTTCATTAACAATAAATAGCTTCGTTAACGTTTTTGTCGACAAATTTATGCGAAAATAAGCCTATAGTGCGATATACTACAGCTGGTGGCATACACATTTTGCCTAGAGAAATCTTAACATATTTTACGGATAGAACAAAAAACGAATTAGAAATGAAAATAGACACACACACACACACACAAAACAAACATACATGCAAACACAGCTGTTTCGCGTGAAGATATCAAATTTATCGCGTAAACTTGCATGATACATATGTACTTTATACAGTTTTGAGCTGGAAATACATTGGAACGCAATTTACATTTAAATGGTCACGTGTGACAGAGTTCTGTGCATAATAATATTTTTCCTACTCGATCTGATAACGAAGGACAACGAAACGGACGTATTTTGTAACCATAACAGCGCACGTGAGTCTTTGTTTTTCGTTAGCTTTATATTCGCCTTAAAACTTCAGAAAATTAACTCAAATCATCAGTGAGAGTACAAATAGTACATTTAACTACTCACTTTATAAAATGGAAACTTGTAAATTTTTGTATTAAAAGTATTATTTAAAAGTATTGTGTAGTTGTCATAAAACGATGTTTATTAATGAATAAATGAAAGAATGCACGCATGCATGCATGCATTGATGAATGAACGAATGATGAATGATGAATGAATGAATGAATGAATGAATGAATGAATGAATGAATGAATGAATGAATGAATGAATGAATGAATGAATGAACGAGTGAATGACGTTTTATGGCCCGTCGGCACATGGAAAAGTTATTTGTCCGTGCAAAGGTTAATGAATGCGATGATGACATTACTAAATTAAATGGATATCGTTAAACATACAGTTATCAAGATACATATTTAGGGTAGGGATAATTCCCCGCCTTAATGGATTCTTGGCAGTGATCATGATCTGCTCAAAGGAATTATTCGAGGCTGCTGATTTGTATAAATTAACTCATTTCAGTTGTGATACGACGAAAATTAGAGTAAATTTGTTATTATATTTTGTAACAACTATGTTACAATATTTTATAATTATAAATATGTTACTACAATAGGAGTTATAATTTACATCTATTACAATAAATAATGCGCCCCATTGGTGCAATAAGGTACCAAGTGTATATGAAATAAGAAGGCACTTGGTACCTTTTTGCACCAATTGGGCGACATTATCTATGCGGTGAAAAAACATATATTTCTATCATAATTCTGTAGAAGATTTGACCGTTTGTTGCTTAAAATATTCCAAACATATAAGCTGTAAATAATAAATTTACAATAAATTGAATCTAATTGCATTTTTATCCAACATTGTGTTTTATACGTTATAATTATATATTAACATCTCAACCACCAAAATATTTAACCAAATACTAGAAGAGAAATCGCGAAAGCCGGGGTATTTAGAAATTGTGAAAGTTTACCATATATTCTATTTGTAAAAAGATGTACAATGAACAGTATAGTATGCCTTGTGTATGTCAACTTTAGCAAACATCTTGTAATAACCTGACACTATAGCACACAACTGACATTGTATTACCTGTTTTCCTCGAATAAATGTACACTAACTATTACACTAATAATGGCTTGCATGTGTTATATTGCGTATGTTATATTAATACATTTTTTAGTGCAAGAACAACCACGACATTTCTCAACTTTTCCCTTTATTTATTTACTATTTCTCACTATGGGTGCAGATGAACGCATCTTAACTCTCTTAATTAAATCGCTAAATCAGAATATTTTGAGTTGATACAATAAAATCTTGATTTTATTAAAGAAAAAATATACATATCATGTAACCATAGAGTTTAAAATTTATAAAATCAAGGTGCTAGATTTTATAGAGGTTCTGGACATTGAATGTTAGATGGGGAGACTATAGGGAAACAGAAAAGTCTTCCTTTTCACCATTTGTACGTACTAGTATTCAATTTGAAGCCAGTAGTCATAACACATAAGATTTGAATTAATTCAATTTCCCAGGCGAGATTGCAAAATGGTTAACATTGAGATTTGTATTGAGATGTTTTATTCTAGGGAGCTCCCCATGTTAAACAATAATGTGATAATAATAATAAGGATCCTACCCTGACCCCTCGACCATAGCTAATATTCTAGTTATACATTATGCTGTAGTGATGGCATGAATGATCCTGCCTACTCCAGTGATAAATCATGCTGTTAAAATAAAATGTATGATTCTGTCCAGTAATAATAATAATAAAAATGTATTGGTGAAATTAATGATCTGTCCCCATTATAAATAATAGTGTAGGGATGAAATGTACGATCCTACCCACTCCCATAATAAACAATACTGCAGTGGTGAAATGTATGATCCTACCCACTCACATTATAAATAATACTGTAGTTGTGAAATGTACGATCTTATTCACTCCCACTATACATAATAGTGTAGTGGTGAAATATACGATCTTACCCACTCTCACTATAAATAATACTGTAGTGATGAAATGTATGATCCTGCCCACTCCCATTATAAATAATACTGTAGTGGTGAAATGTATGATCCTGCCCACACCAATTATAAATAATACTGTAGTGATGAAATGTATGATACTATCCACTCCCACTTTAAATAATACTGTAGTGGTGAAATGTATGATCCTGCCCACTCCCATTATAAATAATACTGTAGTGATGAAATGTATGATCATACCCACTCCCATTATAAATAATACTGTAGTGGTGAAATGTATGATCCTGCCCACTCCCATTATAAATAATACTGTAGTGATGAAATGTATGATACTATCCACTCCCACTTTAAATAATACTGTAGTGGTGAAATGTATGATACTGCCCACTCCCACTATAAATAATACTATAGTGGTGAAATGTATGATCCTGCCCACTTCCATTATAAATAATACTGTAGTGGTGAAATGTATGATCATGTCCACTCCCAGTATAAATATTGCTGTAGTTGTGAAATGTATGATCCTACCCACTCCCATTATAAATATTACTGTAGTGGTGAAATGTATGATCCAACCTACTCCCACTATAAATAATACTGTAGTGGTGAAATGTATGATCCTACCCACTCCCACTATAAACAATACAGTATTGGTGAAATGTATGATCTTACCCACTCCCATTAAAAATAATACTGTAGTGATGAAATGTATGATCCTGTCCAATCCCACTATAAATAATACTGTAGTGATGAAATGTATGATCCTACCCACTCCCACTATAATTTATTCTGTAGTGATGAAATGTATGATCCTACCCACTCCCTCTGTAAATAATACTGTAGTGATGAAATGTGTGATCCTACCCATTCCCACTATAAATAATACTGTAGTAGTGAAATGAGTGATCCTACCCACTCCCACTGTAAATAATACTGTAGTGGTGAAATGTGTGATCCTACCCACTTCCACTATAAATAATACTGTAGTGATGAAACGTGTGATCCTGTCAACTCCCATCATAAATAATACTGTAGTGGTGAAATGTATGATCCTACCCACTCCCATCATAAATAATACTGTGGTGGTGAAATGTATGATCCTGCCCATTCCCACTATAAATAATACTGTAGCGATGAAATGTATGATCCTGCCCACTCCCATTATAAATAATACTGTATTGATGAAACGTGTCATCCTGTTCATTCCCACTATAATTAATACTGAAGTGGTGAAATGTATGATCCTGTCCACTCTCATTATAAATAATACAGTAATGGTGAAATGTATGATCCTACCCACTGCCATTATAAATAATACTGTAGTTGTGAAATGTATGATCCTGCCCACTCTCATTATAAATAATACTGTAGTGATGAAACGTGTGATCCTGTTCATTCCCACTATAAATAATACTGAAGTGGTGAAATGTATGATCCTGTCCACTCCCACTATAAATAATGCTGTAGGTGAAATGTATGACCACGCATACTATAAATAATACTGTAGTTGAGAAATGTATGATCCTATCCACTCCCACTATAAATAATAATGTAGTGATGAAATGTATGATCATACCCACTCCCATTATAAATAATACTGTAGTGGTGAAATGTATGATCTTACCCACTCCCATTATAAATAATACTGTGGTGGTGAAATGTATGATCCTACCCGCTCCCATTATAAATAATACTGTGGTGATGAAATGTATGATCCTACCCGCTCCCATTATAAATAATACTGTAGTGGTGAAATGTATGATCTTACCCACTCCCATTATAAATAATACTGTGGTGGTGAAATGTATGATCCTACCCGCTCCCATTATAAATAATACTGTGGTGGTGAAATGTATGATCCTACCCGCTCCCATTATAAATAATACTGTGGTGATGAAATGTATGATCCTACCCGCTCCCATTATAAATAATACTGTGGTGGTGAAATGTATGATAATACCCGCTCCCATTATAAATAATACTGTAGTGGTGAAATGTATTGTACTATCCGCTCCCATTATAAATAATACTGTGGTGGTGAAATGTATGATCCTACCCGCTCCCATTATACATAATACTGTAGTGGTGAAACGTATGATCCTTCCCGCTCCCATTATAAATAATACAGTAGTGGTGAAATGTATGATCATATCCACTCCCATTATAAATGATACAGTTGTGGTAAAACGTATGATCCTATTGACTCCCATTATGAATAAAACTGTGGTGGTGAAATGTATGATCATACCCGTTCCAATTATAAATAATACTGTAGTGATGAAATGTGTTATCAAACCCGCTCCCATTATAAATAATACTGTAGAGGTGAAATGTATGATCATACCCACTCCCATTATAAATAATACTGTAGTGGTGAAATGTATGATCATACCCGCTACAATAATAAATTATACTGTAGTGATGAAACGTATGATCATACCCGCTCCCATTATAAATAATACTGTAGTGGTGAAACGTATGATCATTCCCGCTCCCATTATAAATAATACTTTGGTGGTGAAATGTATGATCATACCCACTCCCATTATAAATAATACAGTAGTGGTGAAATGTATGATCCTATCCACTCCCATTATAAATAATACTTTGGTGGTGAAATGTATGATCATGTCCACATCCACTATAAATAATACCGTAGTGATGAAATGTATGATCCTACCCACTCCCATTATAAATAATACTGTAGTGGTGAAATGTATGATCATACCCGCTACAATTATAAATTATACTGTAGTGATGAAACGTATGATCATAACCGCTCCCATTATAAATAATACTGTAGCGGTGAAACGTATGATCATTCCAGCTCCCATTATAAATAATACTTTGGTGGTGAAATGTATGATCATACCCACTCCCATTATAAATAATATAGTAGTGGTGAAATGTATGATCCTATCCACTCCCATTATAAATAATACTGTGGTGGTGAAATGTATGATCATGTCCACACCCACTATAAATAATACCGTAGTGATGAAATGTATGATCCTACCCACTCCCATTATAAATAATACTGTAGTGGTGAATGTATGATCCTACCCACTCCCATTATAAATAATACTGTGGTGGAGAAATGTATGATCATGTACACTCCCACTATAAATAATACTGCAATGATAAAACGTGTGATCCTATTCACACCCACTATAAATAAGACTGTAGTGGTGAAATGTATGATCATGTCCACTCCCATTATAAATAATACTGTAGTGATGAAATGTATGAGCATACCCACTCCCATTATAAATAATACAGTAGTGGTGAAATGTATGGTCCTATCCACTCCCATTATAAATAATACTGTGGTGGTGAAATGTATGATCATGTACACTCCCACTATAAATAATACTGCAATGATAAAACGTGTGATCCTATTCACTCCCATTATAAATAATACTGTAGTGGTGAAATGTATGATCAGAGCCACTCCCATTATAAATAATACTGTGGTGGTGAAATGTATGATCATGTCCACTCCCATTATAAATAATACTGTGGTGGTGAAATGTATGATCTTACCGACTCCCATTATAAATAATACTGTAGTGATGAAATGTATGATCATACCCACTCCCATTATAAATAATACTGTGGTGGTGAAATGTATGATCATGGCCACTCCCATTATAAATAATACAGTAGTGGTGAAATGTATGATCCTACCCACTCCCACTATAAATAATACTGTGGTGGTGAAATGTATGATCATGTCCACTCCCAGTATAAATAATACTGCAGTGATGAAATGTGTTATCCTGCTCATTCACATTATAAATAATAGCGCAGTGATTAGTTGTATGACCTTAACCACTGTCATTAAAAATAACAGTGTAGTGATTAATGGTATGATTTTACCTAGTGCCAAAATAAATAATACTGTAAGAACGAAAGGTATGATCCTACCTATTCCCATTATAAACAAAACTGTAGTGAATAAATGCATGGTTTTGCTCACTTCCATTATAATTAACTGTAGTGATGGAATGTATGATCTTGACCACTGCCGTTATCAATAATTTTGTAATGTATTATCATGCCTTTCCCAATTATAAATAATACCGTAGTGATGAAATGTACGATTCTGCCCACTACCTCTATAAATAATATTGTAGTGATGAAATGTATTATAATTCCGCTCCCACTATAAATAATACTGTAGTGATGAAATGTGTGATCCTGCCAACTCCCATTATAAATAAGTTTGTAGTGATGAAATGCATTATCAAACCCACACCCAATATAAAACATATGTAGTGATGAAATGTATGATCCTGGTCACTCTCATTATAAATAATACTGTAGTGATGAAACGTATGATCATGTCCACTGCCAGTATAAATAATACTGTAGTGATGAAATATATGATCCTGGCCAGTCCCAGTATAAATAATACTATAGTGATGAAATGTATGGTCCTTGCCACTTCCAGTATAAATAATACTGTAGTGATGAAACGTATGATCATGTCAACTCCCAGTATAAATAATACTGTAGTGATGAAACGTATGATCCTGGCCACTACCAGTATAAATAATACTGTAGTGATGAAACGTATGATCATGTCGACTCCCAGTATAAATAATACTGTAGTGATGAAATGTATGATCCTGGCCACTACCAGTATAAATAATACTGTAGTGATGAAACGTATGATAATGTCCACTCCCTCTAATATAATACTGCAGTGATGAAATGTATGATCATAACCACTCCCAGTATAAATAATACTATATTGATGAAATGTATGATCATGTCCACTCAAAGTATAAATAATACTGTAGTGATGAAACGTATGGTCCTGGCCACTCCCAGTATAAATAATACTGTAGTGATGAAATGTATGATCCTATCCACTCGCATTATAAATAATACTGTAGTGATGAAACGTATGGTTCTGGCCAATCGTATTATAAATAATACTGTAGTGATGAAATGTGTGATCATGTCCACTCCCAGTATAAATAATAATGTAGTGATAAAATATATGATACTGGCTACTCCCATTATAAATAATACTGTAGTGATGAAATGTATGATCATGTCCACTCCCAGTATAAATAATACTGTAGTGATGAAACGTATGGTTCTGGCCACTCCCATTATAAATTAAACTGTAGTGATGGAATGTGTGACCATGTCCACTCCCAGTATCAATAATACTGTAGTGATGAACAATATGATCCTATCCACTCACATTATAAATAATACTGTAGTGATGAAACGTATGGTGCCGGCCAATCGTATTATAAATAATACTGTAGTGATGAAATGTATGATCATGTCCACTCCCAGTATAAATAGTACTGTAGAGATAAAAAATATGATCCTGGCCACTCCCATTATCAATTATACTGTAGTGATGGAATGTGTGATCATGTCCACTCACAGTATAAATAATACTGTAGTGATGAAACGTACAGTCCTGGCCACTCCCAGTATAAATAATACTGTAGCGATGAAATGTGTGATCATGTCAACTCACAGTATAAATATAACTGTAGTGATAAAATATATGATCTTGGCCACTCAAATTATAAATAATACTGTACTGATAAAATATGTGATCATGTCCACTCCTAGTATAAATAATACTGTAGTGATGAAATGTGTGATCATGTCCACTCCCAGTATAAATAATACTGTAGTAATGGAACGTATGGTCCTGGCCACTCCCAGTATAAATAATACTGTAGTGATGAAATGTATGGTCCTGGCCACTCTCATTATAAATAATACTGTAGTGATGAAATGTATGGTCATGGCCACTCCCATTATAAATAATACTGTAGTAATGAAACGTATGGTCCTGGGCACTCTCATTATAAATAATACTGTAGTGATGAAATGTGTGATCATGTCCACTCCAAGTATAAATAATACTGTAGTGATGAAATGTATGATCATGTCCACTTCCATTATAAATAATAATGTAGTGATGAAATGTATGGTCCTGGCCACACCCAGTATAAATAATACTGTAGTGATGAAATGTGTGATCATGTCCACTCCCAGTATAAATAATACTGTAGTGATGAAACGTATGGTCATGGCCACTCCCAGTATAAATAATACTGTAGTGATGAAATGTGTGATCATGTCCACTCCCAGTATAAATAATACTGTAGTGATGAAACGTATGGTCCTGGCCACTACCAGTATAAATAATACTGTAGTGATGAAATGTGTGATCGTGTCCACTCCCAGTATAAATAATACTGTAGTGATGAAATGTATGATCATGTCCACTCCCATTATAAATAATACTGTAATGATGAAATGTGTGATCATGTCCACTTCCACTATGAATAATACTGTAGAGATGAAATGTATGATCTTGTCCACCCCCAGTATAAATAATACTGTAGTGATGAAATGTATGGTCCTGGTCACTCTCATTATAAATAATACTGTAGAGATGAAATGTATGATCATCTCCACTCCCATTATAATTAATACTGTAGTGATGAAACGTATGGTCATGGCCACTCGCATTATAAATAATACTGTAGAGATGAAATGTTTGATCATGTCCACTCCCAGTATAATTAATACTGTAGTGTTGAAATGTATGATCATGTCCACTCCCATTATAAATAATACTGTAGTGATGAAATGTGTGATCATGTCCACTTCCACTATGAATAATAATGTAGAGTTGAAATGTATGATCCTGGTCACTCTCATTATAAATAATACTGTAGTGATGAAATGTATGATCATCTCCACTCCCATTATAATTAATACTGTAGTGATGAAACGTATGGTCATGGCCACTCGCATTATAAATAATACTGTAGTGATGAAATGTATGATCATCTCCACTCCCATTATAATTAATACTGTAGTGATGAAATGTATGATCCTGGCCACTCTCATTATAAATAATACTGTAGTGATGAAATGTACGATCATCTCCTCTCCCATTATAATTAATACTGTAGTGATGAAACGTATGGTCATGGCCACTCGCATTATAAATAATACTGTAGAGATGAAATGCGTGATCATGTCCACTCCCAGAGTAAATAATACTGTAGTGTTGAAATGTATGATCAGGGCCACTCCCATTATAAATAATACTGTAGTGTTGAAATGTATGATCCTATCCTCTTCCACTATATATAATACTGTAGTGATGAAATGTGTGATCTTGTCCACTCCCAGTATAAATAATACCGTAGTGATGAAATGTATGATCATGTCCACTCCCAGTATAAATAGTACTGTAGTGATGAAATGTATGATCCTATCCACTCTCACTATAAATAATACTGTACTGATGTAATGTGTGATCATGTCCACTCCCAGTACAAAAAATACTGTAGTGATGAAATGTATGATCCTATCCACTCCCACTATAACTAATACTGTAGTGATTAAATGTATGATCCTATCAACTTCCGCTATAAATAATACCGTAGAGATGAAATGTATGATCATGTCCACTCCCATTATGAATAATACTGTAGTGATGAAATGTATGATCTTACCCACTTCCATTATAAATAATACTGTAGTGATAATATGTATGATCCTGGCCACTCTCATTTTAGATAATACTGTAGTGATGAAATGTATGATTATGTCCACTCCCACTATAAATAATACTCTGGTGATGAAATGTATGATTCTGCCAACTCCCATTGTAAATAATTTTGTAGTGATGAAATGTATGCTACTACCCACTTCCGCTGTAAATAATACTGTAGTGGTGAAATGTATGATACTACCCACTCCCACTGTAAATAATACTGTAGTGGTGAAATGTATTATACTACCCACTCCCACTATACATAATACTGTAGTGGTGAAATGTATGATCCTACCCACTCCCTTTATAAATAATACTGTAGTGATGAAATGTGTGATCCTGCTCATCCCTATTATGAATAATACTGTAGTGGTGAAATGTGTGATCCTGCCCACTCCCACTATTAATAATACTGTAGTGATGAAATGTATGATCCTACCCACTCCTATTATAAATAATTCTGTAGTGGTGAAATGTATGATCCTGCCCACTCTAATTATAGACAATATTATAGTGATGAAATGTATGATCCTATCCACTCCCACTATAAATAATACTGGAGTGATGAAATGTGTGATCCTACCCACTCTCATTATAAATAATACTGTAGTGATAAAATGTGTGATCATATCCACTCCCAGTATAAATAATACTGCAGTTATGAAATGTATGATCCTGGCGACTCTCATAATAAATAATACTGTAGTGATGAAGTGAATGACGTATCCACTCCTACTATAAATAATACTGTAGTGATGAAATGTGTGATCATGTCCAGTCCCACTATAAATAATACCGTAGTGATGAAATATATGATACTATCCACTCCCATTGTAAATAATACTGTAGTGATGAAATGTATGATCATGTCCACTCCCAGTATAAATAATACTGTAGTGATGAAATGTATGGTCCTGGCCACTCTCATTAAAAATAATACTGTAGTGATGAAATGTGTGATCATGTCCACTCCCAGTATAAATAATACTGTAGCGATGAAATGTATGGTCCTGGCCAATCTCATTATAAATAATACTGTAGTGATGAAATATATGGTCCTGGCCACTCTCATTATAAATAATACTGTAGTGATGAAATGTGTGATCATGTCCACTCCCAGTATAAATAATACTGTAGTGATGAAATGTATGATCATGTCCACTCCCATTATGAATAATACTGTAGTGATGAAATGTATGATCCTGGCCACTCTCATTATAAATAATACTGTAGTGATGAAATGTGTGATCATGTCCACTCCCAGTATAAATAATACTGTAGTGATGAAATGTATGATACTATCCACTCCCACTATAAATAATACTGTAGTGATGAAATGTATGATCATGTCAACTCCCACTATAAATAATACTGTAGTGATGAAATGTATGATACTATCCACTCCCACTATAAATAATACTGTAGTGATGAAATGTATGATCATGTCAACTCCCACTATAAATAATACTGTAGTGATGAAAAATATGATACTATCAACTCCCACTATAAATAATACTGTAGTGATGAAATGTATGATCTTGGCCACTCCCAGTATAAATAATACTGTAGTGATGAAATGTATGATCCTGGCCACTCTCATTATATATAATCCTGTAGTGGTGAAATGTATAATCTTATCCACTCCCACTATAAATATTACTATAGTCATGAAATGTATGATTCTGTCCACTCCCACTATAAATATTACTATAGTCATGAAATGTATGATTCTGTCCACTCCCAGTATAAATAATACTGTAGTGACGAAATGTATGATCCTATCCACTCCTAGTATAAATAATACTGTAGTGATGAAATGAATGATCCTGTCCACTCCCAGTATAAATAATACTGTAGTGATGAAATGTATGATCATGTCCATTCCCATTATAAATAATGTTGCAGTGATGAAATGTATGATCCTATCCACTCCCAGTATAAATAATTCTGTAGTGATGAAACGTATGATTTTGCCCACTTCCTTTATAAATAATGCTATAGTGATAAAACGTATGATTCTGCCAACTCCCATTATAAATAATGCTTTAGTGATGAAACGTATGATTCTGCCAACTCCCATTATACGTAATACTGTAGTGATGAAACGTATGATTATGCCCACTCCCATTACAAATAATACTGAAATGATGAAACGTATGATTCTGCCAACTCCCATTATAAATAATACTGTAGTGATGAAACGTATGATTCTGCCCACTCCCATTACAAATAAAACTGAAGTGATGAAACGTATGATTCTGCCCACTCCCATTACAAATAATACTGAAGTGATGAATGTATGATTCTGCCAACTCCCTTTATAAATAATGATCTAGTGATAAAATGTATGATTTTGCCAAATCCCATTACAAATAATACTGAAGTGATGAAACGTATGATTCTGGCCACTCCCTTTATAAGTAATGCTCAAGTGATGAAACGTATGATTCTGCCCACTCCCATTATAAATAATACTGTAGTGATGAAACATATGATCCTGCCCACTCCCTTTATAAATAATGCTCTAGTGATGAAACGTAGGATTCTGCCCTATCCCATTATAAATAATGCTCTAGTGATAAAACGTACGATTCTGCCAACTCCCATTATAAATAATGCTGTAGTGATGGAACGTATGATCCTGCCAACTCCCATTATAAATAATACTGTAGTGATGAAACGTATGATTCTGCCAACTCCTTTTATAAATAATACTGTAGTGATGAAATGTATGATCATGGCCGCTCCCACTTTAAATAATACTGTAGTGATGAAATGTATGATCATGGCCACTCCCAGTATAAATAATACTGTAGTGATGAAATGTATGATCCTGGCCACTCTCATTATATATAATCCTGTAGTGGTGAAATGTATGATCTTATCCACTCCCACTATAAATATTACTATAGTCATGAAATGTATGATTCTGTCCACTCCCAGTATAAATAATACTGTAGTGATGAAATGTATGATCCTATCCACTCCTAGTATAAATAATACTGTAGTGATGAAATGAATGATCCTGTCCACTCCCAGTATAAATAATACTGTAGTGATGGAATGTATGATCATGTCCATTCCCATTATAAATAATGTTGCAGTGATGAAATGTATGATCCTATCCACTCCCAGTATAAATAATTCTGTAGTGATGAAACGTATGATTTTGCCCACTTCCTTTATAAATAATGCTATAGTGATAAAACGTATGATTCTGCCAACTCCCATTATAAATAATGCTGTAGTGATGAAACGTATGATTATGCCCACTCCCATTACAAATAATACTGAAATGATGAAACGTATGATTCTGCCAACTCCCATTATAAATAATACTGTAGTGATGAAACGTATGATTCTGCCCACTCCCATTACAAATAATACTGAAGTGATGAAACGTATGATTCTGCCCACTCCCATTACAAATAATACTGAAGTGATGAATGTATGATTCTGCCCACTCCCTTTATAAATAATGATCTAGTGATAAAATGTATGATTCTGCCAAATCCCATTACAAATAATACTGAAGTGATGAAACGTATGATTCTGGCCACTCCCTTTATAAGTAATGCTCTAGTGATGAAACGTATGATTCTGCCCACTCCCATTATAAATAATACTGTAGTGATGAAACATATGATCCTGCCCACTCCCTTTATAAATAATGCTCTAGTGATGAAACGTATGATTCTGCCCAATCCCATTATAAATAATGCTCTAGTGATAAAACGTATGATTCTGCCAACTCCCATTATAAATAATGCTGTAGTGATGGAACGTATGATCCTGCCAACTCCCATTATAAATAATACTGTAGTGATGAAACGTATGATTCTGCCAACTCCTTTTATAAATAATACTGTAGTGATGAAACGTATGATTCTGCCAACTCCCTTTATAAATAATACTGTAGTGATGAAACGTATGATCTTGCCCACTCCCATTATAAATGATACTGCAGTTATGAAACGTATGATTCTGCCCACTCCCTTTATAAATAATATTGTAGTGATGAAACGTATGATCCTGCCGACTGTCATTATAAAAAATACTGTGGCAATAAAACATATGATCCTGGCAACTCCCATTACAAAAAATACTGTGGCGATGAAATGTATGATCCTGTCCACTTTCATTATAAATAATACTGTAGTGATGGAATGTACGATCCTGTCCACTTGCATTATAAATAATACTGTGGCAATAAAATATATGATCCTGGCCACTCCCATTATAAATAATACTGTGGTGATGAAATGTATTATCCTGTCCACTTTCATTATAAATAATACTGTAGTGATGAAATGTATGATCATGTCCACTTTCATTATAAATAATACTGTGTCGATGAAATATATGATCCTGGCCACTCCCGTTATAAATAATACTGTGGCGATGAAATGTATGATCCTGTCCACTTTCATTATAAATAATACTGTAGTGATGAAATGTATGATCCTGCCCATGCCCATTATAAATAATACTGTAGTGATGAAATGTACGATCCTGTCCACTCTCATTATAAATAATACTGTAGTGATGTAATGTACGATCCTGGTCACTTTCATTATAAATAATACTGTAGTGATGAAATGTATAATCCAGACCACTGCCATTATAAATAATTTTTTAGTTATGAAATGTATGATCATGCCCTCTCTCATTATAAATAAATCTGTAGACAAGAAACGTATTATCCTAACACCATCCTCATTTTAAATAAAACTGTAAGAATGGGATGTATAAATCTTCCCCCACCCCCCTTTAATATCTCTTTGAACCTTGGTATGATTTTGATAGTTTTGGCACCAAAGTAAAGTTATTGGATATATTGGCTACTTCCGATTATTAATTTTTAGCTCGATTATTCGGAGAATAAAGAGAGCTATTGTACTTATCCAAGCGTCGGCATCACACATTGGATAAAGTTTTGCATGCAAGTCCCTCTCGTAGTAACCATTGCATGTATTGACTTGAAACTTTACACCAGCCTTCCTAGTTATCAACCCTACTACAATAACTTAGTAAGATAACTCTTGCATAAATACGATGCAAATTATTGCCCTTGTTTGACAGAGAAAATCTTGTTTAAGTTTTGCGTATAAGTACCATCAAGTCCATATGTCAGTAAACAGTGCATGTTTTGACTTAAAACTATACTCCAGCCTTCCTAGTCATCAACCCTACTACAATAACTAAGTAAGGTAAATATTGCATGAATGTAATGCAAATTATTGCCCTTGTTTGACTTAGAAATTCTGGTTAAAGTTTTGCGTACAAATACCATCAAGTCCATATTGCACCAACTACTCAATGTATTTGATTGAAACTTTACACAAGTATTCACAGTCATCAGCCCTACTACAATAACTAAGAAAGATTTTTCTTGCATAAATATAATGTAAAATAATGCCCTTGTTTGACGCAGAAAATCTGGTTAAAGTTTTGCGTGCAAATACCATCAAGTTCATATCTCAGTAACCAGTGCATGTATTGACTTGAAACTTTACACAAGCCTTCCTAGTCATTAACCCTAGTATAATAACTAAGTTAGATAACTCTTGCATGAATAAAATATACAACTATCTTCCTTTTTAGCGGTTAATGGTTAAACTTATTTATCCAAGAAAAAATCACTATTGACCCAAAGCAGGAAACTATTGACCGAGACGCAGTCTAAAAACGTAGATAGTTGTTTTATTATATTGAATAACAGTAAAATAGGTAAGTGAAAATGTCATATTATATACAAATATATAAAAGTTTTCAACCTCACTTCTTTCATACTTTCACTTCGTTTTTTAACAGAGGTGTGACAAGCATATTCATTATTTTCATAGCCTTCGTATGTCTGTTCTCCATTAACAAATTCAACTATTAGGGTTACATTCCTAACCTTCATATATTCTCTGACTTTAAATATTTCCAACTATTCAAAGTACAATGTCACCAGTATTTAGCTACATTTTGGATCCGCTCTTGATCAAAACAACGTCATCAATGCCAGTTTGTATGCAACCTGACGTCATTATATAAACATATGAGTTGTGGGAAATAGTTTAATTTTATCTAAGCGTTAAAAATGTGGTATTTCTGTGTCAGTTTTAACTTACTTAATATCATAAACAGATCATTTTAACTGTTGTTTTATCAAGTAGAGCAAACGGAGTTTGAATGGATGGACTATCAGCATGAGAACAGAACAACGTTTCGGTTGAACTATTGACTTGGTAACCGGGTGAAACCGGTTTCGACAGAATAAGTGGTAAATATTTCATTTTGAAGGTATAAGTGGTCAATAGTTCATTTTATTTGACCTGTTTCGTTTCGGATTCAACCAATCAGATTGAAGCATTCATGATGATATATAATAAGGCAATTTATTGCCCATGTTTGACTTTTAATTCTTTTGAATTCTGGTTAAAGTTTTGCGTGCTAGTACCATCAAGTCTAAGAAACCATTGTATGTACTGACTTGAATCTTGACACAAGTCTTCCCAGTCATCAGCCCTTCTGCAATAAATAAGTTAGATAACTTTTGCATGAAAATAAGGCAAATTATTGTCCTTGTTTTACTTAGAAATTCTGGTAAAAGTTTTGCGTGCAAGTACCATTAAAGTCATTATCTCACCAACCTCTCTATGTATTTGACTGAAACCTTACACAAGCCTTCCCAGTCATCAACTCTTCTACAATAACTAAGTTACATAACTCTTGCATGAATATAATGCAAATTTTTGCCCTTCTTTGACATATAATTTTTGTAAGAGTTTTGCATGCAAGTGCCGTCAAGCTCAGCAGTCACTGCATGTATTTGATTGAAACTTCACACAAAATGTTGCAGTTATAAGATCTATTTAATTTTGTAAGTTTCAATCAAATTTGTACTTCTGTGACACATATTCGAATAGTCGAGCGCGCTATCCCTCCGACAGCTGTTGTTAAATATGTTTCTTCTGATTGAAATAATTAGTGGTTTGAAACGAAAGATGTTGGGATCTTTACGAAATCTTTATTCATTTTCAACAAAAATGTTGTGAACCCCTTTTAACGAATCCATTTTAACAAAACATCATAGAAATAGAAATTTTATGTAAAAAGATAAAGATATGAAATATGCATGGGTGGCGAAATTTTTTTTTATCGATATTTAAAGAAGTTTCTTACTGTAACACCTGTTAGTTTATCTTACAGTGAACTTATATGGAAATCGTTTTATTCAAGTTTAAAAATAATTATCATTTATGTAAAATCATGTTTTAATGTACTTGTTTTATCATACATGTGATGACAACTTTATTAACATATCTGTTCTTGTTTTAAAGCCAACAGCTTTACAATTAATCCATGCGGCTATTATCAATTCAAAACTTTTTACTAGGGGAGTGTTGCCAAGATTAAAAAAGCCCCGCCAAATTTATTGTTCTTTAATTGGTTACTATAGGTCACATGTGCTAGTAACATGGTAATTTTATTAAAGCGCATTTTACACTTTTTAGTTATGAAATACGAGTTAACGGGTTTGGAGTTTAACATTCACAATGTAGTTCTTAAGTTTCGGCCGCTAAGCATGACGTATGGTGCTTAAGCAGGACTTCTAACTAACTCCTATCAATTTTGATTTCAAACAGGAACAATTACAACTTCAGACAAGTATATTGATTTGCAGTAACTATGAAATTCTGTACTATATTACTATAGTGTCTATATTGTCATTTACTTAACGGATGTTTATGTTGTGTAATTACATTTAATGAATATAGAAATTGAAATACAATAACTGAACTTAACCAAGTGTTTATCTTTAATCACTATCGTCTTCAACCGTTACCGGCGGCACAACCATTTCATAGATGTTGCATTACTTTCAAATGGCTTAGATAGGAGAAAATGATCACAAAAAATTAATTGTTAGTGTAAAATTCGTAATTTCTTTAAAGAGCCGGATCGTTTTGAGTCACATTTTGCCAATTTTTAAAATCACATAAAATTCTTACATTGATAAAACGTAACATTGTCAAACACAGAAACAAATGTATTTATTATTAATATATGTTCATTACTTATTGTTTTATCTTCGCCTGAAAAAACAATTACCCCAGGATGTAAAAACGCAATTTCTGACGTCGCCTAACGTATATTGACGTTGAATTTCTATCCATATTGAAAAAGATAGGTTTTATATTGATAAAGTACAACATTTTTCGATATAATATATACTAGGCTAGTTTGGGTTTTCTATTGCTATATAATATTCTTATGGCAATAGTAAATACAGAAGTAGCAGCTAAAACAAAATGTTGAAACCCGTTCACAATACTGTAATCATTAGGTATCAAAACGCATTCTCTGCGCTTTGTCTTTTTTAAAACGGTAAAGAAAGACAGAATGAGTAAATAAAGACTTTAATTTCAATATATAGCATAACATCACAGATATTTTAAATAATACCACTTTTACACGTAACATACCAAACTATGAATAATAAGATATGAATTTAGTTTCATCACATTTTATTGCACAACATATATATCCATTCATACAATTATGAATATGCATCCCGTCCCATAGTTCTCCGAGTTAAAGACATTTTAATTGACAGTTACACAAGTGTTATCATTTAACTGGAAACGTTTTGTATTTTTGACAAACTTTTGAATTCCGAAAATATCAGTTCGTTTTGCTCATTTGTTTGGTTTTCATTTTCAAATAGTAATTTATTTGCATTTAAAGGGTGAAATAAATAGATATTTGTAAATAGTTGACGTTTTGGTAGGCGTTACTACATTTGCTTCTGATACGGGCATGACGTACTGCATATAAATCAGAAATTTGATTTTACTGTTATAAAAGTGACCCTGGATATTGAACTGCAAACGGCAGTTATGAACACTTACTGCAACAATGTAATTATCAGAAATTTATGTGCTTTTTTTGGGGACAGTGGATATGTTAGGTTGTGTTTTTTGTTTGTTTTTTTTTTAAATATAATAACATCGCAAAAATGCACGCGTCTACAGACAATCAACAACATTGAATTCAACATTGCAGCATTGCTAACTTCAACTCCCTCGGTACCCGATATCATATAGCAATATCGTCGATATCATCATCATCATTATCATCATCATCATCATCATCATCGTCATCAATATCATCATATAGCAATATCGTCGATATCATATTCTATAGTTTTTTTTTTGATCAACATGTCTTTTCAGAAGGCTAGAATAAGCAGCCAAAATCTATTAATGGGCGGATTGGTTGTTTTTAGTATCATTTTTATGGTACACGACTTCAACGCGATTTCGAGTAGTAAACTTTCAAACACCCATATTTAAAAGAAAAAAAAGCCCAAAACTCCAACGTTATCAGCTTTAATCAAAATATACATAGTTCATCAATTACAAATGGACCTTCTGGAGTGTTAAGGGTTAATAAAACGTCAGAGGAACTTATCATAGCAAGGAAAATTACATCATTTGACGAATCCGATTCTTCCAATGACTGGTATTTTCAACCGAGGAAAGTAATCATTAACCCCATCAATTTCAAGTTCCTTTACACTGCAGAACAAATGTGTAAAGAACCGCCGTTTTTAATCTTTTTATGTTTGTCCGAGCCACACAATATCGATATTAGAGAGTATATACGAAACACCTGGGGAAGTATTTCGCGGACACAAAGATGGCCACGAATGAAACATGAAACTGAAAGAGTTAAGCTAGTGTTTTTGTTTGGAAGCTCAAATAATTCAGTTGTCAAGGAAACGATAATAAGAGAAAAAAAACAAGACTTACGGAGACATTGTCCAGGCCGACTTTTTAGATACCTACACTATTTTGACAATTAAGACAATGATAGGTCTGAACTGGACCAAACTGTTTTGCTCTACAGCTAAGTTTGCCGTTAAAGTTGACGAAGATACCTTTGTTCATGTTTACAATTTGTTGAACCTGTTGAAGACAATAAACGTTTCTAGAGCAGGAGTTGTGGTTGGACGGGTATGTATTTTATTATAAATTTTGAAAATCTCAAATGTTATTTATTATAAATATTACCAGCCTGTCATTATGAATGTATGTGTATACTTTTAAATTGTTGTTTGTGATGCATGTTTCTAATTTATTTTTAGCTTTTATACTGCACTTTCAGTTGCATGCATGTCAATTAGATATCAGGAGATCAATAACTTTTGTGGTAAATAACAGTGTTTTTTTGGTTGAAAAGCTGTACATTACAAGAAAACTAATATTAAGCTAAAACGGCTTTTAAATGGGAAAAGTAAATGCAATATACATAAAGGTACTATTTCTTTAACGTTATAAAATAAAGTTGATAAAACAAGATATGGGAATATTATATACTAAATCACCACTAAGACAAATGCGACAAATATTTGTATACTTTAAAGGCCGGGTTTATAAAAAAACTCCCCAAAATGGAAAGGATCGAAACAGTTAACCAGTTATTCCTTATTTTGCTTTTATTACAGATACAACGGCATGCTAAAGTGCTTAAAAGTGGGAAATGGATGCTGAGTAAAGACGTATACCCATTCAATAATTACCCGTCATATTTATTGGGACATGCATATGTCATTTCAAGAAATATGATAGAGCGTATTTTAGTAGCAGCGGAACATTTGCCGCACGTGCATATAGAAGATGCATTTATCACAGGTAACTAAAACGATATTGTTACTATTCCATGGAGAAGTGCCCAGAGTCACATCATGCTTATACTGTTTAACATTTCTTGTTCGTTTTTAGTAGTTTCTTTCAGTTTTGTATTATGGTTCTTATTCTTATGTGTTTATTTTAACCAACTGTTGGCGCTATTTATCAGAATTGTGTTTATGAGAACTCTGTGAGAAATATATTGTATTAATGTTTGAATACTAGTATGCCCGGTCCATTATTTCATATCTGTTTAGGTACATGCCCGAGCACCAAACCTCCAACATGTTTAAAAAAATGTTTTGTATTAAATGAAATACTATGCCCGATTGCAACCTTGTTTTCTATCCAAGAATCCAACACACAACCATTTCATAATTTTGATTTGTATTAAATAAAATACTCTGTCCCATTTCATCTGAGTTTCCTACCCAAGAGCTACATCAAAAAAGTTTTAATGGTATTGCATGTCTTTATTTTAGTCTAACCTCGACGAGTAGTCCAAGTTGGGAAATCAATAAATTTAATATATCATTTTTGTTTATATATATATATATATATATATATCCTTATTGCATTAACGAGATCAGTGAGTATATATGAGCATGGTATCTTGGAAAATAGGATTTTAAGCCAATTTAAAAACCTCGAAATGTCCCGATATAGTTCCTTCTTTTAAAGTTAAATCAAATATATACAAATAACCTGTTGTTTTTTTTTTTCAGGCATAGTTCGTAAAACTGTTGGAGAAAGTTTACACAGCAATAACGGATTGAGAAATTCGTTACAACAACATGATAAACCATGCGATTTTCACAATGGTTTTCAAATTTCGGTAACAAACATGGACGAACGAAGTACGAATACTCTTTGGAATGGACTGCATCGAGAACTAAAGAATTGTTATGTGTACCCGAAATAGTTCAGTATCATTAACACATATGGAACATGCCAAACATTATAATAAACTTTTTTTTTTTGAAAAAAAGGAACTAGTTTTACATATATTTTCACGGAACCATTGTTTGGTCACGGAGGTTAAGATCTGTAAAAATGGCTGTTTTCAACTGTCTTAAGCGGTCAGGAGGGGGCCCAAAAAGGGTAAAAAATGGGAATTGCAAATATCTTTTTCTTAAGAACCTGTCAGTCACATTTGTTCATATTTGACATAACTTATCACTATGTGCAGAGGTTTGAATGAAGACCAGAATTAAGGTGATACTATTTATAGGGGCCCTGTAAGAGTGCTTAAAATTTGACATAGGGATACTATGTGGATACATATGGGAAAACAGAAATGTCTAAGTGTTTCATCTATTTTGGGCAAACCTATTATTCAATTTGCGTTCGGAAGCATCATCTAGTCATAAAAAATAAGATTTGGTTCAATAAGGAGAATTCATTTGGGCCAGGATGGGTAAAAAAAGGTTGAAATAGAACATTCCTAAAATTCTTCTTCTCAACAACTGGTCAGTCAAATTTATTAATATTTGATATAAATTAACACAATTCGTATGAGTTAAAAGTTTGAAGGGCTATGTAAAGGGACTTTGAGTTTTATATACATGCAGGAATAATATGAGAAAATGAAAATTCTAATTTTTTCATCCAGTCATGTATTTTTTTCCGATTGAGTTCTGAAGCATCTTCTAGTCATAACCCACACGATTTTGTTCAATACGAAGGATTGACTTTACAAACTCGGCCAGATGGAGTCATAAAATGATTAAATTGAACATTTTCAAAAATCTTATTCTTTCAGTCGGTTAGTGAAATGTGTTCATATTTGATATAAATTACCGCTATGATTAAGATTATACATATCAAGGGACACTGCAATATATCGGGGCCCTGTCAGGGTACTTTGAATTTTATAAAGAAATACTATTGGAAAATGGAAAATTCTCATTTTTACGTCCATTAAAACTATCTAAAGAATCTAAAGCATTATCTTGTAACAGTTAATTTAATAGTATTCAATAAAGAAGATTGAATTTCCACAAGGAGCCAGGGGCCAAGGGGGCATCATAGTTAAAATTTGGAATTTTCATAAATCGTCCTCTCAATTACCTTCTGTCAAACATGTTCATTTATGATATAAATTATTCTTACATCAGCAAGGGATAGAAGAATCTTCAAATCAAGGGGCTGGGATATATAGGGTCCCCGAAATTCTCGCACCTATGTGTATAAAGAAACTTTATTTAAAATCTAAAGCATTTCTGCTCTTAGCAAATCCCTATGAGAGGGTGATTGATGTTTTGACAAATCAAGGGGTTGGGATATATGAGGGACCTATACTGCGAATATATATATATATATATATATATATATATATACAGATGAATGGTATGGGTGTGTCCTTTCACAGCAATTATCTTTTTGTTCATTATTGGTGCTTTGGGGTATTTGAAATCTGGAAAAAAATATTGTATTTTATTTTTAATACGGTTGAATGATATTAACTAAAAATAATCGAAACTCTTTAAGAAATAGTTGATGATAATGTATGAATAATTTCAGATCAAAGAATGTCGTTTAAGAATCATTTTAGAAACAAACTGCATCGATCTGCATTTCATTATATACACATCATATCGTGTTTCAATTTAAATTTTATTTTGAACAGGGTTTAACGCCATTGACACACATTTCATGTTATATATGGCATAAGCGACAGAACCCTATATAAGGGCCAGTTAGGAAATTAACTCTGAGCGCTGCCATATTGAAACGTCACGACACGCGTTAAAACACGGCATTCACTGCATGGAGGTCGCCATTGTTTTTCTAAACAGTGTATTATGGGAATGTACAAACCGGTATTGATATAGACTGGTCCCCAGGGCTAGAATTTAACTTTTTTGTGCACTGGCAATTTTGGCCAGTGCCTAAAATTTCAACTGGCCAAATTTGAAACCAACTAGCCAAACCAATGTTCGCAGAAACTTGTAGTCCTAAATGTCTAAATAAACCCAAAATGAATTGTTTCAAAGCCTGCATGTTATTTAATATGCATTATTATCTTTTTTATTTATAGACAATGGTATCAAGGTTATTATATATGTTAAGGTACAATTCAAAGCAGTACTTTACAAAACAAAATATTTAAAAAAATAAAATTGTCGTTGTTATTTATTATACTACCATAAATAAAAGCATACAATGATATATCATAAATAAAAACTTTTAACTAAACCAAAATATGAATCATAGATTCAACAATACCAAGTGTACAGAGAGGCTGAGATTGAGACATACACACATTTCTATTTATAGAATTAATATAGCCAATGGCCTTTCGTTTTAAAATAAGATCTAGATCTAGCCAAGGACGATTGTTTAACATGTGTAAATGTTGTGATATCATAGTAATATAGTTATGGATGATCTGTCGATCGCGATGGTTTCTACAATTGACACACCATTTTGTCATTGTCAAGTTTATAGCCCTGTGTGATATTGAGCTGTCGCTCCCATTTCATTACAGTATTAATGGAAGGATTATTTCTCTTTTTTCTTGTTGGGACTCACTTTCATTCGTCGGTTCAATGGAGAAAAAGATGTTATTTTACCTGCCACTTTAACAGCTGACAAAATATGTAAACAATAAATTTGACGGGTTTCAACTTTACTTTTATTTTATAGAGTGAGTGCGCGATCGATCAAACTAGACACAGTCTACTCATTATGTTGTTGACGGGTTTTTTTAACATTACTTCCTTTTTGCAGAATGAACTTGAGATCAAACACAATTGGACGCAGTCTACACATATTATAAATAATTAATACATGTCATTGACAATCGTGCTGCTAGGGGGTAATCTGACGCGAGAAGCAAAAGAAATTTGGTAAAATTGACAAGAACTCGCTATTTTTACCAGGATAATACTTGTTTATTTTCAAAAAAGTAATTTTCTCAACTTGAAATCCACTCGCAAAAAAATGCCAGCTTAAGTAATTTCAACTCGCATTTTCAAAATACAGCTCGCATTTTGCGAGTGGCGAGTTCTTAAATTTGAGCCCTGGTCCCCGTTCTCATATAATTTAAGAAGCGAAGGCAACGCTGAGAGCATTTTGGGTCGGAGAACCAGGCTAGTATTGATATTAAAACCTGGTCATATTCCGGCTGTTCCGACCACTTTCCGGCTAAAAAGAAAGTTTAAATGCGGTGTGTGTAATAATTGATTGTGACGTTTTAATGTACTAAATGAGATCACTATGAATTGTTCTTTGCATATTTAATCGGGGACTAATGAAAATGCCTTAAATCAACGAATTTTCAAAAAGGTCTTGAAACGTATCTTTTTTGACAATTCATCGCCGTTTCTGACATATTCCTACCGAGTTAATGTTAATAACTTTCAAATAACCATGAATGTACTCAATTATTATAATATGGCTGAACCCATAACAATGGAAAAAAATAACAAAATTTATCAGGTACAGTTATTTATTTTACTCGATACAACAAAAATATAAAGATAGTTTACCGGTGTGACATATTTTCAGCACGTCGTCAGAATCAGTTTATCGCCGAACATGCACAAGATTTTGAAAAACAGTAATTTTTAACTTTTATTCTTCAAAAATTATATATCCAAAAATTAATTTTAAATATGTATTCGAATTTATTATAATAAATTATGATCATAGCATACAATTGTAGAGAATATAGTAGTAAAACGTTAGACAATATATAAAGTACGTTTGAAATATACAAATGGCAATACAATAACATAATGATTGAGATCAGTACATTTAAACATCAAAGTTACTATCAGGCACAACTGCAGCCGGGAATTCGCTTTGTCAGCCGGAACCGTGTCGGGATTTGGTATCACCAATGTATTAAGTACCCTGTACAAGGAACCAAACTTACACGTTCATTCACTTAATTGCAACATCTTTTGTAAGACCTAACCATTGGATGCTTTTTAAAACTTGTTTTATGGAAGATAGACCTAAGAATGAATCTGAGTAGAATCTCTGTCCTTCTGCAAGTCACCGGTGAACTTTCGCACATAAAGCGGTACTCCAATCTACGACCTTAGCGGTGAGAGGTAAGTGGTCTAGAGACGGCGACTTCGACTCGGAGTAGTGTAAACGCTTCATGCACATTTACATACTTAAAGACTTATAAAGTTCATGATGATTTATAGATACGTCTAAAAATTATTGTTATTGAATAAATGACTTTATATTTAATGGGTTTATTTATCATAAATCACATCTTGGTCATAGTACGTTGGTGAGGAAGAAAATTATTCCTGTTGCTGATGCTATTGTTTTACCAACGTAATATTTCATTGAAATTCTACCAGTTAAACACGGGACAAGAAAGTATTTATTTTCATTGGTATATGTTAATTTTGTCATTTAGACAACATTGTGACATTGTATTTTTATTTGCCTTTGGAGAGTCACCTGCTCTTGATGATTTTAAATCTAAATAGCATCCCGTCTCGTATCGTGCCAGGTTTAACCGATGTGGTGAGCACTTACTTCCATATTTATTCCAATGTTCCTTGTAAACTTGTAATATTTAACTGTGTAATTATATTGACACTAACATATGTTTAAATTAAACTACCGTACCACCAAGCAACACCATGTCACACTACGGTATGGGCTCTGTTTAATCACTTTATCGGGGAAAATTTGGCAACGTGAAAAATTGTACGCGCCTTTTGGCTTCAGTGTATAGTGTAGTACAAACAAATCCGCACCCGTAGGTCCAATAAACGGCAACAATGATTACGAAAAGGAACAAACTGAATATCATTACCTGTAACAGCAAATTCCACATCATATTACACCTGTATAACCAACTTTATATGGTCCATTTATATCGATTAAAATATGCTTTTCGATATCGTTAATAGCGTTGTATTCGTGAAATCTTGGCAACATAATGTTTTGTGGTATATTGTTACATTTGCATAGAATACAATTTTATACGGCAAACGTATCCTGAACAAACTGTCATATACGACACCTGAAAAGGTAAAGAACGGCACTTGTGTGAATAAAAATGTACTTTGTCGTGTATTTCACTGTCTCAACAGCAATATTTTCAATTGCACTATTTTGTAAGCAATGCCACGTATGGTATACTATATATGTTTGGCAGTATGTATGGGAGACTGTGACTATAAGTGGGACTCAAAGCTACGACCTTAGCGGTGAGAGTTAAATTATCTTCAGACGGCGTCTTATAACACTCGACCAACGGAGGACCATCATATTCGAACACAATGTGGTACATAACAAGCCTCGAATGTGGCGTCGGCTGACGCACTTCAAATGGAAGCAATGCACTTGTCACGCCAATATACACATTTCATCACACTCAATTGATTAATATTTGATATTATCATTAAAAGCTTATCGTAAATGAAATAAAGAATTAAATCATAAAGAGATCTAATTTTTTTTTCAACTGTGTTCCGCGGTCAGATACAGTCTACAACACGTACACCAACAAGTTATAACATCTACAATTCATTTTGATTAATGTATTTCTGTAAATAAATGTCCAAAATCACATCTTCTATCATTTGACTATGATGTTAATGAGTTCGTCTTATAACTGCAATAATCCAATACATGCAGTGGCTGTTGAGATTCAATCAAATACATTGAGTGGTTGTTGTGATATGGACTTGATGGCACTTGCACGCAAAGCTTTATCCAGAATTTCTAAGACAAACAAGGGCAATAATTTGCATTACATTCATGAAAGAGTTATCTAACTTAATTATTGTGATATGTTTGCTGACTTAGAAGTCTTGTCTTAAGTTTCAATCAAATACATTATGTGGTTGGTGAGATATTGACTTGATGTTACTTGCATGTAACATTTTAATCAAAATTTCTAAGTCAAACAAGGATGTAATTTGCATTCTATTCAAGCAAGAGTGCTCTTACTTAATTATTGTAATAGATGTGATGACTGAAAAGTCTTGTCTGAAGTTGCAACCAAATGCATTGAGTTGTTGGTGAGATATGGACTTGGTGTACTTGCATGCAAAACTTTAACCAGAATATCTAATTCAAACAAGTGCAATAATTTTGCAGTATAGTCCAAGAGTTATCTAACTTAGTTATAATAGTAGGTTAGATGACTAGGAAGTCTTGAGTAAAGTTTCAAGTCAACACATGCAATGGTTACTGAGATATGGACTTGCACGCAAAACTTTAACCAAGGTGTGACGTCGGCGACGACGCGTTGGTGAGTTGAATAGTATACAACTATCTACCTTTTTAGTTGTCAATGGTTAAAATTATTTATCCAAGGAAAATGACTATCAACCCAAATAAGGAAACTAATGACCGAGACGAAGTCTCACAGAACCACCACACACATTGCAGATCAAAATTAATTGCTCTCGAAAATGAATATGACAATATCATACAGCATTCCCTGACTGTACAAAATAAATAATTTTAATGTAACAGATGGTCAATATAGATACATAAAAGCAGAGTTGTCATCAATTTGACATTAGTGATACATTGTTCGATTATGTTGTAAAACATTTAAGTCGACTTAAATAAGTAAAAAATATTCCGTTATGAGACTGAGGAAATCTTGACTTGCGCAACGTGGGAGTATTTTCCGAGATGGAAAATCTATGAGTATGTTTACGTTTTTCCTCTTCCACGCATCATGGAAATGTGATGCATCAGTTTGTCTAAAATTGTCTTAAACTTGAAAATATCATTGTAAGATGTGCTTACCTGAATATTTAATTTTTTTTTTCAAAAACTACAAAAAAAAGCACGTTTGTTTTCTGCTTTGCATTGGTTCTAAAATTTAAACGTGAAATACCGTTTCAATTATATTTCTTTATATATATTTTTTTCTTATCTGAGTTTATAAACTGCATAAACTGATGTTCACCTTCTAACTAATATACTTCTTCCATTTGTTGTCATACTCAACACTATCCAGACAATGCTGGTCATTGACCATTGACTATAAGTCCACCATTTGGTATCTGGAATTTGAGAAGTAGGCATTTCTCAACAAAATACAAAGGAATTATAATATCAGTTATATAATTGGAACAGAAATAAGATTCATTGCCTATAGACGAAAATAAACAATCCACGGTTGAAATTGCAACGTGAAAACACACAATAATATCATCATAAATAAACAAAGAAGGTAACAAGCCTACCATACAATTGCCGACAACGCCATATGTCGTGATTAAGTGACATATAATAATGTAATGAATACAATGAAACTCTACCACTACTGCTACTACTTCTACTACCGCTGCTGCTACTATTACAACTACCAATATTACTACTGCTACTGCAATTACTACTACTACTACCACCACTACTACTACTACTTCTACTACTTCTACTGCTACCATCACTGCTACTACTACTGCTACTGCTTCTACTACTACTACTATTACTACTACTACTACTTCTACTACTACCACTGCTACTACTAATACTACTACTACTAATACTACTACCACAACCACTGCTACTACTACTTCTACTACTACTACCACCACTGCTACAACTTCTACAACAGCTACTGCTGCTGCTACTATTATTACTTCCACTACTACTGCTACTACTTATATCACTACTACTACTACTACTCCTACTATTACTACTACTTCTACTACTACAGCCACCACCACCACTGCTACTGCTACTACAACAACATCTACTACTACTACTGCTGCTATTATTACTCTTCCACTACAGCTACTACTACTGCTACTACTACTACTACTACTACTACAACTACTCCTACTGCTATTATTACTACTTCCACTACAACTACAACAACAACTACTACTACTACTACTACTACTACTACTAATACTACTACTTCTACTACAGTAACTACTACTGCTATTATTACTACTTCCACTACAACTACAACAACAACTATAACTACTACTACTCCTACTACTACTACTACTACACATACAACTACTACTACAACTACTACTACAACTACTACCACTACTACTACTACTAATACTAATACTAATACTACTACTACTACTACTACTACTACTACTACTACTACTACACATACAACTACTTCTACAAATACTACTACAACTACTACCACTACTACTACTACTACTACTAATACTAATACTAATACTACTACTACTACTACTACTACTACTCCTACTACTACTACTACTACACATACAACTACTACTACAACTACTACTACAACTACTACCACTACTACTACTACTACTACTACTAATACTAATACTAATACTACTACTACTACTACTACTACTACTACTACTATTACAACAACAACAACTACTACTACTACTACTACTACTACTACTACTACTACTACTACTACTACTACTACTACTATTTAAGTGAACTTTCTTCAAGAGGGCAAAAGCCTTTCGATTTGACCGGAATAAATGGCTTAAAGCGTATTAGAAACCCTACGATATACATTTATATCGTTTGAGAAAGAAAATGGCAATGGGCATTTAATCTCTTTATCCTTCATCAGTTACTTCGATGGTTCATTCTGAGATCTTCGTCTACCAATTAAACTGGATATGCCATATAAAACATGAAATATGTTGAAAATGCCGTTAAGACCCATTTGCCGATGACCACGATACAAAACAGTGTAGGTGATGCTAAAATTCATACTCTATTTTTAGAGACCCAGATAATGTGATTGTGTGGGTATTTTACTCTCATGAATTTCAGACTCTTTTGAACTCCATCTTAATCATAAATTGTATATTAAAAATATACTAGTATGTTTAATTGTACTGTTACTTATGATATAAAATATTTCTCATTTGTTAACATATTACATGAATTAAATTATTCTATGTAAAAGCATATCGAACAGGTTTGCGTCTATTGATTTATCTAAGTAAGTATTCATTACATTAAACTACGTTACGTTTTTAAAGGATTTTGGACTGTACCTTACTAAATCACTATACCGGGTATTGCAATGAATAGTCAATTTACAATACTGTTTCACGATCTGCTGATCTGGTTCGTACATGTAACTGTGCGATATGTGACATGTTCATGATTATTTTATTTCTGCTTGTTGTTATTGTATTAATCCACATAAGTAATTTAGATGGGAGTAAATAATTCATCGTCCAACTACATTTACTATCACTCACTTAAGGATACAGCAAGAATTAAGAGCATGATACAAAGTTATATTATCAGACTTATCTTGGTCAACAGGATATCTTGATTAACAGTCCAATTTATTTTGCTATTTCTTTGAAACCCAACTCACAACAACCACCAAGGCAAAATGAAAATGGCCAGGACTGACAGGTAAGCGGGATGACAGTGTTGTAGTTAAAAATAGAAACCAGTCTGGTTCTCCTAACCGGATAAATCTATCATCATCGAAGTAATATAGCTATTTGGAAGCTCTTCTCATAACATTCCACCAATTATGGACCTAGTCGCTCAATGACAAATCCAGTAAAGCAAATGCCGACGTCTTACCAATATCCCACAAACTATGGACCTAGTCGCTCAATGACAGATCCAGTAAGGGAAATCGGGTATGATGAACGAGCCCAAAATCCATATTTGGGATCGGATGGTGGCCAAGTAATGACGATGAACCCAACATATACCTACTATGGACCTAGTTACCAAATGACAGATCCAGCATTCGTTCAGCGCCCACCATGGGAGACACAGGAAGTACATCCAGCTGCATCTCAGAAGTATGCAACAAAGTTACACCCTGGCACTGCATACCGGCAAGTGCCAAGGAATTATGAGCAACTGGCGCCTCCAGACCGTACTTATTCAGCACCGTATGCCAACTTGCCTGACAAACCAATTACAATGGGGTCAGCAATAATGACAAGGGAAGCGCTTAAGAGCAAGGGTCAGTTATATTTGCCTAATAATATCTTCTTTGATGGAAAAGGGAACTGGCAGTCGTTTGTCACGAAATTCAAATCGTACGCCAATGGGCAGAAATGGAATTCCGTAGGCAGGAAACACCATCTGTGCTGGTGTTTAGACGGCAAAGCCAGCGAATTCTATGCAAGATTGGTAGATAGGGAACCGGGTCTTGACTTTTTTGAAATTTTAAATAAATTAGAGAAAAAGTTTGACATAAAAGACCTTCCCGAAACAGCCCAAATGTACTTCTGTTATGCTGTACAATCACAGAAAGAGACATTGGTGGAATGGGCAGATAGCGTAGTGACTTTAACAATGAGAGCTTATCCAGACATGACTGATGGGATGATGTACAACCAGTCTGTCTTCAAATTCTGTCAAGGATGTCTGGATAAAGTAGCAGGTCATTATGCTCTAGATTTAAGACCCCAAAACAATAGAAGAGGCTATTGACAAAGTTCGATGGAATAAACATACAGATCGCATAATGTATGTACGGTCTAAACGAGATGTCCGAAGTAGACTTTGAGGAAGTTACCGACGTGGACGATCTGGCATATGTTAAAGCCATATATCGGCAAGCGTGCCCAAACAAAGGCAAATGGACAGGGCGAAGAGGGGGGAAAGTTCCAAATAGAGAACAAAGAGCTAACCAATAAAGTACAGAGCTCAGAAAACAAGATGGAGCAGCTCACTGATGCATTTATGAAGCTCACGGCGGATGTGGAAGGTTTCAAAAACAACCTTCAAGTACCGGCGCCAATCTCCCTCGAGTTCCCCAAAATAGAGACAGGAAGCGCGAAATGCTACGGATGTGGAGAACTTGGGCCACTTCAAACACAAATGCACAGCACTTCAAGCTGAGAAAAAGAAAGTGTCGTTTGTGTCAGAGGACACAGTCTTTAAACGACGAGGGTTCGGACTGTTAGGCACGCCTTCGACCTAAAATGAGAAAAGGGATTTAAAGCAAGGTGTCGAAGCAAATGCAGTGCCAAAAGTTGTAGACGATGGGCACTTGTATGACGATATGAACGAGAAAGACTCTGATAATATGAAGTTCGGTCAAGATTTGATCGAGACGGATTACCAGCTCACGTTTGATGCAGGCAGAGAACCCTGCAAAGAAGTAGAGACAGCGGTACCCCTAGAACCCGACAAGGCGAATAATCCTGCCGAGGATCATTCCCAAGGGGATTCAAGGGACATATAATTGATAACCATTAATCAATTAAGATCATGTTCAGTTCTGAGAGTGCCAATGTGTATAGAGAACCTCGTGCTTAATGCAGTGGTTGACACAGCAGCTCAAGTAACAATTATCTCGGATAGGGTTTACAATAGGTTAACAGGACAATGGCCAGTCGTGCGAAGAGTAATGCTTCCAACTGCGAATCGAGAGATGAAGATCTCTGGTTCTGTTACAGGGCCAATACCTCTCCGACTACAGAAAACAGTGTATGTAGCTCCAATAGAGATATGCTCTTGGGCCTAGACTTTATGAAGGTTAATGTCATTAATATCAACATTGAAACTACGGAGCTAAGCGATGGATCTGAAGTAATCTCCATGGAGATGCAGAGTGCAAAAGGAGGGACACATGTATCGAAAGTGACGGTCTACCTGTGGTAAATACTTCTGATCGAAATATAGTTTTGAAGAGTCGTCAGGTAATGGGCAAAGCTCAGGAGGTAACTGTTGCCTTACCAGCTGCCAACCCACCCGAGGTACGAGCAAAGAGCACACTGACCATGGTCCTAGGCAAACAAAGGGAACAGAGTACAATCTGTGTGATAAATTGCGCCGGTCTCGCGGATTTGAACATTGCAGAGGAGTTGGCCAAGGATTAAGATCTTGAAATCATCCTCGCCTGGCTAAAATTCAGAATCACACCTGCAGAAGGAACATTGTTTATAGCTAGCCTAACTGCTAAATATTATGGATAAACAGAGAAATATTCTTCTCAGAAAATGGCTCCGTTTGGAGAAGGGCACCAGATGGCAGGATTAAGATATGGTAATCCCGAGGAGCATGCAGCAGGAAATGATAAAGGCACATCATGATTTACCTTCAGCAGGTCATCAGGGAGTGGATTGCACAAAGGAGCGTATGAAAGAAAAGTACTTCTGGTACCGAATGTCATCGTCTATAAAACTGTATGTAGCTACATGCGGGGTGTGTAATACAAGCAACAAAGCTACCCGACATGTAAAGTTCCCTCTTGTTAGTTACCAGGCTGGAGAGAATCCATCTACATTTCCTAGGCCGACTGCCAAGAACCCCACAGGACAACGAGTATGTGCGTATGATGGTAGACCAGTGTACCAAGAGGGTTGAATGTATTCCATTACCTTCACAGACAGCAGAGGTGACCGCCCACGCAGCAGTGACACAATTCTTTAGCAGATATGGCTATCTTTTGCAAATTCATACTGACCAAGAAAGAAATTTTGAATGTAAATTGTTGACAGATTTATGCCAGCTGTTGGAGGTTCACAAGTCCTTGACCACCCCATATAGGCCATCAGCGAATGGACAAGTAGAACGGTACAATCGAACACTGATGGATGCTGTGCGATGTTTTGTAGGGACACAGAACTCATGGGACAAATACCTACCTCGGTTGGCAGGTGCTTTGCGGTCTTCAATTAACAGAAAACAGGAGTTATCGCCAATGGACTGATGTTAGGCATGGACTCAGCCAATATCTCTGCTGTTCCCATTGAACCAAGGCGACCCATCGAGAGCTATGCACTTGGATTAAAGGAGGTTTGTCAGGCAGCGGACAAGATAGTTCGAGAATCTCTCGCAACTAGTCAGAAGCGCATGAAAAGGGATTATGATATAAAAGCATTGGAAAACTCATACAATGTCGGAGATCCAGTGTATATCTTGGATACGGCTACCCTTAAAGGTAAATTCAAAAAGTTGCAATCGCCAAGGAAAGGTCCAGGGTTAATTTTAGAAAAAAAAACAACTTCATATCTGTTCAAGGTCAAGGTTAGAAATACAGTATTAACAGTTAACCATCATCGAATGAAGCGATGTCAAGATAGAGACCTACAAACATGGATTAAGAGGCAAAAGGCAGATCCAGGGCAGCTAGACGATATAAAAGCCCGAAATGACGTTAAGACAAGCCTTACACTGTATTTGTAGGCAGCCAGATGATGGTCGGGTAATGATCCAGTGTGATGAGTGTCTGGGTTGGTGTCACGGTCGTGCGTTAAGGTAACACTGAAACAAGCCAAACGTTTAAACCATTACACTTGTCCCCAGTGTGAGGCAGATCAATCCATCCATAAATGACAATACCAATACAAACATGTGTTCTAATTACAGGTATATCGAACTCAAAATGGAGACCATGGAAGGCTGGAATAGACTACAGTCCAGACAAGAGAAGGGGATTACGGACGTCACCCGGCAAAGGTACTTAATCACAGCTAGAAGGATTGCTGATGACCTCGGACTGGTCCGAAACCTCCCGAAGGAGTCATTCCTGGCACTCATTCGTGGACAGTACCAGTTGGCATTGGACTGGAGGTATACAAGTTGGATATATGATCTTCAGAAAGCCCCGGAGATGTTCTTCGTGGTCGATGAAATCTTGGGCCATTTCCCCAATCCAGACCGGCGAAACCTGGCCAAGAGAAAAAAGGTGGCGGTAGTCCACAACTACAAGACCATCTGATGGAATGTATCATGACTACTGCCTCGCACGTGCTGACCTGCCGTCTATCCAGGAGAATGCGGCTGAGGTCCCCGAGGAAAATGTCATCATATGACAGCACCGTTTTGTGGACCCGGAGGTCACCGCTAATTCACCGAGTAGCACACCTCCGAGACCGCCCGGGGAACTACAAAGTAGTCCTACCCTTTGAACACTTCAGGATCAACAGTCTAGTCAAAACACAGACCGTTATGTAGGGAATACTAGTAATCGACAGTCCAGTCTCTATATGACAGATTCCAGACACACACTGATAAGTGGGAGGCGACAGTCCAGTCAAACGACGGGCAGATCACCCTCCAGGAGCCGTCGAAGGTCCAGTCAACATATGATGGACCACGAACGAAGACGCTCAAGAAGAGACCAGCATTCCAGTCATTATAAGACTGAATCTAGTCAACAGTTCAGTCATATGACGGACAGATCACCCTCTAGGAGCAGTCGAAGGTCCAGCCCACATATGACGGACCACGAACGTAGACGCTCAAGAGGTGACTAGCATCCCAGTCATTATAAGACGGAATCTAGTCAACAGGGAACTAAGGATCGTCAGAAAACCATAGCAAAGACTATGACCCCGTACTTTGCACCCAGTTCCAGATCCAGGGAAGGGAGGACGAGGCAGATTGCTGCAATCGCCACAACAGTCAACAATCCGGATCTGATGAGTATGAGGGTACATTGGCTGACAGTCTGACGTTTTGGTCCAGGCAAACAGGACCTCCACAGAAACGCAGTCCTGAAAAACTGATACACAAGGAGCCTTCACAACATGCCAGCTAAAAGAAACCAGTCACTCATAGACAGGAGACTAAAGAATCTAAACGTTATCTGACAGTGTCTGTGACCTCATCCGGGCGCAGGGTGCTGACGGAAAAATCGGGCAGTCTTAAAAGACCAGCTCCCAAGGACGACAAACCGGCCATACGCATCAAAAGATCAAAGTACCCGGTTGTTTATCCAACACACATCCTGGAACTGTTTCACGACATGCAGACACTCACGATGTTATAAAGCCAGAGATTCAACCAGGCAAGAGTCTCAGGACTGAACGCCCTGGCTGAGAATGTCATTGGAAGTGAAGGGACAGTGGTGGGACTTTAGTGATTGACCACCTTTCTGATATCACTCCCGAAACAAGGAGTGCAATGGAGAGTTTGTGTCGAGTCGAAGGTTGTGACATTCCTAGGGAATTCCAGTTGGATAGGCTAAACACACCAGCAGCAGTACGGCTCCATTGGAGACCACTTGCATTCCTGATGAGCTGCATTAGTCCAAGGGAATCTACGCTCATCCACGTCTCACCACAGCAAGAATAACTCCTGGAATAAGGCAGACCTCGGCAACCGCAACCCACTCTGTTTCGTGTCTGTTTCCCATGTCCAAGAAGTCTTATCTGGTCCTACTGGAGAAGAGTACTCAATATGAGGAAAATCCACAGCCATGACCGTCAGAGACGCGGGATATGGCAACGCAGTGCAAAGAGACTCCACAACATGTCCCAATGGAGGTAACCCCGTCGTACCCGCGACGGGAACACTTGATGTTCCACAAGGAAACAGAGAGATTGCTGTTTGGATGGGAGACAAGAAGGTCGAGTCACTCGCCCTGTCAACTTTCTCCCCCAAAGCAGAGGATGGGAGGCTCAGGCTAACTTTAGCAAGCACCATGGCAATAGAAGAGATGGATTACTAGTGTTCGCCGAGCCCGGTGAAGTCAGGATATTATCCTAGCGATGAGGAAGCTTTATTAAGATCGGAACCGGACCTCTCAACATCACCAGAATTTCTCGGGAAGAGCCTATGACGGCGGAGAGCAGGAACCCCCTGCAGGTGAGTCCCTCTGCCAGTCGGAACACAGCGCTACCAGTCATCAGCCATGAAAAACCGGTTATAGCTGAAAACAGCGACCTCCTGCGTGCGAGTCCCTCGAACAGTCACGGTATCGGGGTCCCCGGTTGTATGCCACAGTAGCCCGAACCTCACCAGTACCAAGAGTACAGCCCAGGACCAGCGTTGTGGAGAGTAACCCCGAAATGGTTAGAGTAACGGGTCTCAGAGAGGCTTTCGACAGCCACTTTCAGATAGATCGTCTAGCTCGGCGACTAGATTGTGAACTCTCAGACGTATGCAAGATAAATTGCCAAGAAACAGAGGAGGTTCCTGTCGTCAAAGTCAACGTGGTTGGCACGGTCATGGTCTTCTATGACCCAGAGGGGTATGAAAATGTGTTGTTGGAAGCAGACCCTTGCTGGCGGATAGCTGTTGGAGTCCATCCGAAAAAGATAGAGCGATCGCAGGCGGGAATATTTACAAGACCTCCTGAGAGAGCCCAGTGTGGTTGCACCAGAGGACTAGACCACAGTGATCCTTCCTCAACTTGGCCGAAACAGGCCAGAGTGTTAGAAGACATGTTGAGTCTCTGCAATATGGCCCTTACGCTAGTATTGCACACACATGTACGTGGGAGCAGGGAGGACAAGATGGCTGCAAAAGTATCCGAGGAATGCCAAGGTATTGTCAGCCGTGTGTGTCCACAAGGGCAACAAATTCATGTGCATTGCTTAAGTGGAGGCCTACCCCAATGGAGAGCCTGGCAAACTGCGTTTCCAGAATGTTATTTCGGATTCACAGGTCAGTTAATCAGGTTCAATCATGAGCAGCGAGAGGCGTTAAAAAGGATTCCATTGGATAGGCTCCTACTTGAGACCGACGCCCCATATATGCTAATGCTGATGGGATTAAATGTCATCACACCAGCATATATAGGTGACGTTGCCAATTTAGTGGGCAACGTAAGACCGGAGCCGGTCTCCGTTATCCTTCGGGAGTCCGCCCGTAACGGCATGAAGTTGTATGGCATCAGGCCCTTAACATAGATTCGTGCCTGCCGGGGTAGAAAGGGCTAATATCCAGTGCGGTGACACGGATATATGCCCCCCAATGGACTGTTTTTAGAGATAATATCTTGTGCAGTGACACAGAAATATGCCCCCCCCCTCCCCCCGGGAAATACAGTTTTATTCTGATCACTCAGAAACCTAACTCCAAAGAACCAACAACACACTCCGATAGATCTATCATCATCGAAGTTATAAAGCCATTTGGAAGCTCCTGATTTTGCAATCAGGTGAGTCAAAGTAATTATTACAACAGTGTAATGAATCAATTGTTTGCCGCTCACGCCATAGGTTGCAGTTCGATCTCCAGCTCGATCAAATGTTTCTCAAAATACACAACCCAATTCTTGGTTCTACTCGGAAAGCGGACTAGAAAGCGGATTATATAAGCTCTGAGCTTACTTCACATTCGACCTAAATTAAAAAAATGTATGCTAGCAAACTAAAACATGTAGATACCAAGTAGATGCCATATATACATTCAGCTGATATGGTGTCCAATGAAAACAAATGACAGCCTCTCGAACAGAAGCGATTGCTTCATTGCCACATCATGATATTCAAGACCGTCCACGTATGCTGGTATAGCAGAGGAAGACACATTATCATGACTTATGACAGACGAGCAAGAGGGCCACTCACATTTATCCCACCTTCACCAGTGCTAGGATATACAAGTTCACCTTTTCCAAGAACAATCCAAGACTAACCTACTTCTGACAGCACGCACACAACTATAGCAAAACACACTTTGGTGACTTGTTCTCGGTCGTCACTGTAGTCAAACGTGTTTTGGTGACCTATCGTCAGTCGCAACTATAGCAAAATACGCTTTGGTGACTTGTCCCCGATTGTCACTGTAGTCTTACACGTTTTGATGACGTATCGTCAGTCGCAACTAAAGCAAAATACGCTTAGGTGACTTGTCCCCGGTCGTCACTGTAGTAAATCACGTTTTGGTGACCGATCGCCAGTCGGAACTATAGCAAAATACGCTCTTGTGACTTATCACCAGTCGTCACTGTAGTCATACAGATTACAATTTACATTTTATAAGTGTTACTTTATACTAATTTATTTCAGTTCGACTGCGAAGAAAGCTCAGAGCTTATATGAACCGTTCTCTAGTCCGTTTCCTGTGAAGAACCAGTACTGAGTGCTTTAGAGGCCATCGGGTCGAGCTGGGGATCAAACCCGCAACATCTAGCCTGAGCGGTCAACATTCTATTTACTGCACTACAGCTCCGCTCTTATATTTTTCTGTTCACAGATAAAGAGGAAAAATAAAGAGAAAGGATTAAAAGTACATTCTTGTTTTTAATTTATTTACTTCATCAGGAGAAGGTCAAGAATAGTGTTTGAAAGCAAACTCTTATATATAAGTGCTTATGTATTTATATCGAGGCTGATACGAGTTAATGTAAATTCTCCACTGGCCGATTGAGGAATGAGAAGATGGGGTTGGGAAGTTCTATTAGATTTACCAATATTTCACAATTAAAGAAGCTACAAAAATATATAAAACATGTACCCTTTTAACGAGATTGATGATTAGGTTTAGACACGTGTCCCAAACTGAATATCCTGGACTAGTTATGTATTCATATATATATTTTACTTGTTACAAAATCTGACAAGACAACACACTGTACCAATTAATTGTATTTAATCGAGAGTGTTCACTTGTGTCAATGAAATCTAAAACTACTTATTATTTCGAAGAAATCGAGTTGCAATGAAATTTTCAAAATGTGCATTGTCTCTATAAATCATCTGTTTGTCAATCCATTTTTCGCCGAGTAATACCTGAGTTCATACCTGACATGCAGCGAATATTTTGTTCATATATACTGAATATCATTTTCTTTTGTGTTTTGAATCAAAAGCAGAAATATCAGGCCGTAAAGACCAGCCCTTGGTGTCAAAACGGGATATTGGATATAGCGTGAAAAAAACGTTCTTTGTCCGTTATTTTCTGTATAAAAAATATTTATCTATCGGATGAATACAATTATTGTATATCCACTGATAGCTTTGCAAAACAAAATGTTTTTAAATGTAATTAAGTGTTGAATATGGTATATTTATATATAACGTGTCGTGTTTGACATTATTCGTAACACCTCTACCATAGGTAAATATATATACATGGCGTGTACATTTTTAAACCGTTTTCAGCAAAAGATCGTGGGTATACGACGTGGGAATATCAACTGAATTGCGTATTTCATGTCTTTGAATTGATCAGGGATTCAACAGAAAATGGGTGGATTACTATATTTTTCAAAATCATATCCGCGATGTAATTGAGCGGTTTTGAAAAAATATATCATTATCGACTTTTAAATTATTGCCATGTTTTATATTGATGTGGATAAATGATATGAATTATGATTGGTTGTTTACAATCATTTGTTCGGAACATGGAAAATCTTCTATAGTTTTAATTTTTATCAACATGTCTTTTCAGATGGCCAGAATAAGCACCAAAAAACTATTAAAAGGCGGCTTGGTTGTCTTTATCATTGCTGTTTTGGTACTGTACTTCAATGTGATTTCAACAAATTCACATAGCAAACTATCAAACACTCATAACGTTAAAGGAAAAAACGCACCAAACTCAAACGTTATCAGCTTAAATCAAAATATACATAGTTCAACAATTACAAATGGATCGTCTGAACGCATCGTATTACGGGTTAATAAACCTTTAGAGGAAATTACCAGAGCAAGGAATATTACATCATTTGACGAATCCGACTCTTCCAATGACTGGTACTTTCAACCGAGGAAAGTATTAATTAATCCCATTAATTTTAAGTTCCTTTGCACTGCAGACCAAATATGCAAAGAACCGCCGTTTTTAATCATTTTATGTTTGTCCGAGCCACACCATACCGATATTAGAGAGTATATACGAAACACCTGGGGAAGTATTACGCGGACACAAAGATGGCCTCGAATGAAAAATGAAACTGAAAGAGTTAAGCTAGTGTTTTTGTTCGGAAGCTCAAATAATTCAGTTGTCAAGGAAACGATAATAAGAGAAGAAAACAAGACTTACGGAGACATAGTCCAGGCTGAATTTTTAGATACCTACAATAATTTGACAATTAAGACAATTATAGGTCTGAAATGGACCAAACTGTTTTGCTCTACAGCTAAGTTTGCCGTTAAAGTTGACGAAGATACCTTTGTTCATGTTTATAATTTGTTGAACCTGTTGAAGACAATAAACGTTTCTAATGCAGGAGTTGTGGTTGGAAAGGTATGTATTCTAATATCAACTTTGATAGTATTGTTCAATGTTATTTGTTTTATATATTTACCTGCATGTCATTGTGAATTGATATGTAAATTTCTATTTGATCTGTCATATAGGTTTTAACTCTCTTGTTTAGGATGCATGTTTCCAATTTATTTTTAGCTTTTATAATCCCATTTCAGTTGCACGTATGTAAATTAGATATCAGGAGATCAATATATTTAGTGGGAAATAAAAGTGTTATTTTGTTGAAAAGCTGTTCAGTGCAAGAACACAAATTTTACAGCTAAAACTGCTTTTATAAATGGGAACGGTTAATACAGTATACATATAGGTACTTCAATGCTATCAGATAATTTTTATTTTTATATTTTTATCGGATAATTGGGTCATTTTTGCCATCGAGGGCTAACAGACGATCAGTTAACCTAACCACTGTTTCCTGGGATCCTGAAAGGTTAACTAGTACTCGAGCACACCCCATCTCCGCAAGTAACTAAGACCTTTCCCCTCTTGAATCAGCGGTGAGAGACGAATGATAATGAGACACAATGTCGTCTATCAGTCAAGACGGAGAATGTTGCCAGGAAGGGGTCTAGCTCACGACCTCTGGATTGATAGGCAGACGCGTAACCGGCTGAGCTGATCGGGCCCGGCTAATAACGTTGATAAAGCTACATATTATGGGAATTTTATATATAGGTCAACACTAAGACAAAAACGACGAACATAGTACACTTTATTTAAAGGCCGGGTTATACTTTATAAAAAAAAACAAAAAAGCATAAAAAAAAAACACAAAAAAAAACAACAAAAAAAACAACAACAAACAAAAAAATACTGGCATACATGAATAGAAGGTGTGACTATACTACTGGAGCCCGTTTCACTAACATTCGTAAGTATTTATATTTTGTACAAAGATATTGGCATTATATTTGTAAATTTTAAAAAGGATACTATTTACTGAGCTTTCTATAGTTCATAAAATGATATAAGCGAAAAACTAAATTAAATTTCCGACATTTTATCGTGACTTTAATTTATACACTTAGAATTTCGTAAACTTACGAACATTAGTGAAACTTGTTCCCGGTCTGCTTGCTTGTATCTCAACTTTGTAAGCATGCTCATTGGATTGATTTACAACATATATGGTAATGGCCTGTGTATGTTATAACCAACATTCATGTAATGAATACATACTACTTGTTAACTTCGCTTTGATCAAATCCAGATTGAATCAGTTTGAATGCAATACATTGTTTCAATGCCTTTAAGTTAAATATCAATGCACAATTCTTACTATTGGGTTTGACTTTGAGTTTACCCGTTACAACCGTGTTTGTTTAAATTCTTACACAGAAACTATTAAATCATCTTTGTTGTTTGTTTATAGCGCCCGGCTTCATTTAACATGTATTTCTATACGAATAGTGTTTTATATAAATACCGTAATGTCGCAAAGATACATGCAAACGTTTAAAGTTTCAGTAACCGTACCCTTCAATATGTGTGGTGTCTTTGAGTGAGACACCTTTTCCACACATACTTAGTACTGGTTCTACATAGGATGACTTTGCGTTACGTTTTTACCTATTTTACATTGATGTACAATAGCAAATTCAATCTGTTTTGCCGACCTTCCAGCAAAATAATAACTCCAGCATAAATATGAACATCAATATAATATTTAATGTCATTATTACGCTTCGCAATTAAACACAATTTCAGACAGTTAAAATATTGATTTATCACATTTTACACGCTTGTTTTTATACATACATTTATCACATACTTTACAGTGCAGGGTTGCAATAAACCCATAACATATTTTTGATATTAACCTAGTGTAATATCACTTCCGATTCATCGTTCGGTATTTCCCGTGTAACTCGGCTCTCGTACGTAAATTGCCGACCTACGTTCCGACTTCCCCGAATATATAAATGCTGTTGTCATGGTAAAATGACGTTATTTTATTGCTGTCATACGAAGACTAGTGAAAACAAATATGTCGAACCTTTTCTCGTTCCCTATATATATATATGTAATATAAATGTTAATGTACTACTTTTGTTAGTAATGTGATAAGAAGAACCTTACATTCATGCTAATTTATTATTTGAACTCGTTGGCAAAAAATGATAAAACGCTCGACAGAGCATCGCATAATATATTTTCGCCAACTCGTTTAATAAATTGAATAATAAGCAAGCGCTCATGTAAGATCCTCTGTAACTCTCCGAAATTGAAGTGTTCAAAACAGTTAATAAATGATTCCTTTGTTTTAATCACAGGTAATAACAAACGCTAAAGTATTTAGAAGTGGGAAATGGATGCTGAGTAAAGACGTATACCCATTCAATAATTACCCGTCATATTTATTGGGACATGCATATGTCATTTCAAGAAATATGATAGAGCGTATTTTAGAAGCAGCGGAACATTTGCCGCACGTGCATATAGAAGATGCATATATCACAGGTAACTAAAACGATATTGTTAATTTTCCTAATTTGAAAGGATATGTGTTACATCATGCTTATGCGGTGGAGAATCTCACTCGACTATTCTATCAATAGGGCAGTTTTGGTATTGGCGCCGAAGCGTCGGCAGCAGCATTTGCATATAGCGGTATAGTTTTTTTTAAAGTTGTGCATGCGTACGCATGGCTTACAGTTATATGGATGGAACTTCGTTTATGTGTGCTTATACTCTTATCGAACCTTCTAACTTAAAAATCGAGGTCATATTGCAGGGTTAAAATGTCACATTATTTTTGCCTTTGAATGCTGCGTTTAAGTTTTATTGCAAGCAGTTCATAAGTTTGTATTGATTGCAGTAATATAGATGGTACTTGTATAATTGTGCATGCTTATACTCTGAGATTATATGAACATGTAGCATATTGGACTCCTAACTTGAAAGTCAAGGTCATATTGCAAAGTGAAATCGTCACATGTTTTCTTTAAACTCTGCGCTAAAGTTTTCGCGTAATATGTGATTTATCGTGTATTGGTATGCTTACATTTTTGTGAATGTTTCTTGGCACTAGAATGTTTACCTAGAAGAATTTTGAAAAATGAAAGGGCTCCAATATTTAAGTTAAAGTTAAGGTGCAAGTTGTTTATATAGAGACACTTGCGTTTTTGTATTATTATTCTTATTCTTATGGGTTGATTTTTAACCAAACGTTGGCGCTATTCATAAGAATTGTGTTTATAAGAACTATATGAGAAATACATTGTTTTACTGTTTGAAAACTATTATACCCGGCCCATTATTACATATCTATTTAGGTAAATGCCCGAGCATCAGAACTCCAACATGTTCAAAAAATGTTGTTTTGTATGAAATGAAATACTCCACCCCGCACACACTCCAAGAGTTTCTTTTTGTATTATATGATATACTTTGCCCGATTTCAATCTTGTTACCTACCCAAGAACCAACTCACCCCCATTCCATAATTTTGTTTTGCATTAAATCAAAATATCTGTCCAATTTTAACTGTGTTACCTACCATAGAGCCCACTAACCTTCGTTTTTTTTAATGTTTTTATTGTATTGAACTTCGCAGCCTGTTTAAACTTTGGTACCTTCCAAAAAGAAAAAAAAACATTCACTTCCACCCAATAGATTAATATTTTAATTGTATTGAATAACGTAGCACTGTTTAAACTTTTCAGCTTTGTTAACTTTCCACTCCCTTCTGTTTTTCCAGAGCACTATCCCATCTTTTTGAATTTTATTATTCTATAAAATTAAATACTCTGTCCCATTTCAACTTTTGTATTGACCGAAGACCCCTACCTCATCACCTCTACCCTGATACATATAACTTTTATGTGGCATATATCAAATATTTGACTGATGAAGATAAACCTGTAATTCTGATGTTACATGTTATAGATATCACATACTGTATTGACCACGGTAACTTCACTGAGTCCATCTGCGCAAAGCATAATTTGATTGTTTTTTTATAATCATTCACAATCTTAGTCTAACTCAGAAACTGATATCTCACGAATCAGGTCTATTAACCACCAATTCTGTGTCTGTCCCACAATTCATATCATTTGGGTGCTTACTAAATTGTGACGACTTTCAAACGATGAAGCATCTAACCAATCAGCGTGCTCGTAGCAATTGCTGTTGAACGGACCCAATCGGGAGAGCTGGGTTCGTTCTACAGACTATTCACAACCTGGTAGTTTACTCTTAATAATATGTCTCGTTTTACTATGTGTCGAGGTGTGGGGCGAGGTTGGATACCGTAGTTAGCCAGGTTTAAGCGCCCCAGGGGAATGTTAGTTTCTGACGACCATGACAAGGCTCTTACCCCTGTTGTCAATACTTCTGTATGCAAATATTGAATTTGTTATGACAATGCTATCTCTTGATTTTAGAGTAGTATCATTTAGATACAAAAATTAGCCTAAACACAATCAATGATGTAAGTACAATACATACAGAGGAAGTGACAAGTGAGATCACCGTATAGGAACGGTCAGTAAACACATACAGTAAAACCTGTATTACTGGCCACCTCTATTAAGCAACCACTTGTCTTAAACAGCCACATTTTCTATTGACTATGTTTATGAACTAAGTTAAAATCAACCTGTTTTAAGCAGCCGTCTGCCTTAAGAGGTCATTTGTAGTCTATCCCGTGGGTGTCTGTTTAAGACAGGTTTGCCAGCATTTACGTCTACTTCAGTAGCCGTTTTAAAGTCTTACTATGCATAATAGCCGGTTTGTAAGAACTATTTGACGTCTGTTACATCAACAAATACATCAGTCGTGTAACCTAATACAATATCGGCGTATATTTTACACACAAAGCGAACATTGAACATTTAATTAGACTGTTAAACAAAAATACACCAGGCATATCGAGGCACAGAATATAAATCTAAGAATCCTAAAAATATAAATATTTTTACTCAGACTCGATAGACGTTTCAATATTTAGAAAATAAGTTGTAATTTTAAGCATTTATTTATTTTAGTCTAACCTGGGCGAGTAGTCTAATGTGGGAAATCAATATATTTAATTTATTTTATTTTTGTATGTTTAGATATATGAGCTAAGTGAGTATATATTAGCATGGTATCTTTGAAATGGGATTTAAGGTAGTTTTAAAATATCGAAATGTCCTAATTATAAGCATTTATTTATTTTAGTCTAACCTGGACGAGTAGTCCAAGTTGGGAAATCAATGTTTAATTTATTTTATTTTTGTATGTTTAGATATATATAATATATACAATATATATCCTTATGGCAACAGCGCGGTCAGTGATTATATATGAGCATGGTATCTTGGAAAATAGGAATTTAAACAAATTTTAAAACTTCGGAATTTATATATATACTTCCTTTTAAAGATAGATCAAATATAAACGAATAACGCAAATACGTTTTTTTTTCAGGCATAGTTCGTAAATCTGTTGGAGCAAGTATACATAACCATAACGGATTTGCCACATCGTGGGAACGTCCAGTCAAATCATGCGGTTTTCACAATAATTTTCGGATTTCGGTAACAAATATGGACAAGAAAAGTATGAATAATGTTTGGGATGCACTGCATCGGGAACTGAAGAATTGTTATGTGTACCCGAAATAGTTCAGTACCAACAATACATATGGAAGCTACTAAAACTTACTGGCAGTATTCTTTTTCACCTGACCATTATAAGAGTATTGAGGTGCCAGGAAGGGTTAGGTTAAATTTTAATATCTGATTAGAAAATCAATGTTTAGTAACATCACCTCAGATCAAATTAGTTTCATTTTACCGTAGCATGTGTTCAAGGGTTCCAAACTGTATGTAATATATCTACGGGTTCAAAACGTGCGTACTTTTGTTTCACGTGTGCGAAATAGCTCGTACCGGTGTAACATTAAATTTGGACCCCGTTGAAAAATGAACCTACCAGATCACATTTCAGCATTGAATTCTGATCAAAACAGTCATTGAAAATTGATCGTTGATAAATTTTGATCAGACATGAGGTTCCTTTTTAACGGTTTGTTAAATATTAGCAAAACATCACATGACTGATGTCGCATGTTGCAACAATTAAACATAAGCCCTGGTAAGCTTAGTTACGATCGGTTGCTATGATTACAAATAGTTACTTTAGCAGTTAGTGATTATAACAAAAAACAATTTCTTTTCAAACTGACATTGACAAAATCCATGCAAACCCATGAGCATAGCCTACTACAGGCACTATATGCACGTGCCTACTTTTTAATGCCACCCCCAAATTTTTGGAGTTGCATATAATAATTGCAGCATCCGTCCGTCCGTCGGAACGTCCGTCCGTACGTCTAGAGCAGCAGTTGTGGGTTACGTTGCCAGTACAGAATGGCATTGTGGTTTTTTTTGGTACTTGTGGGGTGCAATGTTCACCCCACAAGTGCGAAAACCCGTCCAAATGGCATTGTGGGGTTAATTTCATTTTTTTCACATTTTTCTTTTACTTTTTTTTCACCTTTTTTCATTCTTTTTTAGTGTTATTAGGGTTGGATCTCAAGGTTTGTGACATTAGGATTAGAAAGAAAATAGGTTTTGTTTTGTTTTATGAAAAAAAAGATGTTTTATAACATATATAAACCGCACCCCACAACATCACTTCCACCAGAACAGTCGTTCGTCCGTCCGTCCGTCCGTCCGTCCGTCATTACGTCTGGTATTTCGTGTTCAGCCTGTAATTTTGTCATACATATATCGATTTTGTTAATACTTGCTACAAATGATCAACATAACATGTCGACATGTCGCAAGTAAGACCTACACCTGTACCCGTAAGGTCAAGGTCACACTTTGAGTTTGTTTGACAACACTTTGAGTATGTGTGAGTTTTCGTGTCCGGCCTGTAACTTTGTCATGTATAGATGGATATTATAAATACCTGCTACAAATGATCAACATGACATGAAGACGTGTCGCGAGTAAGATCCACACCCGTACCTCGAAAGTCAAGGTCACACTTTGAGTTTGTTTGACAACACTTTGAGTCTGTGTGAGATTTCGTGCCTGGCCTGTAACTTTGTCATGCATAGATGGATTTTATAAATACTTGATACAAATGATCAACATAACATGTCGACATGTCGCAAGTAAGACCTACACCTGTACCCGTAAGGTCAAGGTCACACTTTGAGTTTATTTGACAACACTTTGAGTCTGTGTGAGATTTCGTGTCCGGCCTGTAACTTTGTCATGCATAGATGGATTTTATAAATACTTGATACAAATGATCAACATAACATGTCGACATGTCGCAAGTAAGACCTACACCTGTACCCGTAAGGTCAAGGTCACACTTTGAGTTTGTTTGACAACACTTTGAGTCTGTGTGAGATTTCGTGTCCGGCCTGTAACTTTGTCATGCATAGATGGATTTTATAAATACTTGATACAAATGATCAACATAACGTGACGACGTGTTGTACTTAACACCCAGACTTTCTTTCTACATGTGTATAATAGCTGCCTGATTCTATTTCTAAAGTATGGGCACTAAAACGTAAACATGTAAAATCTTTGTGATAATTTTCTTTTGAAATAAAATCTAAGTAATCTTCATATGTAAAATCTACTTTCAACTTATTGTAAAATTGTAGTTTCAACATAGTCTGTACGTTTCGGCATAGTCTGAACAGATGCGGTCCAAGTTTGCATGTATTTGGTCTTTAATTCTTTGTTTAAATAAGATAGAATACATTGCATTTGAATTGAGATTTAGCTATATGTGTCTTCAAATCTTAGGTTATTTAAGAGCGCTGCAATACATTTTGCCTAACATTTATTATTTGAAAGTTACATTGTTCATTAAAAGATTTATACAAAATTGAAATCAATTGCTTCATGATCTTAGTCGAAACCGCGGTGTGGTCTAGCGGTAGAGCGTCCGCCTCGCAAGATCGTGGGTTCAATCCACGGCCGCGTCATACCAAAGACTTTAAAAATGGTACTTGAAGCTTCCTCGCTTGACGCTCAGCATTAAGAGGAGAGTTCTAGGTCTGGTCGGCCCGATGTCAGTATAATGTGACTGAGTGTGGTATCAAACCACGTGTCTGCGGCATGATACTCCTGTGTGACAGCGCTTAGAATACTGTCTCAAGTAGACACCGTCGCGATATGACTGAAAAATTGTTGAAAGCGACGCTTAACACCATACAACAACAACAACAACAACAACAACAACAACAACATGATCTTAGTCAAGTACAAAATGGAACGCTCTTTAGTAATCACAGATATAGGAACCTCAATATATTAAGATGACATAACCTGATTACAACTTAAGAGTTTGATACATTTGAAAGAGAGTTATATAGAAAAGAGAAAAAGATATTTGTAAATATATATTTTGTCTTAACAGGGAGGATGTTATATTATTGTAGTTGGATTTTTTTGTATTATAAAAAAGTATGAATTGGTTTACTTTTGAAAAGATACGGTTAAAAAGACATGCAAATATCAAAGGTATCAATTTAAGGAGATGGCATAGCAGGATAATTAGCCTTGGACTTCAGAACTTTCAGACTTTCATGGGCTGTGTCATTCAGAAATGTTAGGTCGTGTTATTGGTAAGATATGTGCGTGTTTAATGTAGATTTAGTAGATAAGAATTATTTATATGTCTCTTCAGGTTTGTCATATAATGTTGGTGATGATATAATATTGTACGAAACCGAACAGATCAGAACAGAAATTGTATTTAGACTTGAGGATCGTAGCTCATCGTCATATACAAACATTTTTTAATGCATGCAATCTGATGTCCACAATATAAAATATGTAGTTCTAAATCAATATTGGTGAGAGTGGTCTTAAACCAAATCATTTTGCAAAAACTAGTAAAATAGTAATCGTCGAACAGTATTAGTATATAAAGAACGATATTTTTAATGAACATATCTATGCACTATCACAGTATGTGAATTGTTACACGTAATTTATCTGCTTGTATCTGCATTTGAAAGATTTTATCCAAAATGTTGCTAATTATGTTGACAACGATTTTCGGTTTGTATTTAATAAATCTATAAACGATACTATACTTGGTCGTCCGGTGTAATAGGTTTGTATATATTCATCAGTTATTTGATTGTAGATTGGACAAACAATGATAAAATTCATGTAGGTCCTTGAAGGCGTGATTACAAACAAACTAAAATCGTTATGTACGGGTATGGAAAAGTTCACACTGTTCATGAAATGTTCTGTAATGACGAAATGGTCGGCAACGCTATGAAGCTAATCCTGAAGTGCAGACTATATACTGGAAATTTTCCACGGTACATAGTATAGGGGAAAATATATGTCTATACGTAATGAGAAGCAAAATCACGTGCTTTTTGTGGTAAATATGTTGTCACGTTATTTTTGGCGTATATTTGCACTGGACATTTATGTTTAGATAAATCAGTTCTTGCCGAGTCTTCGCGCAGGTAACATCTAGACTAAAAGTGCTATTCGAATTATTGAACAAGTAAGTAAAGATCACGTTTTGACAAGATCCGTAGTTCCATTGTTTTGAGGAATAAGTGGCATTCCAAGGATGTATGTTTCCGCTTCCCAAGAGGTTCGGTTTTACGCACGCGGACTATTCCTATTATAGCAAATAACGGGCATTTAATTGTTGGCAATAAGGCAAGCAAACCAACATATTTCTTGTATTTAGCTCACTATATAAAGAAATGATTGACAAAACGTGTATATATTCAAAGTAAAAAAAAGGCAAACACTGAACGAGACTTCGATGGAATGGTTGCTGTCAAGTTTTTTGTGAACTATGATTATTTCAAATTTCATACGTAGATAAATGAATTGAGTTATATATATAACCAAATAAATTATATTTTGTGTATATATCACGTGCTAGATGTTATAATAAAGCGCACGACTCGTACAATGCAAACGTGGTTTTGGAAATTTAGGTTGAGACCTGATTACATCGGAATCGCCCTGTGCAACGTAACATAGATGTTGATCGTGAAATCACCGTGTTTGCGTCATGCAAATGCAGGAAACTAGATATTTTCTAAAGTGACTTTTCGCATTGCGGTACATATGAACACTTCTCATCAGTACTGTATGGGTGGATTAGTGGTCCAGTGGTTAAGGTCTTGGACTGTGAACTCAGAGGTAGCAGGTTCAATCACCTGCTCCTCCAAATATTGACGTCCTATATATCGATGCTTAACATCGGGCGTGTAAAAGTACCAGGGACGCTACAGAAGTGTCTCCTGTATCATTCAAAAATCGAAAGTTACTAATACTCTTCTGGAGGCGTCGCCCATATGGGAAACCGATGGTGACGATAAATAAAACTATCATCATCAATGTATGTGCATACATATAGGCTATTAATTATGTCAATTTATGCATACCTGAGTGATAAACATTCAACACCTGTAGTTTGAAAATATTGGCCACTTAAAACCATGAAACAGAAGGCTACTTCATTTTTCCCTTTATTAAAGTGAACAAACCTTAAAACATTACATTTGTTATCAATTTATTTGGTTAAAAAACAGTGAATTTCAAGTTAATATTAAGAATATCCAGCCCCCTAAAAACAAAAGAAACTATACGCCAAAACGCATCTAAGACAGTCTATCTAGAAAGGATAAATGGACCGTGCCCCTGGACCCCCCTATACACATTGTTTTCAGCCAAGCTATGCCTCTGGAACCATTTAATTTAATCAAATCATTATATAATGCAAGGAATCTCCCTTTAACAACAATGTTTAAATATATTTGCATATTACAAAAAAGGGAAATGAATCGCATCGAAAGTAGGAAGAACAAAACATGTCTGTAAGACGGCGCGTTGGACTATTCGCACTGCTTTGTCAATACATACTAAACAACTGACCAAGTTATATTATTTGTTACACACATCCACTTTTCACACACAAGATTTAGTGAGGAAAGACGTTTAACTTGTGGTTTAAAAATATTTTATTTATAATATAGAAATTGTGTTCGGCCAAAAATTCTTCCAACATTAAATTCGACACTCTCCGTGGGTCAGATGAGTGTTAAATATGAAAAATATACAAATGCAGAAAATGGGTATAATTGTTGTCAAAATCACCATCAGAGGTATTGGACATGGCTGGGAGACTATGTTTTATAACACAAGGGCGTTAGTTTAGTTTAAAATCAACCGCATATGAGGTTACGAAGATATGTGCATGATATCAATAAGCACTGAAATCTTTAACCAGCATTTCTAAGTCGATTAATGGTCATAATTGGCAATAAATTCAACGTTATATTCTAGACTGTCAGATGTCTGACAAAATATAGATTTGAAATTTCAGGCCCTAATTTAATCAGTTATCCCTTTAATTACCACCCAGGGTCAGCGAAAAAGTTTTTTGTAGTTTGATTGGGGTTTTCAGTATGGTTTTATTTACTTGTTGTAGTAATTAACTCTACTAAGTACAAAAATTATCAGTTTCTAGTGAGAGATGTGGTGAGACCACAATGCAGTCCACAAATATGTATTTGTGGCTTGGGATGTTGACTCATTCCGACCCCCACAGCTGAGCCATGCTTACCCAGAGAGAATTGTCAAGGTAAAATATCATAAATGTAGTTAAATTGTTTTGTCAGACTTATATACAGTCTGTTTGAATTATAAATTGATTGGTATAGATATGAATTTTATTTTTATGCCACTTTATACATAACCTTTATTATAAAGGAAATTGTAAATGGTATTTAATACATACACAATAAATATATGCTGACCCTGGGGAATGATAATATTCATTATATTATCAAGGGACCTGGCCCGGTACCCCAACACGGGTGATGAAACAAATTTACAGGGCCGCCCCAAAATTCAGTGGAATACTATTATTAGCAATATTAATTAGGCCTGGGCCGTTATGTACTTAGGAAACAGGATTATAATCATTATTCTTAGCAACTTATTTTAAACATGTACTATTATTTTAATAAAATATTGTTGCACTTTAAAAACAGCTTTTTATCCTACACCACATGAACATAATATAGCCTGTGTAATTTCAACCAAGATTCACTGGTCATCAAGTGCAATCTGTTGTTTACATTTTCCCCAGGTCAACATTCCATTAAAGGTCAAACGCTACCGATTGGCTGGATTTCAAACATGGACCGTATAGTGGACAGTTCTATTTTTACTCCACAACTTTATGTCCTGAGCTAAAAGCCAAAAACGGATTGAAATCCAGTCAATCGGAATGAGCGTTTCATCCCCGATTGAACCATTCAGCGACCGGCTTTCATAAGGGCCTTTGGCCCACTGATGTTGATCTGAGGAAGAGATGAACTAATAAATATGAACATGAACGCTTTATACTTAGTAATCTATGTGTTTTACACATATTTTAGCGTTTTTTACATGTTTATATCAATTTATAATGATTATTATATTTAATAATCATTTAAAATAGTAACGTAGGTCATGTTGACTACGGGACTATATGTCAACTCCGTATTCACTACACAGCACTGAGTACGGTTCTAGGGAATATGTAGTTAGGAAATGCCAGGATACTCATTACAGAATTACACAAGACTACTTAATAAATATACAGTGACCAACTTCTGCTAATCAGTTCTCAGCAGATCTGAGCTGAGGGGATATCGGTTTTTTAAAGATATTTTTTAATTATGTCGCTTTTTAGGTAACATAACATAACATATATTTTATTATAGTCTCACCTCTATCACATTACAATTATAAATGTATAAAACATTGACAAATATAAATAGTGAAGTTAAGAGAGGCTCTTTACAGAGCTATGAGAGACTAATTGTTATTTTTCTACAGTATACATTTAAAATCCACAACATATATATATATATATATAAATAAAACAGAAACATTTTCTACATTCATTTAGACTAAAAAAGAAAAGAGCAGAAAAAACAAAAACATAATAAAACATCATTTAGATTGACTATTAAAATAATATACAGTTTAAGTATATCTTTACACTTTATCAGATTTACAAATAAAAAAGTAGGAGTTTATTCTAAAATATATAAGTAATGGTTAAAAAATCAATTATTATGAATTTAAATCAATTATATAAAATAGTTTTTCTATGTTTTAAAATATCGAAGCAGATTTTGGCAGATAATCTTATTACTTTTTCATCTTTACAGCTTAGCATATAATGTAATTTTTCTTGAATTGTTAAACTTCTAAACTCAGTTTTCTCCATGCTTATTTTATCTAAATAACTATTTCTAATATCCTCATATATTGGACAGGATAGTAATACATGTTCTTCATCTTCGATAGTATTTATACAGTGGAAACACTTTCTATCTCCAACAGGTAATCGTTCATAACGGTCAGTTTCTATACGAATTGGAGCTACTCCGCATCGAAATTTTGAATAAGCACTGCGATGAGATCGAGGCATCAAACAATTAACATAACCTTCAACTTTATATTCAGTTTTAAAACATTTATATAGACGTAATTTATTTCTACCATTGCCTTGACGTGCATTTTCCTTATTAATGTCATTAATCCAATCACTTTTTAATTGTTCAGATTTAAATATAAACATTATGTCTTTTAAATAAGTTATGTGTCCACGGTTGAGTAATTGGTAATTAATATTTGCTTCCTCAAACATCGAGTGAACTCTAAAGTTCCAGTTTTTACAATTTTTGCCAGCATTTGTAGTTGACCATTGGTTAATTTTTGAATTAAGTCTATTTCCATCCATTAAAAACAATCTAGACCACTGGGTCACTGTAGTTCTCCACTGTTTCGCTAGTGATTGCTCCCGGCCTGTGTCACCGAGCACTCCGGCATTTGGCTGTATCGCCCTACCCCGAGAAAGAATCTGGCTGCACGTAGCTGCACAGTTTTTATACAAGCGTGTTGCTTACTTCCCCATATGGCAGCCCCGTAGTTGAATGTGCTCCACACCATGGTATCGTATAGTTTCGTGTATGTTCCAAATGGTAAGCCCCCAAACGATTTAAACTTAGAAATGACAAGACTTAGTGCTCTATTTGCTGATTTAGCAACTTGTTTGGCCATCTCATCATAGTTTAAATGCTCTGTTAAAAACAGCCCTAAGTATTTATATCTATCAACTATTTGTAATAGTTTGTCGCCACAGTTGAACGCTTGCTCTGTTCTTGGTTTTGCGTTTGGCCGGAAGTGAATAACGTTGGATTTTTCTTCATTTATTGTCATTTTGTTGACCTCGCACCATATATCAAGCATTATTTGTAGATCGTTTTCAGATGAAGCCAGTATAATTAGATCGTCGGCGTACAGAAGAACAGACACTTTTTCATCATTAACGTTAATACCTCTATTGAGAGCGTTTATCTTTTCAACAAGGTCGTTGATATAAAGATTAAATAAAATAGTTGACAAATTACAGCCTTGTTTCAATCCACAGTTAACAGAGAACCAGTTTGTTTTCATCCCATTAATACGTACACAGCATCTTACACCGTCATATAAAGATTGTATTGCTGTAAACATACGGCCTGATAGCCCAAGATCCTTTAATTTTTTAAAAAGCAGTCTCCTGTTGATTGCGTCATATGCTTTCCTAAAGTCTATAAAGGCTGCGAATGTAGATACACGTTTTAATTTTCTGGTTTCAATAATTTGTGTTAAAGATAGTATGTGATCCGTTGTGCTACGTCCTTTTCTGAACCCGTTTTGTTCGTCATTTATAATTTCGTTTTCACGTTCCCAGCGTGTTAGACGTTCATTCAAAACATTACAATATAATTTGTAAATAGCCGGTGTTATATGGATACCGCGATATGACATCGGGTTGCGAGCATCAGATGTTGAGGATTTCGGGATAGGGTTGATTATTCCTTGCTTCCATATGTTCGGGATTTGTCCAAGTGTAAAACACTTGTTAAAAAGTGCGCACAATACGTTTCTTAAATTAGAATTTTTAAGTACTTCTGCTGGTACCTGATCGATTCCTTCTGATTTGTTTGCTTTCATACGCCTTGCTGCTGAAACAATTTCAGCTATTGAAATACTCTCATCGAAGTATGGTGGATTATTTCTATTGATGTAAATCCTTTCATTTTCATTTTCATCGTCTCTTTCTTCGTCACATTGAGGATTTAGTAAAGTTTCAAAATCTGATTTCCACCTTTCAAGGACATCATTTGTGTTAGAACTGATGCTACCATCGGTGTTAACTATTTCCATTGAAATTACTTTCCTTCTCTCTTGACCGATCCCAATTTTACCGATTTCTTTCCAGAATAAGGTTTGGTTATTACAATCTAATTTGCCTATGTCTATTTGTTTCTCTCTTAAGTATAGTCTTTTTGTACGTTGAACTTGTTGGTTGAATATTTTTCTTTTATCCATGAACGCCTTTCTTAATTTCTTTCTCCGATTAGTATTATTCCTTAACATCTCTTTTTCTGCATCACATTGGGCGTTCCATAATTCTGTCAGATTGCTTGTCCACCATGGTTTTTTAATTTCCCGCTTTTTACTACTTCGACCTATTTGGATTTTTACTGTTTTATGTTGTAAAGTAGTATTCATCTCTTCTTTAATAGTTACCATAAGGGATATATATATACTTTATCCAATTCCTCTTGATTCTCAACATTTCTTTCTATTGTAGCTATATGTTCATTCAAGATGTGTTCACAGGAGTTTAAAAAGTTAGCAGGTATCTCACGTTCATATTTTTCATAACTGATAGTTGGTAAGGGTTTCTCATCAGATCTATTAATTATCTTATTTCCTTCAATCGTAATATTCCATAACAAAACAGAGTGGTCTGGATGTGATGTTGGTGAGTCTACAGTGTTGAATATGTTTGCATGTTTCACTAGATCTGACGTTAGTTTAACCTCAAAATCACTGCATTTAGGAAGATGTTTATACGGTGTGACACAGTAATCCACTACAGATGTGCCTTGGGGTCCTATGAAAGTGAAGTTGCTGTTTTTAAAATTTCGTCCGTTTACTATACTACAATTTGAATCAATTAAAAAGTCACAGAAGCGTTCACCTTCTTTATTATGTGTGAAATCTATTACATTTCTCTCTGGAATAGAGTCTACTCCAGCAATAAAGTCTTCTAAATCTCCGCAGCGACTGTTGAAGTCCCCACATAAGTAAAAGAAATCATCCTTACATTGCGAATGTATTTGGTATAACAAAGTATCGAAAAATTCACCATGATCTATGTTTCTGGTTGAGTCAGACGGAGGTAAATAGCAAACACAGCAATAAAATGTTTTTCCGCCGTTTAACGATGAGAACTTTAACCAAAGTATGCCCTCAAATGTGTCGTCTATAATATTAACGTCGTATGACTTTTCAACTCTTGTACTAACAAAGCATCCAACTCCTCCTGAACCTTTCTTTGCCTTTTTATGCATATTTGGTCTATTTTGCCCATACCACGTATATCCCGACATTAATAATTTATCATTCCCTTTTAAGTGGGTTTCAGCAATTCCGATGATATCAATGTTCAGCAATTCTAAGCAGTGTGACCTTAGAAAATGACTTTCAGACTCCACGTTACAGTTCCAACCCCGTACATTCCAAAATCCGCATCTGTATTAATTACGGTATGCTTCATGTCTAGCTGATCTGTATTGCTGTTGGTGGTTGCTTCGACGTTCAGGATAATGTCCATATGATTGTTCTTTTAGGTGTTCGTTATGACGTTGGTTTTGGCGTTCGTCGCGACGCTGGTTTTGATTTTCATACTGACGTTGGTTTAGACGATTGTCATAGAGCTCGCATTGTCTACCAGCTTGAGTAAAATATTGATGTTCCTTTGGATACGTGTTTCGCCCATGTTCGTTTTGACGGCGTCTTCCTTGGTTCAGTATTTGTGACGTACGTGTATCGTTAGTAATATGATGTCTGTTGTAATTTGTTGAATATTGATTGCGCTCCGAAACATAAACTCTTGAACCTTTAATATGGAGTTTTTCTTTTCCGAGAGTATTCACTATCGTATGCAAATTACCCGTCAAATGTCTTTGGTAATATGGCATATCGTGTTCTATATAGATGTGTTTATATCAACTACTATTTCTTAATGTTCTTTTCTCTTTCATAATTAGTTCTTTTTCTTCCAAAGATCTAATTGTGGCGATAACTATTCCTGGTTTAGATCTGGATTTACTTTCTTTTCTTTCAGCTGCAAGTACTTTAACATTTTTCACTTTTAAGTAATCTATTACAGTATTCACTCTCTCGAGTACGTTCTCGTTGTCTCTTGCTTCTAGATTCTTAATAACAATCCTTCGTTTTCTCACATCTTCAGTTTCGTCGACTATGTTTAAAGTTTTATTTTCTATTGCTTTCACACGTTCAATTAACGCATCGATTTCGTCACCAATTTCTTCTTTTACGGTTGAGATAACCGTTTTCTCTACTCTCTCAATGCTTCTAAGATTGACAGTCACCTTTTCATTTGTAGTTTTCATTTCTTTTTCAAACACTGATCTAGCTTTTTTGTCTATGTCCTTATCTATAGATTTTAACACTCTCTCTTCAACCTTTTTAGCTAAGCCCTCAACTCTTGCATTAAATTCTGACCTTATAGATAAAATTTGTTCTTGTAGTTTTAAAATTGCAGCTTTATTGCTTTTATCTATTTCATCAATCTTATGTTCTATTCCAAATTTCATTTCCGACATTGCTTCCAGTATCACTGTCGTATCCGACGTATTGCTAAAGGCTCCAGTTAAAGTTTCTGTTTTTGCAAAATCACTGGTAGTCATGTGTGTGTCGGTAGCATTTGCATGTGTGATGTTACGTTGGAATGAACTTTCTGTGTCTTCTAATTTCGTAGCATCTTTGGTTTGTTTTCTTTTTTTATTGTTTATGTCAGTAATTTTTTCTCTGAACAATGCTTATTTGGTTTATTTGACGAAGATTGTTGCTTTACCATAGTTTTAATATTGTTATCAATGTTTTGAAGTTGTTCAGTGGCTTTACACGTATTTGTCATGAGGTTTCTTTTAGCCTTTATAGTGTTTCTTTTCTCGATGTTGCAAGAGCGTTCTTCTATGCAGTTGAAATTCTTTTCTGTTGAGGTGTTTTTAACCTTTTTATTTACACTTTCCCCCGCAGCTGGAGCAGATAGGGTACGTTTGCGTCTATTTGGAATTGGCGTTCGAAGAACTGCTGTAAGCGGTTGCGATGCCATTACTGAATCAACGTAGAGATAGGCGTCTTTCAATAAATCAACTGTTGTATTATGCGTAATTATTCCCGCCATTGTCCCAAGTAGAGCAATCTATACTTTCTAGTTTTCTTGTAGATAATGTCACCATGCGCGCTAGACAGAAAGCGCGCCTAACACCAGGCGCGTCACTCAAGCGTGAAATTTTTTCCTCGATAAAGCTCCCAGGTAAATGTCGATTTAAAATTACTTAGTCTATAAATAGCACAGGTGAACAAACAATAGAAATATCGATCGATTTTTATCACGAAAACTAATGACACCATCAAAGAGTCTCTGAAATTCTAGGTATTAGAAAACCATACTAAACTTTTAACGGCTTAATTCTAGACACAGTACCTTCATCCAAATAAAAATCATAAAATATAGTCCAAAACACTTCCAAAAACACTTCTATGTCCACTTTAGTTTCACATATAAATGTTTGTGTCAACACGTGAATACGTGAACACGTGAATACGGCCTCAAAATCTATTATTAGGTACGAGCAATCTGCTGGGTGCTCCTTTACAAACATCACAATTTAATAACAATTCTTTAACACATTTTAAGTCCATTGTGTACCACTATGTGATACACCATGGGAGATTAGCGGTGGTTGGTCACATTTTAATAATGTGGTGTACTAATAAAATATTGCAAGGCTGACGAATATATTTTAATAACTTATTTATTCATCCACTTGTGTAGCTCAAGCTATGATATAACGGTACCTGCTGATATATTAATAATAAAAATGGGTGAACACCATTACAAGTTCTTATAACTTTTATAGTGTACAATACAAATATACAATTTAATGTATATAAATAACAATGTACGTTTGTACAGGGTTATATGGTTCACCACTAACAGTAAATACTACTGTGTAATGGTTTTAGGGAATGTCAATCGATGTTATTAGTATCAAGGGCATTCAATATAGAGCTATGCAAGACGATTAACTTAAAATAGACTAATATATAAAACTTCAATCACTACAATATAGATACCTGTGTAGCCATATTCTTTTTAAGTCACGTGCCATACCAGCAACAAAAATAATATTGTTGGGGGTTTTACAGCATACTCTAGTTTGTTGATATTCTCATATTGACAATTACTGTTTGTATGTGGTATACACGGTTGCTAACGATACTGTCTTACAAATAAAGTTTTCCATAGTAACTGAACACAATTAGTGTGCACAGATATACAATCAACAGAAATCATTCCTGTTGAGGGTTCAAGTTGAGTCGAACACTTATGATATCTCAAGCAAATTTATTTGCGCTATAAGCAAAAGTGTCTGGCCTAACATATAGGTTTTACATATAGTAAAGTACCATAATAATACTTATACACTGAACACTACTATTTTAACTCATCATTTGGCTGCACAAAGTAGAGTAAAATAATTAAAATCTTAATAATTAATCGTCAACATTTAGTCATCAAAGAAAGTCTCGTATAAAGTCTGCATCAATATTAGCAAATAAAAATATTCAACTAAACAACTAGTTAAATAAAAATAAAAATTTTATATATATATATATAATAAAAAAATAAGAAATACTTAAAATCCAAAGCGTGTAATCAACGTTCATCATCATCATTAGTTTTAAATAATCATCTTATTTTTTAAATAATCATCTTATCTTTTAAATAATCATCTTATTTTTTAAATAATCATTCTATCCGGCTCGCCAAAATGACTTAGTTCAAAGTGCGAGGGTAAATAAATGCTTATACATACAATTAGTGATTGAACTTTATATAGCATAAATAAAACAATATATTGATTTATTTTAACATTGATTTATTTACATTTGTTTGAATATTTGGCAAAAATAAATATTGCCCATTTTCATTTCAATATAGACTTTATTTTTCTATGTTTGAATTTTTGGCAAAAATTAAAATTGCCCATTTTTCAATTCAGTCTAGAGTTGCGTTTTCTCTTTCCACCAGTGTAGTTTTCTATTTTCCCCATACATAGTTACACAGAACCAGTGCTTAGTTGTGAACAGATGCACATAAATACACTTGTATTTAAACAAACATATCCTAAAAAGTCATGCTAAAGCATCGGTGAATGCTATATCTGAGCACTTCGAGACCACCTTCCTTGTATCCGGGATGAACCATGTCTCTGTCGTAATGTCTAGGCTATTTCATTTTCATGATCAAAAGTTGGCTGGAACTTTTTTTGGGTCAACATCCCAGATACATAAAAAAATGTGTGTTTTATAGCCCCTTTCCGTGTTGAAAAAACCCTTCCACAGAGCTGTTTTGAGGTATATTTAGTTTTATTGCTGCAAATTCTTTAAAATAAAACTTAAATTTATTAAACTCCCATATATATTGTAAAACAGGTTTCTAAACAATTAAGTCAATTTTATGTGATTTGCACGAAAAATGTGTTTTATAGCCCCGTTCTGTGTTGAAAAAGCCCTTTCCGCAGAGCCGTTTTGAGTCATAATTAGTTTTATTGCTGCAAAATCTTTAAAATACAACATAAATTTATAAAACTCCCATATATATCGTAAAAATAGGTTTCTACACAATTAAAAGTCGATTTTATATGATTTGCACGAAAAATGTGCATTTTGTAGGCCCTTTCCATGGAAAGTGGACCTTTCTGGTGTTTAGTCATACGGGTAATAACAAAGGAAGAGTCTTGCATATAAATTCAGCATGGTATGGGTAAAATATTTGGAACTATAAGTAAAAAACAACACTTCATTATAATGAACAGATTTTAATGACCATTTCCCCTGAGATAGAAATTAAATACATAATACTGTCATGAATGCAAAAAAATGTCTACAATTTAATGAACATATTTGGTTGTTTACTGAGAAATATGAAGACTTGTTACTTGTGTATAATACCGTTACATTGCTTCGCTTCCCTTCATTGTAATTTTAGGGAGAATGCTGACACAAAACCTTATTTCATGTCTAAGAACTTTCGTATACAAATGTAATCAGTTTTTATGAATGGATTGCGGTTTTATGATTCAACACAAAAAGTAATATGGCACAAACAGGAAGAAAAATTGCAGTATGGTCATCAATGTATAAAGAACATAAATTAACATAAATAGGAGGACCATTTTGGCCCTAAATTGTTCACATGTGGTAGAGGAGACAATGCCAAAAGAAGGAAAGGCCATACCTCAGACATTTAAATTTGGGTAGTTGAGATATTATAGAAATCACACTACTTTGTAAGTTTCGTCGAATTAAATGAAAAATGCCAGAGTGCACAATACATCAAATACTAGTAGTTAGTTTAAAGGAAATATATCAGGATTTTTCCAAATTTAAAAATTGACCAAAAACACTTTTTTTTTCAATATATCATGCCTATATCATTGACACTGTATTGCCAAAATTATATCTATTTAAACATGCCAATTTAATATGATGAAAAGGGGTTTTCTAACTTAGGTTAGGTTAGACTAAAATAGATTTACCCCTCAAAATTGCAACATATTTTGTGACGTATTAAATGAGTCACAGGATCTCATTTTGATTTCAGTTTGATCCGTCGTACTGATTAACACATTGTAAAATGTGTTTCATCTTAGAACAAGTCTGAATGACGATATCAAGGAATTATATAGAGGAGGAAAGGCAACTGTTTGAGATTGTGTGAACACTCGCATATTCATGCAAAATCTCACAATATCTCGTTTTTAAGTATCTTAATTTCCATTCATCTCAGGAATACAAATCGAAATTACATTGCAGAATGAAATTCTCATCAAAGCATTACCATTCCCAGAAGTTTGTGTTTAAAATTGTTAAAGTACTTGCAATAACAAAATGTGTATATTGCAGCTAAAATAACGACAAATTACGATAAATTTGCCTTCAAACCTCAATATCTTTAGATCAAGAGCATTTTGCGTGATCAAAACATGTTTAAACATCTAAGATTACATACAACTTACAGTTTATGTACACAAAATCAGTTGCCTGTGAATTATAAATGACTAATTTGCAAATTATAAATCCTTCGTGTGCTGTTTCATCAACATTTAGTCCAGAGATGCAAGTTCCCAATCCTTCTTTACAGCTTGATTATATGAAAGTTGTAAAGCAATTTTTAAGTATGGTCTATTTTTTAGAATGGGGATTTCATTACAAATTTACTACAAGTGAAACATTGATTTTGTCACGTTTTGGTGGATTTGATATACAAAACCATTCGGATTTTATTCAATTATGATATTATAATGTTATTCTAAAAATAAAAATACATTTATAGCATTTTTTTCATGATATACATGTATTCCCTTTAATGATTCAAGGACAATATTTGTCTGATTAGACCAGTTCAAGAACTTGTCTCAGATATTATGGTATATAGCTACTGTGAAAGTTTTTGAAGATCAAAATTAATAAAAGCTGCACACAAGGTCTAGTAACAGAATTTTTGACAATTCAAGTGCCATAGTATAATGTGAGGTATTTGGATTATACAACTGTGTATGTGTGACAAAGATAAGATGAAAAATGCGTTTATTTGAGAGCACCCAATGTCGAATAGTGCAATCCTGTATGTTTCGAGGGCCACAACATTAATTATCTGATTTGGCCAGTTTAAGAACTTATCCTAGATCTTTTGGTTATGTAACTACTACGATATTTAAGTTTGCAAGTGGTTGAGAGCACACAACAAAACGTTTACGGACAGACACCGAATGCATGGTGATCAGAAAAGTTCATCTTGAGTTATAATGAATGAATGAGGTTTTACGGCGTACCAACACATTGTAGGTTATTCGACGCCAACAGAAAGGAAGATTCCAGGTTCACTCTACATGTACAAAAAAACAACAAATTAAAAAAAATACACAAACAAATATATATGCAGAATGAACCTAGAACCTTGATACCTACAGAACTGCAGAGTTTCAGCAAATTCTACCTATTACTCAAATTGTCGCTTCCTATGACATGCATGAGCCACAGTGATCCTATTCTTGCCGTACTCATATGGCTCCCTGGAACCACACAGGGATTGATAACTTAACCACAATAGTGAACATGACAAAAAATGATAAAATGAACATGACATCCATTCAGAGGATTCCTACCCCTATGCAGAGATCGACAGTGATTCTATTCTTTGCCGGAACCACACGGGCCCATCTTGAATTATAAACAAAAAAAAACAACAAATTAATATGCAAAATGAAACTAAAATTTTGATATCAGTAGACTCATCAAAGTCTATTTAATACTCAATTTGTTCCAGCAAGCATGTACATCTTTTAGTCCTTACTCATGCAGCATTCTTAAAACCTTACAGATATTAATATCTAACACAAATAATGTATATGTCAGATGAAAAATGATAATATGGATATTTAACTTTAATAGACGATTCCTAAACTATTTTTTAGGCCCACACAACTAAACCCACATTCCTGCAGAGATCTACAGCAGCCTTTTTTTACCCATATACATACATAACATATACATACACAAAGGTTAAGCAAGTAGGTCAACAAGAAATGTTCTTCAATAACTACAAATATTTTTTCCAAGAAAAATGACAGAAGTGTCATCTATGTTTAACTTTCAATGATGTTAAGTTGTAATATAAAGTGTTATTGACCATTTCCCCCAAATCTAGTTCTTCTCTTTACACAAAACACATATATTAATTAAATAAAAGTTTCTCCCTTTGTCCTATGACTGTTTCCTTTTCTTACATGTATAATATAATAGTGTCCATCATCCTTTGGTAATATAGAATTACCAAATTATTATTTCTTTTTTTTTTGCATAGAAACAATGACCTTGTAATAGTAAAAACACTGGGGTCTTGTCATGCTTATTTCACAACACCTACTATACTGTAATAGTGATGACTAATTACTGTTTCTAATGACATTTACTAAATTCTAAATAATATTTACAAAACAATATTACTAAGCAGAAACATAACAAACCAATAATTTACCCAACTGTACAAGACATACTAACTGAACAATTTATATTGCCCATTACTGATATAGCACATTTCTTAAACAAATGCAGTGTGTGATAAACAACAAAAATAAAGGTCAACATATGAAAAATGAAAACGACAAAAGTTTGGACGGATAGATGCTGCAAACCTTTTAAAATACAATGAAATTTCCGACAAGGATATCAAAAATGCTTGTTTTTCAGATTATTGTATGAAAAATCCATACACAGAGGCTAATTATATTGTTTAAATCACTTTGTGTATCTGACACCGGATTTGTTTTTAAAAACACTTAAATTGTTTTATAATCTATTTATATTATTGACGAAATGATTATTTTTATTTAAATCTCTATTTGAGATGAATTGTGAAATATGAAACCTGTTCAAGTTTCAAAATTTTAAATCAAAGACAGTTTAATTGTTTGATTTGACACCTACAACTATACATTGAAACTGAATTTCACTTAAAAGATAAAGCATTGCAAAAAAGTTAAAGATAAAACCAATTACTTGTTCACAAGACAGATGAAATACATTGCACCACAGAAAATGTTAACCAAAAAATTTGTAGAAAAAATATATGAATTTTTCAGACACATGTATTCAAGCATCACAAAATATTTATCATATATTTAAAAAACATACTACAAGGAACTAGGGATAGTCACCATGCGTTTTTGAGTTTCTAAGGTGATTTTGCAAGCATTGCGTATAATACATATGAAATATGGACATATAATTTTGGAAGAAAGCTATATCCTTCAATTAGCCCATGTTCTGGACTTTTCAATGCACAAGTCATTGAAGTTATACTGTACCAATATATTCGAGAACGCAAGTACCGATATATTTGATATTGCAAGTACTGATATATTTGAGATTGCAAGTACCTACATATTTGAGATTGCAAGTAATGTTTTAGTTGAAATTGCAAGTACCAATATATTTGAGATGGCAAGTACCAATTTATTTGAGATTGCAAGTACCTACATATTTGAGATTGCAAGTACCAATATATTTGAAATGGCAAGTATTGATATATTTGAGACTGCAAGTACCTATATATTTGAGATTGCAAGTACCAACATATTTGAGATTGCAAGTACCTAAATATTTGAGACTGCAAGTACCCATATATTTGAGATTGCAAGTAATGCTATAGTTGAGATTGCAAGTACCTATATATTTGAGATTGCAAATACCTACATATTTGAGATTGCAAGTACCTACATATTTGAGATTGTAAGTAATGCTATAGTTGAGATTGCAAGTACCTATATATTTGAGATTGCAAGTATCTTTATATTTGAGATTGCAAGTACCTACATATTTGAGATTGTAAGTAATGCTATAGTTGAGATTGCAAGTACCTATATATTTGAGATTGCAAGTATCTTTATATCTGAGATTGCAAGTACCTTCATATTTGAGATTGCAAGAACCTACATATTTGAGATTGCAAGTACCTACATATTTGAGATTGCAAGTAATGCTATAGTTGAGATTGCAAGTACCTATATATTTGAGATTGCAAGTACATATATATTTGAGAGTACCTATATATTTGAGATTGCAAGTACCTACATATTTGAGATTGCAAGTACCTACATATCTGCGATTGCAAGTAATGCTATAGTTGAGATTGCAAGTACCTATATATTTGAGATTGCAAGTACATATATATTTGAGAGTACCTATATATTTGGGATTGCAAGTACCTACATATTTGAGATTGCAAGTACATACATATTTGAGATTGCAAGTAATGCTATAAGTCTTTGGAGTGTATTCAGTTTAATTCAGTACATTTGCCTATTTGAAGCACTGTTGTGGATATCATTCATTTCATACTTCTAAATGATCAGGGGCATTTCTCTAACCTTCAAAAGTCTTAAGATTTTTGTATGAACTAAATGTGACACCTGGATTCATTAATTATTATTTACGCAAATTTTAAAAAGAATAGTATTTAATAGGCTTGCAAGAGTTTGTAAAATGATGTAAGCCGACACTAAATGAATTTCCTATTTTTTTTTGTAACTTCAAATGTTACACTAAGAAGTTCATAAACTAACTAACATTAGTGAACAGGCCCCTAAACTTCATCACCATATATATGATAAAAATTGAAGGTCAAACTTTTGGCATGTGTTCCACAACTACCATACACTACCAGCAGGAGGCAGTACCACTGGGTCAGTGATCTCAATGATATTTCTATCCTCATCCATCGACGCTTCCTGCATCAAGTTTACTACCTCAACGCCTTTGAGAATATTTCCGTTTATCTCATCTAGAGACTGTGTCATCACAAGGTCAGAGTTGTAACTGAAGCCTATAGCAAACATGTCATTTACTGACTTCTTCCCCGACCGTTTCTCCATCTGCATATTAATATCGTTGTTATTATTTGTCATTATTTCTATTGGATGAAGGCCATTAGAGAGATGACTGGAAGCCTCTTTCTGCTGATGTGCAGCATTATCCATCACAGTATCTCCAACTGTCAAAGCTTCCTGAGCAATCAGATCCGAGTGATAGTTAAACCCCACAGCTAACTGGTCTCTGGCCCTCTTCCTCGGGGTTAACACAACACCCGGTATCAGGATTTCCCCCGTTGCAGATTTCGGTGTGTCCTTCACTAATTGATCAGACATGTAATTAAACCCTACTGCAAGTTGCTCTGTGCGCTCCCTTGGTGTTGAGAGTGTATCTAAACAGAAAATCTGACCATTTACTGTCTTTGGAGACTGTTTCACCACAACATCGGATGTATAATTAAATCCCATTGCCAGTTGTTCTGGCCTTGCATGAGGCGTCCTGGTTACATCCACCTTGGTAACACGTCCACGGGATTTACGAGGGGTGGTGTCGGTGTTAATGTTAAGGCAAGCGACATCTTCAATGACTTCCATAATGACAGATTCCGAAAGACCATCTCCAATAGCTACTTTCATTGCCTCTTGTATGACACTCGCTGTATAGTCTGTCACAAACTCATCCAGTTGTTTATTAATTGATCCCAATGACTTTTGGATGTCCTCAGATGATGTGTCAGGCATACATTTAAGATCTTTACCGTCTCCTTGACCATTTATCTCAGAATCAGGTATGTCACTACTAACTTTTCCATTTCTGTCTCCACCAGCATTAATTGCAGCATTGGCAGTTATTATCTGAATGTCTGGATTTGCAGCAAGTCTGAAATCTCGACACATACCGCCAGGCTTCTCGAAACTGTACGAAAAACAAGGGGTAAAATTTACAAAATGTCTCTCAAAGTTCAAGCATTGGATTAATAAACAAGAGGGCTCAGGTGAGATAAAAAAGAACTCGGACTTACAAGAAAGTGAGAACATTAGGTGTAAAAAAAAATAAAGGGTAATTTTTTTTATACATGTATACTTTAATGAAGAAACGAAAACTTAAAAAACATGATACAATATCACTTTTGTTATTAATTTACTTTCTGTATATATTATGACAAAATACTTGAATCATTAAGATGTTACTTAAATTTGTACCGAAACCGCAATATTGTTATCACGTGGAAAAAAAATCTCACTCATTTGCATCCAATCTCCCTAATTTCAAAAGCCAATGTCCATTGCTTTCCAAAAAGGTTCACATGTACATGTATGGGCACATGAAATTCTATTTATTAGCACCAACTACTTCAAAAGATAATAATTAAGTGGTCCAGTATAACTTGTAGCTTAAAGTTAGTAACAAGAGTTCACTGTCACTGCAGTTTTGAAGTACATTGTATCTTAATGCAAGTCAATGGTAAACTTTGTACTGCTATGTTGCCCATCTAGAGTGTTTAAGCAAGACACAGAATGTAACTTGAGAGAACGACCCAAGATGTGATTAGGGCCGCTTTCAATACCATTAAAAATCTAATCATTTCCGTTCTGTTGCGAAGCACTGGAATTTACTGAATGCAGTCCAGCATAGTATAAATGGTTCTAAGAATGATTTTTCATATATCAAAACTCGCTGGGCCATGGAATATTTGTTAGAGATCAGTTAAAAATGCTAAAAATGTCCAACTGTCAGTTTATTGAAAGAAAGCAGACAGATAGACAGAACACGGTCCGGCTCTTTGAATCCCTGGGCTTCATTACAACAGGACAGCATTGTATATATTCCTAGTACTCACTCTGCATTTACGTTGTATTTCTCTTTCTTCTGTTTTGGTCTGTTCTTTCTCCCAGACTTCACAACTTTATGTGGTAGGTTTCTACAATGCAAGATAGGATATTTAACAATTGTTCATGCTATTTTCATAATCATATGTTCACATATAAATGTAAAGGATTGGTTATAAATCTACTATGATTAGATATACCCTGTAAGTGAAAAAGAGAAGATCAATAAGCTGTGTCAAGGACAACACAGTATTCAGAGCAAAAGTTACAATAATGTATTGGTTTAATTTTTTTTATTTAGATGACTGTTAAACTATTTGAATGCTGTTACATCTTAGAAATGAAAAGTTAACACTAAAATATGATTGAATATCAGTTTAACAATCCCGCTTTAATGATGCATCAAATTTATCTATAATCATTAATAACTATCTTTATTAATCATAATACATTAATCATTAGTATACATGTGATTGTTACTCATATAATTTTTGTCTTTCAATTATTCATAAAAAATGACCAGTTTTAAACCCACACCAAATCAACAAAAACATGCTTTTTTATCTTGTACAAGTAGCTTTCATGATTAGCAATTATTTATTTGCACATTTTCAAGTTTGTTTGTTTGAATGTTTAGCATCATTTTTATGCCTTCACAAGTTAACAGATGATCAGTTAACCTAACCAATCTTTCCTAGGATCCTAAAAGGTTAATCAGTATTCCGGCACAATCTCCGCAAGTAATGAGAGACAAATGACAATGAGATAATACATAATGGAAACTGTGGCCGGGCAGGGATTTGAACTCATGACACTGGATGGATAGTCAGACACACTACCGACTGAGATAGTCGGGCCAATTATTTGCACATGAGCATTGCTGCCAATGTTTAGCTTCACTCCAAAAAAGTTAACTAATGTTTATTAAAGTATTAAATCAAATCATGAGCATTATTATCAAATGAAGACTGGTTTCAGAGAAAAGATCATTCAAACAGATAGCAGAGGCAAATGTAGATCCATTTTCAAGAAGTCTATCCCTAACAATCCATCAAAATATTTATATTACATGAGTGTAATTTACAGTTATTAAATCCAAAAGGTAATTGAGATCAACTGAAGATTAATCTTTAGCATTCTTGACAAAAAAACTTTTTTCAAATACACAATGTCTAGACTAATGAAGTACTTCAACAAATCAATCACACAGTCAAAAGTCACTAGATCTTCTTTTAACAGGAGTTAAAGAGTGGATTTTCGAGCACAGCATATGTCACAGTCCAATAAACTTACTCATCAATCCAGTATCCGGGGAAGAACAACTCTGCAAAATATCTGGCATCCTTAACCCAGTACCAGTGCTGTAAGACAAAAAGTTCAATAATAAAAGATATTATCAAAGGCCAAAAGGGCCTGAGGGAAGGCTCACTGCTTGTGTTAATTTGAAAATGGTTCGGAAAATTGGAAAACTTAGATTTCTGATATGTTAAAAGGCAATTCATTGGGATTTAGACAAGAATGTGGTGTGTTTAATATTTCTTTTGTGTATCTGTATAAATAATCTCCTGCATACAATACAGAGTCCATATCAATACTTTTCTAACAGTAGCTATCAAACGGTTTTAATAATGCATTTGAAAAAATGCAAATACCATGGTACACACCGTCTTCCATGTGAAAATTGACTGAATATTTGATGACTCTGGTGAAATTATCCATTTCAGGACATTTTGTAAACTGGTAATGTGGTGGTCCAGGATTCCTTTCCACATCTCCACATAAAAGTTATCAACATGAACAACCTATATGAAAGCTTCACAAACAAACCTTCATATTCTGATGTTTTTCCAAAATCGATAGAATTGAGTAGTGATGTACAACTCCAGTCAATTTTAATATCTCCAGTTCAATAGTTATGATTTATGGATAAAGAAACGCATTCTGCACAAAATGTTCCTGATTATTCGAGAATATACAACACATATCCATAACTCTTTGCCTAGACAAATACAAACATGACCTACCTATAGATTTATGTGTATATTGACTTGAGTTATGTTCGATTCTCATGTAGCTTTCAATCAACAATATAAATAATCAATAAATAGCATTATAAACGGTGACCTAGATTTAATAAACCTAAAAAATACAACACAGAAACACAACAAACATAACGGTCGGATGACCTAATTAGCCGTTAAATACATTCATCAATACACTGCTTGCATAAGACGACAGATTGGCGCGTTTTTCTATAAACAACGAATGTAACCCCGAACATAATTTCGTTATTTTACTATCAAAATTAAAAGAGGACAATCCGTAGTGAATAAAATTTCATTAACAATCACTATTTACTCAAACTATGAGTTATAATATCGAAAACATGTCAATATTTCATCCAATTTATGATTACATGTCGAATGGTGTTAGAGATTATTTCACCCCCACCAGATAATGTCACTATGCATAGTAGTAAATGCGTGAAACATTTTTTTATCAATGAAAAGTGCCGCATTTTTGTGAGCACAGCGAGATAAGTGTATTCTTCCGCATTTTTATGGAAATTGTATGCTTCCCGTATCGTATTTTTGAACTTTTGTAAAGAAAAATATCCGCAATAAATAAAAAAACTTTGAAATTTGTGTTGTATAAAACGTCCTTTGCTACGGTTAATGCGTGTTGAAAGTTGTGAACTACTTTATCGGTCGGATGAATATGGCGGTTCCTGCCATATGTAGTTTGTATAACAGATTGCTGGGGCTGCACGACAGCTAAGGAAGTCAGAGCTTTGCTCGCCTTCCAAATATATAGTCACTCTGAAATGTGTTACTGACTTAACCATTAACTTTTTGTAACAGATTGTTCCATTTTTCTCAAATACTTGTTACAATTAAGTTAATAAGAATTTCTTGAATGCAACCCAAAAATACAGAAAATGATCAGACTGAGTATATACGTCAGACTGATGCAGTCTAACATTACTCATATCTTTGAGGCCACAAGCAAGATGAGATCCACTATAACAAGCAGCAATGAAATTACACAAATTTTTCAAAAATTTTAAAACAAGATTTTTAAGTAAATGTGACATCAAATATTAATTAATTGTATCAGCTCTTTGCAGAGTCTTTCAACAGAAACCAGCTTGATGAACAGATGGATGAACTGACAGGTAACAATTACTGCCTTTCAACATTCTATTAACGACGCGGGCATAAAATATCTCATCCACTGGTGTATAGTGGTTAGACACCTGATACCACAGGTACAGTAAAACATAGCTCATTATAATTATAGTTGATCAAAAAGAATCATTGCTAAAATACTTTCAGTGACAAAATAAATTTCACAACCAATCCATTACCAACAGCAATAAAACTAAAACATATTCTATTTTTCAAGCTATTATTTAGTCATAGCCCTACAACTTTACAATATCTATGCAACGTGTTTTATTCACATGTGATATTATATCATTCATCGACTATCGGATCCATTTCAGTATTTGCTACATGTACTAAAATTATGTTCACATCAGTAAAGGAAGGCTAGAATCCATTTCCTTTCACTTTACTGCCAGACTTATCGTGAATTAACTACATTGTACTTACTTACCAAATGACCATCATTCCTTACATACAACACCTAGCTGGGGATTTAAACCAGGGTTGCCTTGGTAACAACAGTGCATCCTGCTGACCACCTTACAAGACAGTAAGTGTAACAATGAATATACATACCCCTCTGCTGACAGCCAGTTTGTACTGGCCTACGACAGCTGCCCCTATCGCCTTCTGACTGGTGTCCTTCACATACCCCAGCTTGTACAGAAGATCCTTGGGGTTAATCTGTATATTGTGTGCTGTGGCCTCACCAACATAATCCATGTAGTTGGTGAAATCCTTCTCATTTACAGGTTTCTGTTTTTCTTTGACAGGTGTTCCTCTCTCACCGTCTATACAAAATTTATCACATTTAATGGATCAGTTTAATACGGTAAAATCTATTCCAACTTTATTATTAGACTGATCCAATACGACAAATATTCATGTTTTAGCAAGTGAAATTGATCAGTTTTACAGACATACAAACAAAACAAGAGCAACAACTTTTTTAAGACCAGTATGAAAGCTCCAGTTGGCAAACAAGAAGTATGACCAGGACTGGAAATAACTTTCATTAGCTATTTGTCCTGTATGAGTAGCTCTAAAGTTTTACTTATCCTTGAACTTTGATAAAAAAAAAATAATCTTGTGTATAGTTTCACATACATGTCAAAGAAACATCTGTGTTAAGTTTCACTATAACCAGCCCAGTAATTTCAGAGAAAGTGAATCCAACAAACATACCATTGTTATCTCCCTTGATGTGTGCAAAGGGACATTTATCCTTCTTGAAACATTTTTTTCCTCTGCGAAAGTACTGGCAAATTTTAATCTTTTTATCTGTTAAAAAGGATAAAATAAATGCTTTAAATGAAATATGAAACCCTTTCTTCGCCAAACATTAAACAGCACACAACTTTGTGTCAAATTTTAAAATAAAATACTTATCAATCAATGTAGAATACAGAAAAAACATTATTAATATACCATAGCTTGGACAAGATAAAAATGCACAAACGAAAAGGATCTTGAGTAATATGAAATAAGGAAAACTTTTAAGATGAGAAAATATGCATGACTAAAAATAAGTTTATACGATTACAACCATACAAAGTCGGTTAATACAAGCGCATTTTTGGCATAAAACAGCACAAGTTTTTAAAGACTTCCTTTCATTATCATTGCAGTATCTTAATGTTCATAATGAACATGGAAGTTTTTTTTTTGCAACAACCCCATTGACTTAATTAGAGCTTTTCCAGAATTAAATGTATGGGGGGGTCGGACGGCAGTATAATTAAAATTTTATGCCTGGTGGGTGTTTTCATAAAAAAAAATGATGCCTTGTGGGGTAAAAGCTTATTAAAATTTTATGCCTTGCCGGTATTTCCGTCTCTGAACCGAATTTTTTCTTCAACACCGTTTTTCTTCTCAAAATTTTATACATTTTCTGCCCAGATTTTTCCTCCCGTCGTATACAAAAACATAAAATTGGCCTTCTCCATGTACCGCACCGAGTCAACATCCCGCAGCGTCTAGATTTCGGCGAGCGTCTTATCATTATCGCAGCAGTTTTTTAAATTTACCTTGATTTGACCTTTATGTTTGCCACTGACACGCGTGTTGTAACGATTGTAATACACAACCTCCAGACATCATGACCAAGTGAACGTTTTACGCGAATACACAGTTGGACACTCGATACACTGGTGATATTAATATTAGGAATTGTCTTCAATTAATTTTTTCATCTCAAACTGATTGATCTTTTTTGTTAAGACCGCCATAATATAATTACATCACCCGACAACAACATATGATTTAATTTGTTTGTTTGAAACAATTATCTACCTTCGGACTTCCCGAAAAGGAACAAGAAACATACTCTTAGTGTGAATAAATTATTAACACGGAAATGTACGAGCTAATCAGATGGCGGAATACACTCGTAGCAAGCCGTAACCCCGTCTACTTTATTAAATTGATGCCGAGATGCCGTACCACAAAATTATCTCAAGTAAATTTTACGCATTATATATCAATATATGATGTAACGGATATGTTTACAAATACTCCAATACGGAAATGAATATACAGACGTGTATATTATTAAATTCTGCAAAAACTACGATTCAACTCTACGGCGGCATTGCTATAATTATATGCATATCCGCGCTGTTTGTCAGATAGTGTAAAACACTAATTTATTCCGCACAAAAAGAAACACAAAGAAATGCAAAGCTCATTCTTACCCCAGTGTCTGAAAAAGTCATGGCGAAAAGCAGATATTTCTTAACGGTCGTACAAAAACATAAATTGGACTGTGAAATTGTCTTTGAGCATCCATAAACGGATTGTTTGCCATCGGGTGCGCGAAATGAGGTCAAATTAGATCAAACCTTTATCGATAGTAGGGAGTAAATAACATGTGTCATAATAATGTTTGTTTCACTGTCAGAGTGACGTCATCGTACATTGGCACAAGGCGTTAATGAAAGGGACAGCGTGTTCATTCTGTGCATAAATTTAGGCATGTGTAGCATAACTCTCTTTACGGATCGTATCAATTTAATAGTTATTCTTTTTTAAGAAATAAGTATACTGAAAATAAACATTTTAGAAGACAACTAGTTACAAACAAACACTAACCTTTAATTATTATTATGTTGTGTTTTTTTTCGCGTTTGTTATCTGTAGTGCCCCTTTATTTAATTCTCGACCTGAGGTAATTTGTGACGTAATCACTTGCATATCGGCATTAGATCAAAAGTGTAACGTCGGCGTACTTCAAAGAAAGTAGGCAACCGTCCAGACTAGTAATTTTGGAAGCATTACAATAAAAAAACATTAGAAAGGGGATTTAAGCCTCTTTTTTATTTTTATTTTGTGCATGGTGGTATTTTATCTAATTAAAATTTTATGCATGGTGGTATATATCACAATTAAATTTTATGCTCTGTGGGTAAAAAAAATAAGTGCCGTCCGACCCCCCCATACATTTAATTCTGGAAAAGCCCTTACCAAAAATAGACTATCCATGAAACCGAAGTTTTTCAATCCGTTAGTGTTTTGAATTGTTTTCATCATGCATGTTACCATATGAACATGCCTTTAGAGATAGCTGCACTCATTATCATTACTATTAAACAAAAAATATTGATAAAAGAATTAACAAACCAAGCAATTTTATCTCCTTGGGGGTTCCTTACCTTCTTTTGTTTGCTCTTTCTTCATAGACTCAGCATTCCCATTGTTTTCAGGTATCTGCTCTGTGACCTGGTCTCCAGTAACAGTACCAGCAGACTCAGTCTGTATGGTAGCATCAGGTGTGTTTACGTGTTTTGGAGACGCGATGCTGACTTGCTTCCCACTCATATCAGAGTTTGCTGATCTCATATCTTCAACGAGTTTGTTGAGAGCTTCAAAATCCATTGTCTCACTGCCAATAAGCTTCAATGGAATAATAAAGATATCGAAATAATAAAAGCAAAATTTTAATCAGTAGTGCTTAAATTTTAAAACACAAAACATAAGATCTTTACAGATTTCAGTATACTGTCATGATGATTTTTAAGACGACTGTTTTATAAAATTATTAGAGAATAATGATTGGGTTCAGTAATTGCCGTTTTTATTTCATCAAGAGAAACCCTAAGTAATATGATCACACATGTCAATCTCTGTGTTCATGTGCTCAAAACAGTGAAATGACCATAAATTTTATAATTTCACTATTATTCCAACAGTAAAATTATCAACAATAATTCACTAAGAAATCACTATAATTCATAATAAAACAATTAATTTAATTAACATCCATTCATTTAATTAACAATGAAATAGGAAACTGACTGTGTTTTTACATAATTTCAGGCAAAGTGCGCCACCAGTAATATCCCTCAAATAATAAACTATTATTGTGTTCTACCCCTATCTGGAAACATATGTCTATATTTCAATGGTTAACTATTTTAAATAGGTAAACAAAATATATAAGACACTGGTTGATATTTGAAAACTTATTTTAATACTCTTTTAGATCATAATTTGCAAAAGCAATCTTGCAAATTTGAATCGTAATATTTATGGGTGATTTGTTTAAGGTAAAACTACTCGTTACAGTATGTTCACATTAAGGCATATTAATAACCTTAGTTTATAATTTATTTAAACTCGACTGCGAGGTAAGTTCAGAGCTTATATGAACCGCTCTGGAGTCTGCTTTCTGGGGAGAACCAGTATTGAGTGTTGTTTCCGAGAGGCAAATGGGTCAAGCTGGGGATTGAACACGCAACCTAGCGTGAGCGGCAAACACTCTATCTACTGCACTATGACACCCTTAATTACCTTAGTCTCCGTTTTATCAGGGGTTTCATCAGGGCAGCATGTATCAGTATTAGAGACCTGTTTTACATCTTTGCCTGCTGTATATGCCAGGTCTAAATCTGTCCCGCAGTCAACACTACCTTTAAAAAGTTAAACAATATTGATATTTTAATTCACAATGAGGCAAGTAAAAACAAGAACTATTCCAATTCTGATGTATGAATGCTGTGTAAATATAGTGTGTTCATAAAGTTATTATATTATTGCATTAATAACCTGCCAGAAGAACAAGCTAATTATAACTTGACTGTTAGTGATGGAAAGTGTTTGGTTACATTAAGTTGTTAACCTGGTCAAAATAATGGTAAGTTATATGTAAAATTTTGAAATCACTCATTTAAATTTTACTCAGCCTTCGTTGTGTGTTACATATATTTTAGATCTGATGAGAGGAGTATTTTAGGCCAGAAGAATCGAGCTTGCACAATGCAAACAATACCACTGGATTACTGATCCTCTACATTAAGCTGTACATCTTAGTTGAACTTATATTACTTATTTTGACATGGTTGTGAGAAACTGCCTGTGAGAAAGGTTTCCTCCTGTACTAACCTGTGAGAAAAATGTCCTGTTGTACCAACCTGTGAAAAGGTGCCCTGCTACACTAACTTTGAAGAAAGGTGTAATACTGTACTAAACTGTCAGAAAGGTGTCCAGCTGTACCAACATGTGAGAACATTGCACTGCTGTACTAATCTGTGAGAAAGGCATCTTGCTGTACTGACCAACATGTGAGAACATTGCACTGCTGTACTAATCTGTGAGAAAGGCATCTTGCTGTACTGACCTGTGAGAAAGGTGTCCAGCTGTACCAACATGTGAAAACATTGCACTGCTGTACTGATCTGTGAGAAAGGCATCTTGCTGTACTGACCTGTGAGAAAGGTGTCCAGCTGTACCAACATGTGAGAACATTGCACTGCTGTACTAATCTGTGAGAAAGGCATCATGCTGTACTGACCTGTGAGAAAGGTGTCCAGCTGTACCAACATGTGAGAACATTGCACTGCTGTACTAATTTGTGAGAAAGGCATCTTGCTGTACTGACCTGTGAGAAAGGTGTCCTGCTGAAGTAACCTGTGAAACAGGTGTCATACTCTATAACCTAAGAGAATGGGGTTTAATGCCATTTTCAACACATTTCAGGTTATATATAAGGCATGTCCAGTTTTACTGGTGGAGGAAGACCTCAGATTGAGTCAGACTGAGTAGAACTACCATCTTTCCGCAAGTAACTGGCAAACTTTTTCACATAAAGTTATTGGAGTGAGCGGGACTTGAACTTATGACCTTTGCAGTGAGAGGTAAGTGATCTTGAGACAGCGGCTTGGACACTCAGCCATGGAGAACTCAATGTAAGAGAAAGGTGTACTATTGTACAAACCTGTAAGAAATGTGTCCCTACTGCACATACTTGTAAGAAAGGTGTACTACTGTACAAACCTGTAAGAAAGGTGTACTACTGAATAAATTTGTAAGAAAGGTGTACTACTGTACAAACCTGTAAGAAATGTGTCATACTGTACATACCTGTAAAAAAGGTGTACTACTGTACAAAACTGTAAGATATGTGTCCTGCTGTACTAACCTTTAAGAAAGGTGTACTACTGTACAAACCTGTAAGAAAGGTGTCCTGATGTACTAACTTTTAAGAGAGGTGTACTACTCTACAAACCTGTAAGAAAGGTGTCCTACTGTACATACCTGTAAAAAAGGTGTACTACTGTACAAAACTGTAAGATATGTGTCCTGCTGTACTAACCTTTAAGAAAGGTGTACTACTGTACAAACCTGTAAGAAAGGTGTCCTGTACTGCTGTACTAACCTGAGAGAAAGGAATGTTGTTTTATTTCAATACTACAGTCATCATAGGTGTAAGTGTCAATGCTATCTTGTGCATCTCCCAAACTTGCCTGGGTATCGGCAACTGCACCTGACAAGACATTATATCAATCATTATTAATTATCAATGCTCCTCCTTTTATACAAATCTTTATTAGTTCATTGTTATCCCTTCTTTAATAAAATCATTTCAGTTCAGTGTAGTTGCATTTTACATGAAAAACATTTAGGTGAGGTGAGCGTTTCTTTTTGTACAAAAAGGACACTACGAAACCGCAGAACTATCTGCAGACAAGGTAGAAGCTTGTGGGCTAGATCCTCCACCACAGCTATGCGTGTTCCTGAGCAAGACACTTTATTCAAATATGCTTAGTACTGGTTCTATCCAGGAAGATCACAAAAGTGATTTGTCTAAGTTATAATAAATTGTTTTGCAAAATGTGCAATAGATAATGTTTTAGAAGTCTTGAACTATTTTAAAACCAAGTTTTACAATACATATCCTATGAGTAGAATTTGACAACTGATACATTGTTAATGTTTACAGACACTAGATACACCAGAACAGCTGCTGTGGAGTCCAAACAATACTATCCATTCAACCATATTCTGTCATCTGCCTCTTGGCATTCAACTAAAACCAGATAAATTACCATTCGTGTTCACTTGGACATGCTCCCAATCCGCACTGGCGGTTGAATCAGTCAATGTGTTTTTCTGTGCATCTTTATTGACTTCCGGTCCCTGGACTACCGAGTCCTCATCTCCAGGCTGGGGCCGCCCTGCAATGGAAAAATCCAGGATATATTTGTCAAATCAAAACATTGGTTATCATTTCACTTACACATTATAATCACACCACTTTACCACAAACAAGATCAGCTGTGTTGTCTTCTGTGTACGACAAGATATAAACAAGACCACAATATTGTCTAAATTGTCAATTTGGTGGTCATTAACCATCTATATAATCCAACAAGGGTCACATGCCAGAGATAGCAGGTTTGATCCGCAGCTCAACCAAGTGGTCTCTCAAAACTGCCCTCAGTGCTGGTTTTACCGAGGATATGGACTCAGAAGTGGTTTATATAAGCGCTGAGCTTACCACACAATCCAGCTAAAATAAAAAAGCACAACCTTAGGGTCAAGCATGCAAGTCAACTATTACTGAGACTTTAATATAACTGTCTAAGTCACCAGAGAGGTATAAATTAGCTCAAAATAAAAAAGTTAATACAACCTGTGCAGTTCTCATCAAACATTTTAGGGAAAAGTGTCTAGTTTTATTTCATTTCCATCAACAGTTCCTAATAAACAGACTTTTACATAAATTTCAGAGGCACAACTATGGTTAAGGTCCAGACAGAGTAATTGAACCTATGTAATTAATATCAAAACTTCAATTTTTTTTTATAATTGTCTGTCAAAAAAATCATTCTATTTCCTTCAACAATTTATTGAGAAACCAGCATCAACACAATTTCCTAAATTCAACAAGGGACACAACCATATTCAAAACAGAACCTGTTGTCTGAGCATCTTATTAACAACTGTGTGAAGTTTCACTTCATTCTCATGTTACTGAGAAAAATACCCAAACGTGAAGTAGTGACAATTGACAGATGTATGTATGCACATGGGGTGACCTAAATTTAATGCAATTTTGGCTCTAAAAAAAAAGTATTTGTCTTTTTTTATCAAGATACAGCCAGTACATAAAGAAATGTATCCCATGCGATGGAGAGTATTTTGAGAAATTTTAATTTGCTGAAGGTAAATTCATGAAGTTGACATGGCTTGACACTGTGTGTCAGTTTGCACTACCGCGCTCAGACATTTAATATATACCTGGTGTAAAACTGCAAGAGTTTTTAATTTCAATACAAATATGTTGATATTTGGTAAAGATGCTGAAATAAAAATTGGACTTCATTTTGCCTTTGTTTCAGTTTGACATTCCAAATACCCTTTCTAGAATACTAGAATCAGTCTCATTAAATTTTGATCACCCCTCATTCATATATATATATATATGAACATAAACCACAGACTTGAAATTGCTTCACAATCTGGTAAAAAATTTATGTTAATCCTGACATTTTCTTCCATTCAATTCAGAGACTCTAAAATATCTGTTTTGTATCTCAATCATGTAACAAAATACTGTACACTTTACGATGTATACTTACGGAGAAGAGTAAACAGCTTTCCAAAAATATTTACCATTTTGGCCATTTTTTTCACCTGAAATGAAAAATTACAACTTTTTTTCTTCTTTTTTTTAATGGGGTTTAAAGGATTTTACAAAAATGTAAAATTGGCTTAAAACGAAAGGATATCTATTGAAACATGCCACTTTGATTTCTAACTTGAGTTGAGCACCTAGATTAAATTAAAACAGATTTCCCGCTTTAAAATTGTAACATATTTTGTGACATATTAATGGGTCACATGATTTCCCCCACACCCCGACACACATTTCCGGTACAGGATCCATGTTTTAAACTCCATTCCTTCCTGGGATCCATAAAAAAGCAATTTCATTCATTGTCTCTCCTTTCTGCTAATTCAGATTGCATTGGTTTATATAACAACATAGCACCTAAGGAATCCTCCATTACGCATGTGCCTGTTTCGATCAATGTGATTCAGTCATTGATTCTATGTTGATGAAAACTTTCATATGCAGTTCAAGTGTTAAAAGTTTTTATCAGTGTCTGTGTTTTGTTTGCAACTCAGACAATCTGAGTTCGAATCCTTTGATAGAAATTATGTTATTTTGTTTATTTCTCTTGCAACGATGCGTTTTTCCTACCATGCTCCATAAATGGCAGCTCGTATCCCCCAAAACATAGGTTCCAACAAAATGAAATAATTTTTTTTGTCCACATATGTGTAGAGTGGCGGAGCTATGTTAATGCTCGCACTGTGTAACAATATAATAAAATGGAAGTGTAATATATTTACATACACATATCAAGAACAATTTCTCAATTTCGACTAAGCTACCTGCTCAAAATGAATGATTGGTTTGATTGTAACAAATGATTTGTGTGGGTCACTCAGTTATAAACTGAGAATCAGCTAATTAATCAATATACTACCATATTTATATTATATACAATGGTTCATTCATTTATAATACACGTCAGTGTAAACACTCAGTGGATCAATGTGATTAATAAGTGCACAAGAGCTCATTCACATTAATGAGCGCTCTGTAGCTCACTCAGTAGGCATACAGCTGAGCTTACTCAATAACTAGCGTTCACTAGCTCAGTACAACAGAATGCTCAGTAGCTCACTCAGTAGGCATACAGCTGAGCTTACTCAATAAGTAGCGCTCACTAGCTCAGTACAACAGAACGCTCAGTAGCTCATTCAGTAGGCATACAGCTGAGCTTACTTAATAACTAGCGCCCACTAGCTTAGTACAACAGAACGCTCAGCAGCACACTCAGAAGGCATACAGCTGAGCTTACTCAACAACTAGCACCCACTAGCTCAGTACAACAGAACGCTCAGTAGCTCACTCAGTAGGCATACAGCTGAGCTTACTCAATAACTAGCGTTCACTAGCTCAGTACAACAGAACGCTCAGTAGCTCACTCAGTAGGCATACAGCTGAGCTTACTCAATAAGTAGCGCTCACTAGCTCAGTACAACAGAACGCTCAGTAGCTCACTCAGTAGGCATACAGCTGAGCTTACTCAATAAGTAGCACCCACTAGCTCAGTACAACAGAACGCTCAGTAGCTCACTCAGTAGGCATACAGATGAGCTTACTCAATAACTAGCGTTCACTAGCTCAGTACAACAGAACGCTCAGTAGCTCACTCAGTAGGCATACAGCTGAGCTTACTTAATAACTAGCGCCCACTAGCTTAGTACAACAGAATGTCAGCAGCTCACTCAGTAGGCATACAGCTGAGCTTACTCAACAACTAGCACCCACTAGCTCAGTACAACAGAACGCTCAGTAGCTCACTCAGTAGGCATACAGCTGAGCTTACTCAATAAGTAGCGCTCACTAGCTCAGTACAACAGAACGCTCAGTAGCTCACTCAGTAGGCATACAGCTGAGCTTACTCAATAAGTAGCACCCACTAGCTCAGTACAACAGAACGCTCAGTAGCTCACTCAGTAGGCATACAGATGAGCTTACTCAATAACTAGCGTTCACTAGCTCAGTACAACAGAACGCTCAGTAGCTCACTCAGTAGGCATACAGCTGAGCTTACTTAATAACTAGCGCCCACTAGCTTAGTACAACAGAATGTCAGCAGCTCACTCAGTAGGCATACAGCTGAGCTTACTCAATAACTAGCACCCACTAGCTCAGTACAACAGAACGCTCAGTAGCTCACTCAGTAGGCATACAGCTGAGCTTACTCAATAACTAGCGCCCACTAGCTTAGTACAACAGAATGTCAGCAGCTCACTCAGTAGGCATACAGCTGAGCTTACTCAATAACTAGCACCCACTAGCTCAGTACAACAAAACGCTCAGTAGCTCACTCAGTAGGCATACAGCTGAGCTAACTCAATAATAACTAGCGCCCACTAGCTCAGTGCAACAGAACGCTCAGTAGCTCACTCAGTAGGCATACAGCTGAGCTAACTCAATAATAACTAGCGCCCACTAGCTCAGTGCAACAAAATGCTCAGTAGCTCACTCAGTAGGCATACAGCTGAGCCAACTCAATAATAACTAGCGCCCACTAGCTCAGTACAACAGAGCGCTCAGTAGCTCACTCAGTAGGCATACAGCTGAGCCAACTCAATAATAACTAGCGCCCACTAGCTCAGTACAACAGAGCGCTCAGTAGCTCACTCAGTAGGCATACAGCTGAGCTTACTTAATAACTAGCGCACACTAGCTTAGTACAACAGAACGCTCAGTAGCTCACTCAGTAGGCATACAGCTGAGCTTACTCAATAACTAGCACCCACTAGCTCAGTACAACAGAACGCTCAGTAGCTCACTCAGTAGGCATACAACTGAGCTTACTCAATAACTAGCACTCACTAGCTCAGTACAACAAAACGCTCAGTAACTCACTCAGTAGGCATACAGCTGAGCTAAGTCAATAACTAGCGCCCCCTACCTCAGTACAACAGAACGCTCAGTATCTCACTCAGTAGGCATACAGCTGAGCTTACTCAATAACCTGCGCTCACTAGCCCAGTGCAACAGAAAGCTCAGTAGCTCACTCAGTAGGCATACAGCTGAGCTTACTCAATAAGTAGTGCCCACTAGCTTAGTACAACAGAACGCTCTGTAGCTCATTCAGTAGGCATACAACTGAGCTTACTCAATAACTAGCACTCACTAGCTCAGTACATCACACTCAGTAGCTCACTCAGTAGGCATACAGCTGAGCTTACTCAATAACTAGCGCTCACAAGCTCAGTACAACAGAACGCTCAGTAGCTCACTCAGTAGGCATACAGCTGAGCTAAGTCAATAACTAGCGCCCCCTACCTCAGTACAACAGAACGCTCAGTATCTCACTCAGTAGGCATACAGCTGAGCTTACTCAATAACCTGCGCTCACTAGCCCAGTGCAACAGAAAGCTCAGTAGCTCACTCAGTAGGCATACAGCTGAGCTTACTCAATAACTAGCGGTCAGTACAACAAAACGCTCAGTAGCTCACTCAGTAGGCATACAGCTGAGCTTACTCAATAACTAGCGCTCACTAGCTCAGTACAACAGAAAGCTCAGTAGCTCACTCAGTATACATACAGCTGAGCTTACTCAATAACTAACGCCCACTAGCTCAGTACAACAGAATGCTCAGTACCTCACTCAGTAGGCATACAGTTGAGCTTACTCAATAACTAGTGCCCACTAGCTCAGTACAACAAAACACTCAGTGGCACACTCAGTAGGCATACAGCTGAGCTTACTCAATAACTAGCACCCACTAGCTCAGTGCAACAAAACACTCAGTGGCTCACTCGGTAGGCATACAGCTGAGCTTACTCAATAACTAGCACTCACTAGGTCAGTACAACAAAAAGCTCAGTATCTCACTCAGTAGGCATACAGCTGAGCTTACTCAATAACTAGCGCCCACTAGCTAAGTACAACAGAACACTCAGTGGCTCACTCAGTAGGCATACAGCTGAGCTTACTCAATGACTTGCGCCCACTAACTCAGTGCAACAAAACACTCAGTGGCTCACTCAGTAGGCATACAGCTGAGCTTACTCAATGACTTGCGCCCACTAACTCAGTGCAACAAAACACTCAGTGGCTCACTCAGTAGGCATACAGCTGAGCTTACTCAATAACTAGCGTTCACTAGCTCAGTACAACAGAACACTCAGTGGCTCATTCAGTAGGCATACAGCTGAGCTTACTCAATAACTTGCGCCCACTAGCTCAGTGTAACAAAACACTCAGTGGCTCACTCAGTAGGCATACAGCTGAGCTTACTCAATAACTAGCACTCACTAGCTCAGTACAACAGAAAGTTCAGTATCTCACTCAGTAGGCAACAGCTGAGCTTACTCAATAACTAGCGCCCAATAGCTCAATACAACAGAACGCTCAGTAGCTCACTCAGTAGGCATACAGCTGAGCTTACTCAATAAGTAGCACCCACTAGCTCAGTACAACAGAACGCTCAGTGGCTCACTCAGTAGGCATACTGCTGAGCTTACTTAATAACTAGCACCAACTAGCTCAGTACAACAAAACGCTCAGTAGCTCACTCAGTAGGCATACAGCTGAGCTTACTCAATAACTAGCGCTCACTAGCTCAGTACAACAGAACGCTGAATAGCTCACTGAGTAGGCATACAGCTGAGCTTACTCAATAACTAGCGCTCACTAGCTCAGTACAACAGAAAGCTCAGTATCTCACTCAGTAGGCATACAGCTGAGCTTACTCAATAACTAGCGCCCACTAGCTCAGTACAAAAGAACACTCAGTGGTTCACTCAGTAGGCATACAGCTGAGCTTACTCAATAACTAGCGCCCACTAGCTCAGTACAACAAAACACTCAGTGGCTCACTCAGTAGGCATACAGCTGAGCTTACTCAATAACTAGCTCCCACTAGCTCAGTGCAACAAAACACTCAGTGGCTCACTCAGTAGGCATACAGCTGAGCTTACTCAATAACTAGCGCCCACTAGCTCAGTACAACAGAACACTCAGTGGCTCACTCAGTAGGCATCCAGCTGAGCTTACTCAATAACTAGCGCCCACTAGCTCAGTACAACAAAACACTCAGTGGCTCACTCAGTAGGCATACAGCTGAGCTTACTCAATAACTAGCGCCCACTAGCTCAGTACAACAAAACACTCAGTGGCTCACTCAGTAGGCATACAGCTGACCTTACTCAATAACTAGCGCTCACTAGCTCAGTACAACAGAAAGCTCAGTATCTCACTCAGTAGGCATACAGCAGAGCTTACTCAATAACTAGCGCCCAATAGCTCAGTACAAAAGAACACTCAGTAGCTCACTCAGTAGGCATACAGCTGAGCTTACTCAACAACTAGTGTCCACTAGCTCAGTACAAAAGAACGCTCAGTAGCTCACACAGTAGGCATACAGCTGAGCGTACTCAATTAGTAGTGCCCACTAGCTCAGTACAACAGAACGCTCAGTGGCTCACTCAGTAGGCATACAGCTGAGCTTACTCAATAACTAGTGCCCACTAGCTCAGTACAACAAAACACTCAGTGGCTCACTCAGTAGGCATACAGCTGAGCTTACTCAATAAGAAGCACCCACTAGCTCAGTACAACAAAACGCTCAGTAGCTCACTCAGTAGGCATACAGCTGAGCTTACTCAATAACTAGTGCTCACTAGCTCAGTACAACAGAAAGGTCAGTATCTCACTCAGTAGGCATACAGCTGAGCTTACTCAATAACTAGCGCCCACTAGCTCAGTACAACAGAACGCTCAGTAGCTCACTCAGTAGGCATAAAGCTGAGCTTACTCAATAACTATATCTCGCTAGCTCAGTACAACAAAACACTCAGTGGCTCACTCAGTAGGCATACAACTGAGCTTACTCAATAAGTAGCGCTAACTAGGTCAGTACAACAAAACACTCAGTGGCTCACTCAGTAGGCATACAGCTGAGCTTACTCAATAACTAGCGCCCAATAGCTCAGTACAAAAGAACACTCAGTAGCTCACTCAGTAGGCATACAGCTGAGCTTACTCAACGACTAGTGCCCACTAGCACAGTACACCAGAACGCTCAGTAGCTCACACAGTAGGCATACAGCTGAGCTTACTCAATAAGTAGCGCCCACTAGCTCAGTACAACAGAACGCTCAGTGGCTCACTCAGTAGGCATACAGCTGAGCTTACTTAATAAGTAGCGCCCACTAGCTCAGTACAACAAAACGCTCAGTATCTCACTCAGTAGGCATACAGCTGAGCTTACTCAATAACTAGCGCCCACTTGCTCAGTACAACAAAACGCTCAGTGGCTCACTCAGAAGGCATACAGCTGAGCTTACTCAATAACTAGTGCTCACTAGCTCACTTAGTAAGCATACAGCTGAGCTGACTCAATAACTAGCGCTCACTAGCTCAGTACAACAGAAAGCTCAGTAGCTCACTCAGTAGGCATACAGCTGAGCTTACTCAATAACTAGCGCCCACTAGCTCAGTACAACAAAACGCTCAGTAGCTCACTTAGTAGGCATACAGCTGAGCTAACTCAATAACTAGCGCCGACTAGCTCAGTGCAACAAAACGCTCAGTAGCTCACTTAGTAGGCATACAGCTGAGCTTACTCAATAACTAGCGCTCACTAGCTCAGTGCAACAAAACGCTCAGTAGCTCACTCAGTAGGCATACAGCTGAGCTTACTTAATAACTAGTGCTCACTAGCTCACTCAGTAGGCATACAGCTGAGCTTACTCAATAACTAGTGCTCACTAGCTCACTTAGTAGGCATACAGCTGAGCTAACTCAATAACTAGCGCTCACTAGCTCAGTACAACAGAAAGCTCAGTAGGTCACTCAGTAGGCATACAGCTGAGCTTACTCAATAACTAGCGCCCAATAGCTCAGTACAACAGAACGCTCAATGGCTCACTCAGTAGGCATACAGCTGAGCTTACTCAATAACTAGCGCCCACTAGCTCAGTGCAACAAAACGCTCAGTAGCTCACTCAGTAGGCATACACATAAAACAAGTGCTTGGTAGCTTGTTATAAACCAGCATGTACATAAGCCTTTCTTAGTATTGAGAGCTTGCTAGGTTGCTGTCAATACTACATGTGAGCATTCACCAGAAAAACAGTCGTATAGGTAATAGTAATTATAACGGCTGCTCAAATTGTTGAGTGAATCATTAGTATTACAGTTCATACAGCCAGGTAACCCTTTTTACTATATCCTATCTTAACCCTATATTCTTCTATGTTTCTATGATGTTAATAGGTCTATGGCAAATCAAGAACTGATATTTTTCAAGGCCACATGGCTATTTATACCTATTCTAAATTATGTGGCTCCCAGCATTTACATACTGCTCCAAAATACAACAGAACAAAATCGGCATGTCTTGGTCGATAATTAATAGTATCACAGCGAAGCTGGGTCCAAAGTAAATTCATTTCCTACGTGGAAGTAAAACAATTTATTAAGTATTTATGAATGTATATTTTTGTGAATATGTAGCTGGAATTGACTGAGTATATACACACAGGTTTTTTTTAAGAAAAAGGGGAAGGGGCCCACACCTTTCTTAAGGGGGAAAAATCACGCGATTGTTCAGAAATTGGAGATTTTTTTTTACATACAACAGTAGAAATGGTTAATGGTTTAATAAAATACTGGTCATATAATGATAAAAATCTTCCTCCATTTATAACTTCAATATATAAAAACATAAAAAAAAAACAACGTAAGTTTATTTACATCTCTTTTCATTATTCTTTAACCAACTTGTCTTGGCACATTGCCCTGTATCAAGAGACTATAGAAGAATCTCTTATTCCTTGTCTGTATACACTTATCTGTATAGCAATTATCATTGCACAAGTTAATATAATTGGTCACACATCAATTGTCGCTCTTTTATTATGGTAGATTCGTCGGGCATATAAAGAAATAATTCTGAAATTAATTAGATCTTACAACCGGTTTTATTTTGCTTTATATTATCAGGGGTGTAGCTTCCTATAGGCACGTGTCTGCACTTTTTTCTGAGAAATCAAAAAAATAAAAATACCAAAATGCTAGGAAGGCCTCTTCATTTTCCCTTCATTAAGGTGAACAAACATTAAAACATTACATTTAATATCAATTTATTTGGTTTTAAAACAATGAAATCAATGTTAATATATTAAGGATAACCAAGCCCCTATAAACATAATATTCACCAAAATGCACAGTATAGCCGATTGTTTTTTTCGAAAGACCTTACCCCTGGACCTCCCTACAACTATGCATACACATCGTATTCATCCAAGCTACGACCCTGATTAGTTGCAAGTTTAACAAACCTACTCGCTGTCTTAATTTGGTTATTTGTTTATTTTAAATAGGTCACATATGAACATACAGCATAGAGAAATCTTTGTTAACTCATTTTACCATTTTCATACTTCAGTCAGTTTTGATCTTTATAAAACAATAAAAGAATTTTAGTGTTTTTTCATTAAAAATAGTTAGGGCCATAGTGATAGCTGTGGCAATGACATTTAAAAACACCTACTAAGTTTCTAGTTGTTGTAATTTGTTGCCAGAATTGAAACATTTGTTAAACACAAGTTAAATTGTTTTGAAGTTGTAAACTTAAGTTGCAGTTTTGATGAAGAAATCTGTGTGAAACAGGGAGAAAAACTGTTTTAGTAAAATATATTTTTCTAACTCCATTTATTCATGTTGATTAAGTTTAAAACTAGTCAACTGATGACCCCCACATTTTCAGTCAGTGGGTCATCAATGACCCCCAAAAAATTGGAGCTGGAGTTCATGAACAATCGTTTTCATGGGTGTTCTAAGCATCTAGAAGAACAGTACAGTGTAGAAATATATTTTGATTTAGTAGGCCTAAAAAAATAAATGTTGTGTTTAAGGTTTCATGCTGAAAAAAAATTGGGTCGGTAGGTAGGACTTTTTTTTTTGGGCTGATTTTTTTAGATGCAAAATCAAAGGGTCAGTGTTTTTTGGTTATTTTTTTCTTCATTTTCTCCCGCATTTACTCAATTTTGCATGCAAAGTAATAACACCTTTTTCAAAAGCATTTGGTGACAACATAATTATTGTATACTTTTGTAGTTTGTCTGCTTTTGTAGTTTGAATGTTTTCCTTTCCACTTTCAATATATTCTCATTTGTTCTGCACCATGTGCACCATATTGCAATAGGTTAGATTGGGTATTCAACAGAATCTGTTAAAAAAAGTATTATTAAATATATAAAAGGAATTTCATTTCAATTTTCAGGGCACTCGTTTGGCCGATTTTGGGGCCGAATATCGGCCCTATTCCCCTCCTAAAATAATATGTTTTTTTCCCCTTTCTAAGAAAAAAAATCCCCTTGAAAACAAAAATAAAATCGGAAGGAAAATCACAAAGTTACTAGTCGGCCGGACATAAGAACGAATAGTTTTGAGTACGAATCCAATAAAACATTCACGAGTCTTCTCCCTTGATTGACTGTCCAATGAATTTTCTCGTAACAAGTCGATATGGATTCATTCGGATTTTTCGGATATTGCCCTTAGCAGGTGAAAAATGTCACATAATCAAATACATTACCGGCGAAAAATAACATTGAAAACAGCAGATAATTGTAAAAAAAATAGACATCTTTTTCAAACAGAAAAGTTTGCAAGCAAAACAAAATTTAGAAAACCCGGGGATCCATCCCACTACAAGCTCGCTAGAGCCTCAAAAATCCTCTGACGTGCCATGTTCCGATTCCCAAAAACGTAAAGCTTGCGGTCTGAAGCTGTGTCCAGTTCCGATTCTGATGGCGAATCGGACATTGTCCATGTTGATAAGAAACGTCATGTATTAGTTCCTGATAATAGGTTGTTTGACACAACTAGATATGAACTCTCTTTCAAGTGGTTGTATTATAGTGCCTCTAAGGAAGGTTACTGCTGCAAATATTGTGAATTTCTGTACAGACAACAGTGTACACCTCTTAGATCGTCTATGAGCCAGGAAACACTTGATAGAATTATGAGGATTGTCCATGAAGGGGCAACATCAATAAGTAACACACAACTTGAGAAGGCCATTTGCCATTTTACTTCAAAGGCTAGGAAAATTGACATATAAGGATGTGTCACCGAGATGTTTTAATTCATGAAAGAAAACAATAAATATAGTAGAACTTGCATAATCATTTGTTGTAATTGTCAGAAAATTATAATGTAGCTACATCTGTTGGAAATGATTGAAAACGGAATTAATAAGTGTGAAAAGTAGTAATATTTATATGGCTAAAAATTCCCCTATTAGTCTTAAAACGACGAAAAATTCCCCTTCCAGAGGGTATGGGTACCTGTCCCCAAAAGTTGTCTAGTGCCCTGATTTTGACACTTGGACATAATCCTGAATTTCAAAGTTTGTGCCAGAGTTTGTGTTCATTTCACATGTAAAAACGCTTCCTTTTTGGCCTTCCTCAGGTGCAGGTTGGAACAGAAAAAAGACCTGTTCCACAGTGAATGAACAGTTGATTGGCTGAATAACCTTTTTGCCGGCAGTATGTTCATACATGTGAACCTTTTTGGAAAGCAATGAGGGAAACCTTTTTTTTAACACCTAGCATTCTAACTTCCTAATAAGTCTTAACAAGTGCTTATGTAGATAAAATCCGCTTTGATCCCGCGATTTTCCCATCCAATAAAAAAACAAGGCAAATACCAGAAAATAGCCCAATGTTTAAACCGAGATAAGAAAGTTGCGCCTACGCGCCTCGATACCTTATACAAAAAATGGTGAACGATTCGCGATGAATAGATTCCTTGGAGATTCAACAAGAATTTCCTCGTGTTATAACTTATTGCCGAGAAACATTCAATGTCTACTTTGCAAATGATTTAATAATTATAATTGCGTTGAAATGTAGAAAGAATAAATACTGTAACCATTTCAGAAACGAATTTGTGTAATTTTCTTTTTCACAGTTTTTCAGATTGTTTACTTTTGATCTTCAGGCACAGTTGTGCTTCGAATTTCAAGTCGCACTTTTCTAAAAGTTTCATCTTTGGTATACAGTTTTATATATTGGTTTTCGCCGATACTTGGAGCACCTGAACCATCCCTTACACGACAGTCGGCAAAGTTTTTAATTTTTTTTTTTTTGGAAAAAAAAAATATACGGTCGAGACCTTTTACTATGGGTCGGTCGGGAAACCATAAACACAACATTTATTTTTTTAGGCCTAACACTGTTTTTAACAACTGTATTGTTTAATTGAGGTGACAAGGCCTGAAAGCACTTAATAAAATGGAGAATTTTGTGTTTATATTGCCGTGATGAGGATCATGGTTACCATATCATATTTATGAAGAAAAATTTTTTTTTTCAAATGAACATAATTATAATCACAGGCCCTATCTTACTATAGCTTTTGGATAGATATATATAGTAAATAATGGAAAGGTAGGACACTTCAAAAATACCCAAATCACTGAATCCATGACCGATTTCAATGAAATAAAGTTATAGCGTACGTAGGAAATAATATTCTAAACATATACATCATGTAATAACAACAGATAGGTTGTGTTAATTAATATAAAATTAATATTTTACGTTCCTAAACAAGTCCAACATTTGCCTTGCCTAGTTATTTCCAGTTGCTTGGCGCGAATATCTTGTATGATTTTGATTGGTAATTAGGTGCCATTTGGCAGATGGCAGGATATACGTTTTCGGTCTTTCCATACACACATGATAACGTTAAATTATAATTAGACATTATAAAACAACTATTTAATTGTTGTCATCAAAGGTATATAGTTTGACATGTTTTCATGTTTATTATGTAATATTTTTATATATTCTAACCAAATTTCAAACCTTCAAAATGGAAGGTTTAAATTTTTATTAATCACGCAATGACGACATATACAATCCGTGTCAGTACAGGATGTGTAGCCTTCGTAAATGTAGAAACTTGGATTTCGCTGAAAAATGTATATTTCTTGCTAATTACTGTTTTCAAAGAGATCAACATTAGTAAGTAGGTTTATTTTCATTTCCATTATTTACTATATATAGCTATCAAAAAGCTACAGTAAGATAGGTCACATAAAATGATACTTTGACCTACTGTAACCTGTGAGTATATACTATTGAATTGGAATTTTTATGACAATTTCCATCAGCTAAGCAGCTAATTTAGATTCATTAGAATAACCGATCAGTAAATACAGATCTATATCTAAAACAAGATTTATTGATGTAAGAGATGAAAATTGGTGAATTTTTTTTTGTCATACATAATTATGTTTAATTCGTTCTTTTTCCATTATAAATATCACTAGTGGATCAATCAATCAATCTATCCATACCCAACACCCAAAGTATTGTATATTTATTTCTTCTTCATCTATTTACTGGTTCACCGAACGTTTTTGCTCGAACTGTCGAACTTCCATCGGCGAACGTCTGTGCTTTCACCATACAATGCAACTTGTTCAGTTATTTTTGTATGTAATGTTTATATGCTTTTGCTAAAAAAATACCCATAAACCATGTTAATAAATGATAATATCAAACAAATGCAATAAAATCATTAACTTACAAACTCTATTGAATTACAAAAGTAATTCTAACGCTCGCAAAGCTTTGTTGTTGTTACGAATTTCCCGCCATTAAACATTCGACAGCAGTACTCGAGTGCGATAGAGCACGATATATTATCAATCGCCCCCTTCGCAGAGTTATCGTTCGTTACACTCATCAGTCGAATGTGTTAGAGAGTGTGACATAATTACAGTCACTGGTAAACTGTACTAGAGATCATTAGATATATCTTTATTTTCTTCAACGCCCGAAAACTGTCCTTCTGGTAATTGCCCGGAAAGCAGGGGGAGGTGGGGGTTACAACGTACACCGGTTATTGCCCTAAAGTGATAAGATTTTTGTTCTCAAATTCAGCATGACTTTTGTCAACATGGTAAGTTCAAACCTAATTATCTAGTGATTTTTTGGTAACTAGAACATAAACTATCTATGTGATTTAATAAGTATCTGGTGTGCAAATGTGTAACACTCCCGTGGTTGCATAGATTAAAGAGCTCGAATTTTCAAACACACATTTTATTCAGTTATATTTTACAAGTCCGTATTCTTATATAAAAACCAATTCCATTTATTTTAAACATACAAAAAGTTCTAGTTTTAAACAACTAGTCTCCTAGATGTAACCAACATCCTTCACTCTCAACGTTCCCGTTCCTTCCCTCCGGATACTAAAGTTTCTCGAGTTTATGTAGGTTCGAGGAAACAACAAAGTAATTAAAAGCTGATGCAATCCTTGTGAAACAAGCATGTGGTAAAATGTAATAAACAAACATAATGACAAAAACATATAAGTATAGTACAATGCACAGCATAAACTATCTAGTTAACCTAAATTTGGTACCTTTAACTAGTAAACAAAATAATCAACTTTGATTTATAAATCAGTTTACACAATTAAATGCTGAGGTAATTGATACATATTTAGTTGTTTAATCGGGGGACCATTTGATACCCATATTATGTAGATAATGACTAAACCACACCAACATTATGAAATATATATCGTAACAATTTAAGTAACCGCATTCTTTAACTAGTAAACAAAGTGATTAAGTTTCGCTTATCAACCTATGCATACAACAGAGGTACAATTACTAATTAAGTAAATGCCGAGATAGTTGATTTTACATATTCAGTTTTGTTCATCAAGAATCCTTGAATAAATACATGGTGGACATAATGACTAAAACATACCAATATTGTGAAATGCACATCATAGACAAGGTAATTAGTCTCATTCTTTAACTAATGATAATTAAGACATGCTGAGATAATGGACTTCACATATCCTGGATGTAACCCTTAAATTCTTGATCACCTGTTAGATAGAGAGTTTTGACCTGCTTTATAATAAACAGTAATTACCTCATATCTGCAGAAGTCATTATCTCTGATGAGGCATTACCTGTACGGAGGTCAGTGCTCAGAGGTCATTATGTTACAAATGCTCTCCAACACGGAATATCACTCAAACTATACTGATATGACGAAACATGTAAATATGGATGGCTCTTTCTGAGAATTTTACTTTTACAACATTTCATCCCGCGCACGATTCTGTTTGATTATACGTATTGAAAATTACTGTAAACTTTACGTCTTTCGGAATTGTCGTATTTGCCGAATTTTTGTATAAAAAGCTAGAAATGCGAGTTATATCGCTCAACATAAACCTAAATGTCAATCAGTTATAATAAAGTAATAGATTGGCACAAAGTCATATTGTATGACTGATAGTCATCTTCGCCGCTTGAATTTCTGAAATTGACCTCCACAACGGCTATTTCAATAAAATGAAGACAAGCTGTGTTCCGAGAAATGACTGAGTGAACTGTTAGCGTCAGTTTTAAGCCATTGAGGGCTAGCAGACGATCGGTTAACCTAACTGATCTATCCTCGAATGTAAACCAATACTTGAGCACATCCTCACAGCCAGTAACTGATAATTTTCTCACTTGAATCAGCGGTGAAAGACGAATGATAATGAGACACGATGTCGTATATCAATCATCACGGAAACTGTGGCCGGGCGGGGATTCGAACTCAAGACCACTGGATTGTTAGACGGACGCGCTACTGACTGTCGGCGATAGTGTGACGAAATATTACGACAATCGCCGAGGTAGTACAACTGTTTGAATAAACCAGCCAGAAACGTTATTAAAATCCCATTACAATTTTCTTTCAAGGTGTAACCACACCATTGATTTTTGACTTTTGATAATATTAAGGCTTGTCATTCATAGAGAGAAACAAACTTACATTTTGCTGATTGTCAACCTCTGCACTTACAAAAAAGGATGAAAACTGTAGGGGTCATGTAAGAGATTTTTTTCTGCTCAGTGTGTACACGGTTGACAAAGTGAAAATAGACTTCCGAAATCATGTATTCATACCCCAATTTCCGGCATCTATTTTTTTTTCTAAATTCACAATTCAAACATGACAATGCTTTCAAAATACTCCAAATACACGAATAATGCAATTCAAATAAATAAATGAGCATTAAATTAAGGAAAATGCATTTTTAAAGAAAAAGAAACAAGAATTACCGCCATTATGCGACTGGGCACGGAAGCACTTCCTTTTTCCAATGGTGGTACTATGCCTATAAGGAAACCTTAATATTTTTAATTACCTCTTTTTTACCAAGTACAATCAATTTGCAGTAACACTGCCAAGTTGCAGGCATTAAATACTGAAACTTTTGTCAGTATATCACTTTTTACATGATCATTATATACAGGCGCGGGATGTCGACCGACATGCAATTTTGATGTGTTTTACTAATTTTACCGAAACATTTTTTTCCCCCTAATTCCATTAAAACTTTTACAATACACTGCACATGTATATACTAAATAATGTGCACTTTCAATCCTCCAAAATAAAAAAAATCTTCAAAATTTTATGATTTTTCATGGAATTTCAATGTAATTATGCACACGTATGCTTTATTTGAGGCATAAAATTGCCAAAATGTTTTTTTTTATGACAGAAATGTCTCCAATTTGTCATTTAAGACCACGTGAGTGTAAAAATGCAGTTATTTTACCTACAGTGAACATTTTGCGTAACCACCACATCTTACTCAAGTCTTTCCAATAGGTGTAACCCCACCATTGATTTTTGTTCTTTATTCTATAGTAAATAATAAAAGTTTGAAGGCTTGTCATTCATACAGAGACCTAAATGAAAGAAGTGAAACTTACATTTTACTGTTTGTCAACCTCTGCACTACCAATATATGATGAAAAAAGTAGGGTTCATGTGTCATATAAGAGCTTTCTTTTCTGCTGAGTGTGTACACGGTGAACAAAGTGAAAGTAGACTTCCGAAATCATGTATTCATACCCCGATTTCCAAGCATCTATTTTTTTTTTCTAAACTCACAATTCAAACATGACAATGCTTACAAAATGTTCAAACTACACCAATAATGCCATTCAAATAAATAAATGAGCACTTAAATAAGGAAAATGGATTTTAAAGAAGAAGAAACAAGGATTACCTATAACCGCCATTATGCGACTACCCCACGGAAGTACTATTAATGTACTATCGAAAATTCTACGTATAGGTTAGAAGTTATAACCGCCCCATAACCACTACCGAAACGTAAAGTAGTTCGGCGGTGTTCAACGATAGCATGAATCGGTTTAAACAATATTTATCATTTGTTATCAGCATATAACATATACATATATTCGATATACAGCGATATATAACAACAGAATTGAGAAGAAATCAATTTCTAGCTTGTATAAAGTCTATCTGCTGAATATCTAGCAAGGACTATACAATGGCGTTACAAATGCAAAGAAAACAAATTAATTACTGTGAGGAGAACAAAGTGGAAAGGGGTAGGTAAAGTAGATAGATAGAATAAGGAAATGAGAGTTGTGATCACAGGATGCCTAAACAGGTGTTATGTCAAAATTTCTTCCAAAATTATTTCAATTTCAAGAAATACGTAGGTGGTTCTTATCTCAATTCTAATTCAAATAGCGGAAATAGCATATACTAATTATATATATTTGTTCATCACGGGTTTCACAAAAACACCAAGGAAATAAATCACAAAATAATTAAATTACCACCATATGTATATAACCGATGCATAATTATGATATTTACATGTTTTTTAATAATTATAACTGTTAAGATGTTTTTGAGTTTATTAATTTGAAAATAAATATTCTATTCTATTACAAATATATATTTAAGATAACTTTGTTACAACTATCAAAATATCTGATTTTTGGATTTGTGACATATTTATCTCTAAAGAGCAGTGTCAAATTTCCGTCCTATCCGTGCATGGGATCAACTATTGTTTCCAATATAAGTTCCATCTCCCGATAAATGTTTAACAATCCCAGACTCGACAATCTCTTTGACGTCATGGTACTTTCCGCATGGCTAATACAACATTAAGACATGTCCTCATATTGGGATAGAGGTCTACGTTAGCAAATAAAATTGACTCCGCCAAACTGTTCGTTCTTTCGTACGTGTTAGTCAACTCCCACAGTTGCGTCATCTTCTACATTTGTTCTCCAACTCTTCTATATCACCAATCACATCTGTGATTAAGGCAACATTGATATTATGAATCACCTTCAGTATTCTTTTTTAATTGACATTTTTTAAATGTTTTAAACAGTTTAAATTCATTAGAAATAATTAAAATGGATTTGCTGATCTACTGTACTGATAGACGAGTTTATATTTGAATTTGTAACTACTACTATTAAGAATGGAGCATCGTTGTTTCTAACCACGGCTATAAAACAAACATTTTTAATTTTAACTACGGCTATAAAACAAACACACACTAGTGCTAAAAAGATTTAATATGCACATAGAATTTTTACGATTATTGTTGTACTAACTACGACTATATAACACAATAAAAATGTAAGTGCTAAATAGACCCAATGTGCATTTTCATTGGAACATTTACCATTATTGTTATGCCCTTTGTTATTAACTACGGCTATACAATACTATGGACATACCAGTGATAAATAGACTAAATGTCGTTGGAAGTTTTACCATTATTGTTATGCCCTTTGTTATTAACTACGGCTATACAATACTATGGACATACCAGTGATAAATAGACTAAATGTCGTTGGAAGTTTTACAATTATTGTTATACTCTTTGTTTTTAACTACGGCTATACAATACAATGGACATACCAGTGATAAATAGACTAAATATCGTTGGAAGTTTTACCATTATTGTTATATTTTTTGTTATTAACTACGGCTATACAATACAATGGACATACTAGTGATAAATAGACTAAATATCGTTGGAACTTTTACCATTATTGTTATACTCTTTGTTAATAACTACGGCTATACAATACAATGGACATACCAGTGATAAATATACTAAATATCGTTGGAACTTTTACCATTATTGTTATGCCCTTTGTTATTAACTACGGCTATACAATACAATGGACATACCAGTGATAAATAGACTAAATGTCGTTGGAAGTTTTACAATAATTATTATACTCTTTGTTATTAACTACGGCTATACAATACAATGGACATACCAGTGTTAAATAGACTAAATATCGTTGGAACTTTTACCATTATTGTTATACTCTTTGTTAATAGCTACGGCTATACAATACAATGGACATACCAGTGATAAATATACTTAATATCGTTGAAACTTTTACCATTATTGTTATACTCTTTGTTAATAAGTACGGCTATACAATACAATGGACATACTAGTGATAAATATACTAAATATCGTTGGAACTTTTACCATTATTGTTATGCCCTTTGTTATTAACTACGGCTATACAATACTATGGACATACCAGTGATAAATAGACTAAATATCGTTGGAACTTTTACCATTATTGTTATACTCTTTGTTATTAACTACGGCTATACAATACAATGGACATACTAGTGATAAATATACTTAATATCGTTGGAACTTTTACCATTATTGTTATACTCTTTCTTAATAAGTACGGCTATACAATACAATGGACATACCATTGATAAATATACTAAATATCGTTGGAACTTTTACCATTATTGTTATGCCATTTGTTATTAACTACGGCTATACAATACAATGGACATACTTGTGATAAATAGAATAAATGTCGTTGGAAGTTTTACAATTATTGTTATACTCTTTGTTAATAACTACGGCTATACAATACAATGGACATACTAGTGATAAATAGACTAAATGTCGTTGGAAGTTTTACAATAATTATTATACTCTTTGTTATTAACTACGGCTATACAATACAATGGACATACCAGTGTTAAATAGACTAAATATCGTTGGAACTTTTACCATTATTGTTATACTCTTTGTTAATAGCTACGGCTATACAATACAATGGACATACTAGTGATAAATATACTTAATATCGTTGGAACTTTTACCATTATTGTTATGCCCTTTGTTATTAACTACGGCTACACAATACAATGGACATACCAGTGATAAATAGACTAAATGTAGTTGGAAGTTTTACAATAATTATTATATTCTTTGTTATTAACTACGGCTATACAATACAATGGACATACCAGTGATAAATAGACTAAATATCGTTGGAAGTTTGACCATTATTGTTATACTCTTTGTTATTAACTACGGCTATACAATACAATGGACATACTTGTGATAAATAGACTAAATATCGTTGAAAGTTTTACCATTATTGTTATACTCTTTGTTATTAACTACGGCTATACAATACAATGGACATACTAGTGATAAATATACTAAATATCGTTGGAACTTTTACCATTATTGTTATACTCTTTGTTAATAACTACGGCTATACAATACAATGGACATACCAGTGATAAATATACTAAATGTCGTTGGAAGTTTTACAATAATTATTATACTCTTTGTTATTAACTACGGCTATACAATACAATGGACATACCAGTGATAAATAGACTAAATGTCGTTGGAAGTTTTACAATAATTATTATACTCTTTGTTATTAACTACGGCTATACAATACAATGGACATACCAGTGATAAATATACTAAATGTCGTTGGAAGTTTTACAATAATTATTATACTCTTTGTTATTAACTACGGCTATACAATACAATGGACATACCAGTGATAAATATACTAAATGTCGTTGGAAGTTTTACAATAATTATTATACTCTTTGTTATTAACTACGGCTATACAATACAATGGACATACTAGTGATAAATAGACTAAATGTCGTTGGAAGTTTTACAATAATTATTATACTCTTTGTTATTAACTACGGCTATACAATACAATGGACATACCAGTGTTAAATAGACTAAATATCGTTGGAACTTTTACCATTATTGCTATACTCTTTGTTAATAGCTACGGCTATACAATACAATGGACATACTAGTGATAAATATACTTAATATCGTTGGAACTTTTACCATTATTGTTATGCCCTTTGTTATTAACTACGGCTATACAATACAATGGACATACCAGTGATAAATAGACTAAATGTCGTTGGAAGTTTTACAATAATTATTATACTCTTTGTTATTAACTACGGCTATACAATACAATGGACATACCAGTGATAAATAGACTAAATATCGTTGGAACTTTTACCATTATTGCTATACTCTTTGTTAATAGCTACGGCTATACAATACAATGGACATACTAGTGATAAATATACTTAATATCGTTGGAACTTTTACCATTATTGTTATGCCCTTTGTTATTAACTACGGCTATACAATACAATGGACATACCAGTGATAAATAGACTAAATGTCGTTGGAAGTTTTACAATAATTATTATACTCTTTGTTATTAACTACGGCTATACAATACAATGGACATACCAGTGATAAATAGACTAAATATCGTTGGAACTTTTACCATTATTGCTATACTCTTTGTTAATAGCTACGGCTATACAATACAATGGACATACTAGTGATAAATATACTTAATATCGTTGGAACTTTTACCATTATTGTTATGCCCTTTGTTATTAACTACGGCTATACAATACAATGGACATACCAGTGATAAATAGACTAAATGTCGTTGGAAGTTTTACAATAATTGTTATACTCTTTGTTATTAACTACGGCTATACAATACAATGGACATACTAGTGATAAATATACTTAATATCGTTGGAACTTTTACCATTATTGTTATGCCCTTTGTTATTAACTACGGCTATACAATACAATGGACATACCAGTGATAAATAGACTAAATATCGTTGGAACTTTTACCATTATTGTTATGCCCTTTGTTATTAACTACGGCTATACAATACTATGGACATACCAGTGATAAATAGACTAAATATCGTTGGAACTTTTACCATTATTGTTATACTCTTTGTTATTAACTACGGCTATACAATACAATGGACATACTAGTGATAAATATACTTAATATCGTTGGAACTTTTACCATTATTGTTATACTCTTTGTTAATAAGTACGGCTATACAATACAATGGACATACCAGTGATAAATATACTAAATATCGTTGGAACTTTTACCATTATTGTTATGCCCTTTGTTATTAACTACGGCTATACAATACAATGGACATACTTGTGATAAATAGAATAAATGTCGTTGGAAGTTTTACAATTATTGTTATACTCTTTGTTAATAAGTACGGCTATACAATACAATGGACATACCAGTGATAAATAGACTAAATATCGTTGGAACTTTTACCATTATTGTTATGCCCTTTGTTATTAACTACGGCTATACAATACAATGGACATACCAGTGATAAATAGACTAAATGTCGTTGGAAGTTTTACAATAATTATTATACTCTTTGTTATTAACTACGGCTATACAATACAATGGACATACCAGTGATAAATAGACTAAATATCGTTGGAAGTTTTACCATTATTGTTATACTCTTTGTTATTAACTACGGCTATACAATACAATGGACATACTTGTGATAAATAGACTAAATATCGTTGGAAGTTTTACCATTATTGTTATACTCTTTGTTATTAACTACGGCTATACAATACAATGGACATACTAATGATAAATAGACTAAATATCGTTTGAACTTTTACCATTATTGTTTTATTAAATATTCTCTAATAATGTTCAGATTGATATGGCCTGTAAACATAGAGCATCCATAAATGTAACGTAATTTGTGGAGAACATTTTGAAATGAGGAACTGCGTTTTGAAAACTTTGCCGTCTTGCAGCAATATTGATGGTCCAAGAATGATAGATATTTGTTGATTCTCCAATACTCAAATCTCGTATCAGCTTCTACTTTTGATCTTTGTTATATGCGTCCAACGAACACGCTTGTGACGTGATGGTTCGACACCAACACCAGCTGCCAGGGAGACGGCTCTTTGATGGCGTACACCACCTACTAATGGGTCGTTCCTTTCGTCAATGAATTGATATGTTAGAACACGGGCTTCTGTTACGGCCTGGACAAGTTCGTAAGTTTTACGTTGCAACATCAACGAGAGTGGTACACAAGACGCTAACATGTGTTCAACTGCATCTAAAGTCACGATGAAATCGAACTTCAAAATGCAAGTTCTGTTGTTTGCCGTTTTAGAGTATCCATGATGGAATAAATCATCAAAGGCATACGCCATTACCCTGAAAGTGGATAGAACTGTATGAGGGCATTCTCTCTAGTTTTCCATCTTGTGTAACAATACATTTTTATATGACATCTCCACGAACGGTACAATAAAGTATATGATGATCTTCTTAACTATTGTTAAAGTTCTTGATTAACATATCGGTGCGGTTACTGTGAAGCACACCCACCTGCTTACTTGGTTTTTCGTCTCTACATTCTATTCCCTTTGTGACGCCCTGAGAAATAAATAGTGAAACGCTTATACGATGTTCATGCCGTCTTTAGGAAAGCGCGATATATCAAGCGTTTATATATATAATCGTGGACGTTGTCATTTCATAATCCGGACTGATATTAGCACTGACCAAATATTTTCATCAAGTGAATTAAAAGACATGCCACATATTGCAATTTATAATAAAATTGTTTTATTTTACTAAATATTGTTGTTACATAATCCCCCTAATTAATTTATTTTCTCCCGAATATTCTGGTTGTATCTTATACCTCATCAATATGCGTAAAATAATATTACATGATTACAGAATTGGCATTTTGTTTTATTGTGAATTCAACATCATTTTCTTTTTTCTTTCTTTTTTAAGATTATTTTTTTTCTATTTTTATCATGATGGTTATAATCTTGGTAATATTTTCTGTAGTATATGCTAGTTGATAACCAAGATTAAGCAAACACTAATCTTGAGGGATTTAAGTAGATACTTTACAGATAAATGATGTATTTGTACTAATGTTTATATCGGATGTCCCTATCTTTATCTGTAGGTGATTGTCCAATCATTTAGTAGCCTGTACTCAGGATTATAGAAAATATGTATTCTACTTTCTTTCATGCGTGTGTTCTTTGTTCGTACACTTTATTTCTATACACGCACATGCATGTTGATAGTACTATTATTGTGGATATGAGATTAATTTCTAAATAAAACATATTATTAGTGTGTCAAAGTTAAAAGAAAATAAGTCTCAATTCGTACTTTTTACAATTTTATTTATCACTGAAATTTCTAAGTTAAATTTTCAAACAGGCAGAGCTTCGTAAAAAACTTTCAGAAAATACCAAACACGAAAGGTGAACCTATCTTAGCTCGTTTCCATTAGACTGCCGTGAACCGATATCCGTTCTCCTTTATACAGAATATCGACCACTTAAATGTCGAAAATCCACATTTCACGGATACAAGCACTTTCACATTGAACCTGCTTATATAAACAAAGATGTTATTTTTAGTATCGAAACAATACTACGATTGATAACAGGAATCATAAGTGGCAACAATTAGAGGTCTTTGGGGTCACCTAAATGTCCCCACTTAATAAACATACATCTTCCATTGTTTTAAGTCTCGTGCTTCGTATAACTACCCAGTTCCTAAGTGGTCTGAACTCAATGTATGGTCAGCAGATTTGATAAGATTTCAAGTCATATTTGACCTTCTGAATAGTGACAATATCATCATGATATCGACACATTAGAAAAGTTTCCTAAAATATGTATTAGTAGTTATTATGTTAAATTAAATTATACATTTAATCCTACTTAACGCAAGTTTATAATTCGTATTACACTGTTTTGAGTTATTTGCTTTTAGTTAGATATTTATAGAGGTACATACCCTTTTTTATTCCTATTTTAAACATTTAAAAATAACTCAAAAGGAAAAAAAAAATCTTAAAATAAAAGTTAACAAATGTCACTAAAGTAATCCAATATATTATCAAAATTGTTCCATGGAATTTGTATCTTTATTGTTCTGCTGTTGACTAAATGTGGTATTCTTTATTTGAAGAGATGCGCATTTCTTAATAGTTCCTCTTGCGACAACGAGTATGTTTCGGCTCTCCACCAATGTTACAATCGATTTGTATATGACATCTCTACGAATGGTACAATAAAGTATATGACGATGTTCTTAACTATTGTTTAAGTTCTTGATTATCATATCGGTGTGGTTACTGTGAAGCAACACGCCTGCTTCCTTGGTTTTTCGTCTCTACATTCTATTCGCTTTGTGAGGCCCTGAGAAATAAATAGTGAAACGCTTATATGTAGAGCGCGTTGTCTAGTGGTAGAGCACCGAGCCCATGATCGGAAGGTCGTGGGTTCGATCCTCCGCCACGGTTATGTGTGGTGTCCTTGAGCAAGACACATTTTCCGCAAATACTTAGCACCGGTTCTACCCAGTCATTACAATTGAGACAAATCACGTTCGATGTCTTATTGAACGTGATTTGTCTCAGTTGTAATAACTTGTTTCACAATGGAAGTAAAATAAATAAGTGTAAACTAAACGCTTATATGATGTTCATGCCGTCTTTAGGCATGCGCGAGATATATCAAGCGTTTATGTATAAAATCATGGGCGTTGTCATGACTTGCAAAGGTTACTGTTATCTTTATTTGCATACTCCGATCTGATATTAGCACTGACCAAATATGTTATCAAGTAAATTAAGAGACATGCAACATATGGCAATTTATAATATTTTTTTTTATTGTACTTAATGTTGATGTTACACTTGTCTCACAAAGTGGCTGCAATGTTTGTCCATTTTGCCACGACTTACACGGTCTGCATTAAGATTGTTCTAAATCTGTGCACCCGTTTCGCAGAGTTGTTAAAAGCAAAGGCGATCTCATGGACTTTATCCATCACAATTCGTATATATTGTTCTTTAGACGCATCCATCAGATAAAGACAGTGCGCCGTGCAGTAAACTTTTAATTAAGATTTAAGTCTAAAGATGGTACCTGTTAGGAAACTGAAAGTGTGTACACTCTCCCACTTATATTTTGATAAACCAACGCGTTAATTGTCAAATACTCGATCTACAGATTTGCCGTCAAATACATCGATGTACGGTGGATCGAAAGAATTTGAACATTCTGTGATGTTTAAATTTTCCGCGCTTACTAACTTAAAGAAAGCATTCGGAAATGTTCGGTCCGAAAAGACCGTTCCAGGGTCTGTCTATTGTAACAATAAATTTATATGATGATCTTCTTATTTATTGTTAACGATCTTGATCAACATATCGGCGCGGTTACTGTGAAGCACACCGACCTGCTTCCTTGCTTTTTCGTCTCTATATTCTATTTGCTTTGTGAGGCCCTGAGAAATGAATAGTGAAACGCTTATATGATGTCGCGCCGTCTTTTGTTTATTTACCATTAATATATACATGAAAGAAATATAAGTTAACATGCATGTATTTTTTAAAATAAAATCAGAATTTGTAATAAACATTATTTCCTTAATTAATCTGTTTCAATCTAAATATTATTTTATTAAGTTTGGTTTAACAAGCATCATATTATTAATGATATTCTTACAATGATAGAAAAAAAAATTGATTACCTGAGAAATAAATAATGAAATGCTCATATGATGTTCATGCCGTTTTTTGGCAGCAAGCGTGGTATGTCAAGTGTTTATATATAAAATCATCGGCGTTGCCATGACTTGCAAAGATTGCAGTTATCTTTATTTGCATAATCCGAACTGATATAAGCACTCACTAAATATTTTCATCAAGTATACAAGTGCGTATCCCCCCTAAATGTTGATGCTACACTATAACGTGGAATACTGTTATATTATCATATACCCTCAATAACTGAATATTACATATAAGTGTTTCACAATACAAGAAATATTTTAAACATATACTTAAAAATTAAATATTCAAATTTTCTGTAGCCTGCGAGGAGCAACATAAATGTTTTTAAACTTCACGTTTAAAAGTTTGCTTATTGATTAATTTCTTCAAATCGATTGGTAAATTATTCCAGTCAACAATTGCATTGCAATAAAAGGTGCCTGAATCGAAACTCTTAGCGTGCGGAAACTATAACATTACTTTCACTAAACCTTGTGCGGTTATGAATAGAAGACACCCTGTGGAAGTTATCATAAAGATATTTTGGCGCGGTGCCATGGAAAATATTAAACACATGATTAAGTCTTAGTTGTTTTACTTTATCCTCAACCCTCAATACATTAACTGTTTCTAACAAAGCGCAGGTTATACTAGACCTTGGTGATAAGTTAAATAAGAATCGTACAGCTTTATTTTGAGTGACTTGTAGTTCATACCAAACTTTCGATATCGGTGCCGCGTGAAAATCAGATAATCTTTTTACTATAAACAAAGAAGGACGATTTTAGTTTAATCTTCATGAATCAATAACCGTATCAAATTTGTACTTATCACAAAATGTTATTTAAAATGTCCTCTACAAGTTGATTAACTTTTCATTTTTTTAATTAATGAATGTTTGGTCCTTATTAAGATTTAAGTATCTATATGTTCTATACAAAATGAAGATTTTTTTTTTTTTGAGAAACTGGATATTCTATCTCCGACACCTTATTTCAACCACATTATTCCAAAATTGTACTTAGCATAGCAAGGTATTTTATTAAGCTTTCCAATGATATTATTTTTATTAAAATAAGAGTTAATCTCTTAGGTCCTTTTTACACTTTTTTAGAAACACTACTATAATTTTTTTACAAGTAGGCAAACATCGGCAACCTTCGGGATTTCTCGTGACTGTCAATATTCCAGATTATTGAGGACATTTATTGTCTCTATTTCTTGTCTTTTCATGAAGTTATAAAGCAATTTAAATTTTGTTATGGGGTAAATACGTACTCGCACATAGAATTGCTTAAAATTTCTTGAAAAAAAAACACAACAATTCTATGGTCATTGTATTTATATTTTTATATATTTTGTTAAGTATAAGGAATTAAAAAAGGATGTTTTATGCATAAGACTTCTTAAGAAGGAATAGATAACTGTTATTATAAAAAAAAAAGAATCAATAGTTTTTTTAAAAATATTTCTGTATAAACGTTTCTTCAAAACACTGATGTTTTATGCAGACGTTTCGCGTAACGACGTCGAATGACATATATTATAACAATTAATCGCAGCCTTCATGATTAAGACAGAAACCATATTTTCATTTGGTAAATGCCAATAAGTACATGATACATGTTTCAATTAGTTTGTACATCTGGTTCTAACTAATCAATGAGCAATTAACAGGTGAGTTTGAGGTGTGACAAATAATGCATCGGTCACATTTAGCCTCTCCTGGAGTATACCTGTTGTTATCTGTATTGTCTCTCTAGTCTCTGTCTCGCATATATGATCAAACGTGATACTCGTTTTTAAATAATTTTCTAAAATGGCGCGAAAGTTCCCATAATATAATTTCAATTTCTTAATAAATTACAGTTTTTGTGCATATTTTAAATAGAATTGAAACTTGAAACATGTTATTTCAATTATACTTTTTTTTTCAATTTCTAGTTCATAAATGATTTTAATCCTATTGCTTTTTAAGTAAATTTTTCATCTAATCCTTTCAATCCATAGTAGTAAATGCTGGCTGATAATTACTGATTAGCTGACAATTTGTATATTTGGGAATTAAAGGGAAGCGGCAAATGTCTTAGGGACAATTCTCCACGGGGTGTTGGCGATAAAGTGTACATAAATGATGTATATTGTGATGGTTTATTGCATGACGATATGTTTAAATTATGAATATTTGCTATGATATAGATCGTATCTTGTAATATTGTAAAGAATTGCGTTTGAATGGTAAATGTATGTAAGTGAGGCGCATTGCATTATTATATAATATTTTGTACTTCTTTCTGTAATCATCCAATATAAGAGGTACGTCTAAATATATTATCACTACGACACATGCTTGATTATAAGAAAGAGAGAGAGAGAGAGAGAGAGAGAGAGAGAGAGAGAGAGAGAGAGAGAAAGAAGGAGAGAGAGAGAGAGAGAGAGAGAGAGTGAGGGCACTGATGATGATGATAATGATGATGATGGTGGTGGTGGTGGTGGTGGTGGTGGTGGTGGTGATAGTGATGATGATGATGAAGATTATGTTAATGTGATTATACTTAATGAGGATTTTTATACAAATTCCTTACTTTTGTAAATGTTTATTAAACAGTAAAACATTCCTCATTTTAGATAATTTTCATTAGACGATAGAGACTGAGAAGCATACCGATATATTACTTTATAATAGGTTAATTTAATATAGAAAACAAATTATTTGATAAAGACTATTATCGTGATTGAGACAGAACATAACATGTTCTGTTACATAATAAATCCATAATTACATTCAATAAAATTCATTAGAATTATTATTTTTTTCAGCTACCAAATGGTAACTCGTTTATTCTCCTCGTCAATGAGTGTGTTTTGGGTCGAGGAGGAATATCCCACCGCACACTTTACAATATCAACATGTTAATCTATGGTGACTCGCACACAACACTCTCATTCTCAATCAATTTATTATATTTCCACTATATAATTAATATCATACATATGTATTTGTATTGTCTTTGTTTATGTATTACTAAATGTCATTAATACAATAATAAAAAGAAAGGAGGAAAAGTAAATGTGTTTTCTGTTAAACTTGGGGGAGGGGGTGGATTTGGAAGGTGCAGATGCGGCTAGTGCATTTGTAACATCACTAAATAAAGGAATTTGAATCAAATTATCGGTTATAATATACATAGCATAGTACATGGCTACTCACAATTGATTAAACATTAATGGTGAGTTTTGCAAGTGACCAATGTTGGTCAAATGTTTTATAGTCATATTTTTTAGTGCAATTTTATTGTTTATTTTGTATGAATTTGATATACATTTTTTGAAATCTTGTATCCTTAAGTTCCTATTGCGATTCTTGCATGAGTATATATATCTTTTCATTTCAAGAATCAAGATATTTTTGGCTTGAAATTTACTACCTGTGAAACCAAAAATGACATTCTTTTCATTGAACCCCACATATATATTCTCTGATAGTAGTAATGTATTTATCTCAGTTATCAATTCTTGTGTTTTGTTACATTCCCAGCAGATATGTTGAAGAGTCTCTAATGTTAATCCACAAAAGGTGCCAAATCATTTTTTTTTATTTCTATTTTTGTAAGATAAGAATTTGCAAAATTCTATTTATTAGTCTTGTTTGTAACCACTGTAGGTATGAATCTTTTGTTGTTTTAAAGAGCATTTCATGAATTGTTTTCCATTCATTATCTGTTAAGTTAAATATTTTATTCCATTTTCTCCGACTCGTTGGGGTATTAATTATTACAATTAAATATGTTGTAAAATTTTTAAAAGAATGTTCATGTATGTTGGTATATATGGTAAGTTACACTTTGTTTAGTTCCAAGGTTGATATTTAGATTATTTTTCTGGTGTTTTTTATGGCAATAGAGAGGCTTTGATAATGCAGAAAAATTATTTTCATCGATAGTTTGTCTTCTAACTCTTGTTTTAAAAATATATTTCCATTTTCATTCATTATATCATTCACAAATCTTACTCCCTTATTAAACCAAGATGCCATAAAAACACATTGTTTCCTATTAATATGTTGCGATTGTAAAACAATGCCATTAGTAAAACATTTTTAGATGAATCAATTTCAAATTTTTCAATATATTGAACATAAGATAATAAAACATCTTTCCAAAAACAATTTTTCAAACATAATGCTATCTTTTCTGCATCATATTTTCCAAAGGAAAACAATTTTACCGTGTCAAAATAGTTATTACATATATTTTGCCAACTATTATCACTTGTTGCTTATCTTCTAATCCAAGTTAATTTTAGGCCTGCTATAAAAGCCTTTAAGTTTACCATATTTAATCCTCCTTCCATATATTGTTTAACAATTACTGTACTCTTGACTGCTAGACCTTGCCATAAAAAGTCAAAAAGTAAATTATTAATACTGTTTACAGTTTTTTCATCTGGATTTGGAAGAGAAATGAAAAGATGGTTAAAAGATGAGATTAATAATGATTTGATAACTGTAATTTTACCAATTGGTGTCAACTGACGTCTTTTCCAGTGATCAATAGTTATTTTAAGTATTTTTAATTTATTTGAATAATTTAACTCAACCATTTTATCAAGATCAACATGAAAATTTAAACCCAACAATTTAAATGCACTTGTGCCCCATGCTAATTTCCATTTTGTTTTAATTGATTTTGTACTATATTTCATTAAACCTATCCAAATGACTTGAGTTTTATTGAAGTTTACTTTAAGTCCAGCATATTTTGTGAATGTTTGGAGTTCATCTAAGGTTTCATGTAATGAGGTGTCAGATCCGTCTTGTAGTAATGAGGTGTCGTCAGCAAACTGTGACATTTTGTATTCCATATTTCCTATTCTTATGCCTTTAATTTTCTTATTATTATTTATTTTCATAGATAATATTTCTGTACATATTATAAATATATAAAGTGATAACGGATCGCCTTGACGGCAACCGCGACCAACATTGAATGTCTCTGATAAAAATCCATTTCGTTGTAATATTGATTGTGCATTATTAAAAAATGTATGAATCCGATTCTGTATGGATTTGCCGAAGTTAAAAAATTGTAAAGATTTCATAATGTAGTTCCAAGATATAGTATCAAATGCTTTTTCAAAATCTGTTAGGAGGAGAAGTCCTGGAATATTATTATCTTCTGTATATTTCATTAAATCATAAAGAAGTCTTGTGTTTTCTCCCATATACCTTCCTTTAATAAATCCATGGTTTTTGTCAATAATTTTGTTCAAAACTGATTTTACACATTGTGCAATTGTACCAGATGCTATTTTGTAAACTGTATTAAGAAGTGTAAGAGGAAGCCAATTGTTTAGAAACTGCCTTGGTTTGCTTTCTTTTGGTATACATGTAATCATTCCTTGCTTCTGAGTTATTGACATTTGACCCTTGTTATAACCATAATTAATTGGTCTTACAACAAAATGACCTAAATACTTCCAGAAAGCTTTAAAACAGTCGGCCGAAAATCCATCGGTACAGGACTGCGGTCATTCGACATGGACTTAAATGTTTCTGCAGCCTCATCATTTGTAATTTCACCTTCAAAGGTATTAGATTCTAAGGGAGATAACTTTGGTATATTAAGATGTTTGAATTATTTTGTCAAATCTATATCTGTTAAGTATATATCACAATTTGAGTACAACTTTTTATAAAATTTGTGTGTTTCGTTCAGAATTTCGTCTTGTTTATGCAACTGTTCCCCATTTTCTTTTTCGATGAATGAAATCGTTTTGCTTGAGAATTTGTGTTTTCCAAATTGCAAAAGAAATTTGTTGGTTTTTTCCCAATTTTCAATCCACCGAGCTCGTGATCTTGTAATACAGCCTTGTAATTTATCTTTCCTGTACATGTTTAATTCTACCTTTAATGTGTCTAGTTCTTCTATATTTTGATCATTTAATGAATTTTCTAATTCTTCTATTTTTTTTATTAATAACATTTTCCCTTTAATCTTTTTCTTTTTTTTTATATAACTACTATATGATATAGTTTTGCCTCTGATTTCCATTAGTAATGTCTCTAGAAAGAGTTGGTCATGAATTATGAACTGTAATTCAGAGTTTGGAATATTACCAATATTGTCTATATCATATATTGGTACACAGTATTGCATTTTTATCTTTAAAATTGTTTCATTTATTATATATAAATAGTTTTTGTCAGTCAATAATGAATTATTGAATTTCTAAAGTCCCTTCCCATGATCTATGTTATTTAGGTTCAGACTGAGACATGTTATTGAATGATCGGATTTGTAACAGGGTTCAATAAAACATTTCATGAAGTGTGATAATAAATCTCCTGTCACTAGAAAGAAGTCTAATCTTGTTTGTTGTATAGGTTGTTTTCTTCTCCAAGTGTATCTTTTTAAATTTGGATTATTTTCTCGAAATGGGTCTAACAATTGTTTATCATTTATAATTTGTAAAAGCATATTTCTAGCATTTTTATTGTTCATTTTTTTATAATTATAATAGCCTAAAACGGGATCTTGAACAAGATTAAAATCACCACACCAAATATAATGGGTCATTTCCTATTTTCTCTATCTCATGTAGAACAGTCTTATAAAACATAGGTTGATCTGTATTAGGTCCGTATATTGTAGCATGGTTAACCGCTTTGATTCAAGTGTTAAATCCAGAGCTAAAAAATTACAATCCCTGTCTTTTATCTCCTCATGTACTTTGTATTCTACATTTTTACTAAATAAAATCGCAACACCCCTCGATTTTGACCTTGCTGAACCAAAGTAACAGTTACTGTTCCATTGTGTATATATAAATTTGTGTTGTTTTTCTGTAAAATGTGTGTCTTGTAAACAGTAAATATGATACTTTTTTCCTTTAAGTACTGAAATATATCAAGGTGTTTCTGATTGCCATGAAGGCCACGGCAATTCAATGTTTATGTCATTCATAATAACTGTAAAAGGGGGAGATAACCATGACTCCATTGTCATACATAATAACATAAACCTCATCTGACCTACCAAATACATAAAGAAAATACGGATAAGTGCATGAAGTTATGTGTAATACAAAGAGAGGTGGGAAACAAGTTTTAAATTTTAAACTGTCTTTTGTCAAACATTATCAAAATCAATAAATTCCTAATAAATCCATTTTCACTGTAACAGATTAAGGATTACGTACTGATAGTGTGTACTGCAATAACTGTAATAACTACCCTAGGCTTTTCTAGTATCACAGGTATTTATGTACTAAAGTAGGTCATTTCTAGTATTTTATGATATGGTGAATAAATTTGATTCACTTATGCATTAAAAGATAAAAAAATGAAATTAACAACACTGCCACTCACAATCATATATATCCATATTATATATAATTGGTAAAGGCAATATATTAATAATGAGTCCGGCTTGAATTATTTTGTCCATATAGTCTATACTCTTCAGTAACTAAACTATTTACTATCCAGTCTATAACAAACTGTGCACCGTGCAAGTATCCTTTTTATTTTTATCACAAAGTCTTTATCCAAACATGTATCCATTACAAGATTTACTATAAAACCACATACAACTAAAATATAATGAAAACGTACACTCACAAGATATGTTTTTATCCAATTCGGGGGTAGGGGGAATCTGGCTTAGATATTTTTGTTAAGAAAAAATTCACAAAACCAAACAATCAAAAGTAAATCTCAATAAAATATATATCCAGCTCAATAATTTCACAGCTTTTTTTCACTTTGAAATTTATTTATATTCTTAGTTTTAAACAGTTTAATTCCATTCTGTCCAACATTACTTCCTCGGTTCTCGAATCACACCATTGATAGTCATATATGTCAAATCTAAGTTGGCGTCCCGTTTTGGTCTTCCCAATTACCGTTCCATTGAAGAACCATGCACTCTCAATATCTGGGTGGAGCATAAGTCTACTGTTGAGTCCGCTATTTAGTTTGGTAACGTCGTCCACTAATCTGTAGCCAGCGCCTTTTATGGCAGAGCGCTTTCGCATACTTGCTGTCTTTGCGTTGTTGTTCCTGAGTTTGATGAGGACAGGTTTATGTTGTCCTGCTTTCCCTGGGATGCGATGGAGAGCCATGATGTCTTCTGGTTTCAGGGTAACTCCTTTACCAGCCAATTTGACATGTTCTTACTTGCAGATTCTCTGCAATTTCATGTGGCTCTTCAGGAATATTTTGAATTTTCACATTTTTTTTACGAGAATATTGCTCTTTATAGTTTGCCTTTTTCATTGCCTCTCTAGCTAATGTCATGCTAGTTGCTACTTCCTCCTGTAAGGCATTTATTTTGTCCATCATTTTCGTGTGTTTATTCTCACACTTTGTTTTAAGTTCTTTGTTTGTAAACTCAAGTGCTATAACTTTTTCATTCAGTTCTTGTGTGTGTGTTTTAAGTATAATTTCAATTTTTTCTGAAATATTTGTTTCATGTTCAGACATGATTCTGGTTACTGTTGACGATACAAGGGCTTCAAAATCATCTTTTTTTATAAGGTGTTTGACACAGTCCCCCATTTCATTCACTTTTTCTAATAATGTTTCCAGTTGGTGAGAGATTAACTGTATCTCTTCTGCACTACAGTTTGTCACATCTGTGTGGGGACGTTTATAAGGCAGGCCATTAGAATTATTTGTTACCTTAAATAAAACGTGTTATATCTTATTAGTACGAAACTAATGGTCCTAAATATACTGGGTTTTCTATTTTCATATTTGAATCATGTCTCTATACAGTTGGACATTCTAACAATGATGTTGAATAAAGCAGTATTTAAATTGTCATGTGTCAAATAAAATTATAACAATGATATTCTCTACAAAGCAAGACCATCCCCAACATATTGTGTTTTAAATTGGTTGAAACACTTACAAAATGTGTACACTGCAGCTAAGAAAACAATTGAATTGGATTTTTTAAAAAATTTCAGTCAGCAAATAAATTGTGATCTGTTCATTCATCCAGTAATATGTATGTATGGGGATCGGGATGAGTCAAATCGACAGACCGTATAAATATGGACATGTTTGTTAAATATGTAGTTTTAACAAATGTGTAAATAGAAAGCAGGAAGTATCCATATTATAGTAATGAGTTATATAATAGCGGAGTTTTTCAGGACTTTACAATTACACGTTTACAGATCTCCACCAGGTTGACAAATTTAAACTTTATTTTTCATGTTATAGTTAATAATTAATCACAAAAGGTAAAATGTAAAGACGAAAAAATATTTTTACACCTTTAGGTGTAATATAAATGATTTAACAAAAACTCAATAGAGATAACATTTCAATAACATGTAAATTCCCATTGTTATGGGTAAAGATATTTTTTTTCTAAAACTCAGCCCATGAACATCCTATATTGAAGAATTGTTATCCAAAGTTATATTTTACCGGGCCTTCTAACAGTTTAAACATTTTAAATACTGGCAACGTGTCGCGCACAGCACCCATAACCGAGTGTATATCAAAATCCCCTTGATCAAAATACCCTTCTCTAAAAAAAAACAACAAAACAGGGTGTTACAAAATCACCTTCACACTTTTGCAGGGGGTAATCCCCTCTGTGATTTGAACAGGGCTATCATAATCCCCTTCATGAAAATGTTAGGGCTATCATAATCCCCTTCATGAAAATGTTAGGTCTATCATAATCCCCTTCATTAAAATTACAAAGCTATCAAAATCCCCTTGATTGAAATCCCCTCCACTGAAAACAATATTGACAGGGCTAAGTCTATATTTGAAGAATTGTGTGGTTCCTTTTTTCATCAACTGTAGAAAGGCAAAACGGAAAGGAAGTTTCAGAAGTTTAGTATTGAAAGAAAGATTAACAGTACAATACAAAAACACTATGACAAAGTATAAATTTTACTCATTAGTGTAGCTGGTTATCAAAATGAAATGATAAAAAATATTCATAATATACAACACGCATCATACTCATTTCTCATCATAATCATGTTTATCGAATTTATAAATTAAAGATCTGAAGCAAAATTCACAAAATTAAATCAACAACAAAATTAATAGCAAACATTCAACCGAGACTGCACACAGCACAACAACATCTACACGTATACACATCACAATCGCACTACACATCACAGCACAACAACATCTACATGTATATACATCACAATTGCACTACACATTACAGCACAACAACATCTACATGCATATACATCACAATCGCTCTACACATCACAGCACAACAACATCTACACATATATACATCACAATCGCCCTACACATCACAGCACAACATCTTTACGTATATACATCACAATCGCACTACACATCACAGCACAACAACATCTACACGTATATACATCACAATCGCTCTACACATCACAGCACACCAACATCTACACGTATATACATCACAATCGCACTACACATCACAGCACAACAACATCTACGTGTATATACATCACAATCGCACTACACATCACAGCACAACATCTACATGTATACACATCACAATTGCACTACACATCACAGCACAACTTTTTCACCAACACCATGCATATTTGTCCTTCACATCTGGATTCTGATGTTGGCACCAATGGCGTGAATGAACTGTGACAGGGACTTCTTCTTCTTGACATACTGGTGACACAGAGTCTCTAGAATCTTCTGATGTTTGACAACAGTACGACTTTGACGCTTTGCAATCGGCGGACCCATCTCATAGCGGAGTATGTCTGCTTCAACCATAGCTGCATCATTGTTTAGACACTGTATCACAGTCCAAATGGGTTGGCATGTCCGACCAACTTAACAAACCCGTTATTCCACCCTCCGCACACATTGTTCGTTCTTACCATGCCTGCCATGGTCGCATCATGCACATTCCACATTCACTGCAGGGAACCGTTTCACAGTTCGGCGGAACTTCATGGTGCCGGTAGTTTACATGACTGTCCTGAAGATAAAACAAGTATAATAATATTTATTAAAATATAACAAATATACCTTACAATAGATATTTTGAATGTCTTAAATAGAATAAAGCAGATGATTACGTTTTATATGTATAATGTATAAATGCTATGAACAGAGCAATATAGTTTTTACATGTGATCAATGCAGTATATTGTATATTATATACAAACACTGTTAACTCACCTGAAAGGGCCATTCACATAATTGGTGTTGAAGTATTCGACCAGGCTCATCAGGTTATCCGGAGCAACCTCGAGGATAACGCGCATCCCCTCATTCACGTCACTCACAGGCAGGAATGCCAACCCATCGAGCATACCACAGAATTGGCGCACCTCTCCATCCTCACGATACAAAGACTGGAGGCCATCAGCCTGTACCCGACGCCACGTCGACTGTGTAAGGTGGTAGAAACATCCCTGGAATTTAAAAATTAAGAGAAATTTTAATTATAATTAATATTCAGTTAAATTAATAAGCATCTATTTTACATTGTCTGTCCACAGGAACAAATAGGAACAGATACATAAATTAAATTAATAAATATACAATACAATTCAAATGTTATTAATCATGTTTTTAGACTAAACAACTTTATAAATATTTATAGCCAATGTCAAGAAATTTGTATCACAGAATACTAATTAAATATACTATTAGCCCCGTTTTTATACTGAAGCTGTGTATTCGTCATTAGTTCTCCTTTTCTGTAGAAGCTTTGGATAAGTGGAATTAGGGACTATAAAAGATTTCTCTCTAATTCCTTGGGAAAATGAACTTCATACGTTCATATGTTGACATCATTGATTTATATAGAATGTTATATATATAATTCCTTGGTTGATATATCCATCAGTTTTATTCTCATTTCTAAATAAAGATTTTATCAACTCCCTATACCATATGTTGTTAATTTACTATTTACAGTTGTTAATTTACTATTTACATGGAATAATATAGAGATAAAAATCCTTGTATATTATGATTGTGTTACAGACTAACAAAGAGAAACAAACTTTGTATTAACAAAATAAACACATTAACCACAAATTTTATTTCTGCGCAAATCGATTAGAATTGCAAAATATCTTATCTTTCTAAATATATATTTTTTTATGAAATAGATTTAACACATTTTGGTCCTTTTTACAGTTTTTCACAAACACTATCACATTTTAGCGCATGTTCGTAAGTGATCATTTGATTATGGCTATACGTGTATTCTTGTTATCAGTATGCATCAATGTCTCGACCCTCAGGTCATAATTGATCCTGTAACAGCAGGGTGCCCGTGATACACTGATAACGATTGGTATTTCACATAGCTTTGTTTTATTGTTTCAATGATAATAAATTGATTGGTGTTTTTTTTTTAAATATATTAAACTTTATGAAATTAAGAAAATATTGATCCTAAATTTTAGGTTATATTTCTGCTTAGTGTTGTAAGCACGAATTTCATATTACCAATGATAATACTCGAAGTATTACATGTAATTTTATTTTATGTTTATATAGCCTCAGGTGGATAAAAGAGAAACATGATAAAGCCGGGCAAACTTTGTCACCCGATAAAGAGGGTCATTAATTGAGTTTATTCCCCTGATTGCGTGATCATCAGCGGTGAGCTGATAAGTTCGACATGTGTGTTTGAACTTTTTAGTAAGACCGGCATACCAAGACGAGCAGGAATAATCAAAATGACATGGTACTAAGGCACTTATTAAAGTACTATTTTACCTTTTCCTGGGACGGAATTTCAAAACCGTTGCATATAACCGTAAATGACTGAAATTGTTTAAGTCTTCTAGAAGAGCCAAATAACATACATTCAGTTTTGTCTAGATGATGGGACAGTTTATTATCAACTAGCCATGTAGAACAATTATCCATGGTACGACCAAGCCTATCTGCAATAACATTAGGGTCTTTGTCAGTGAACAATATTACACTGTCGTCTGCATATAATAATAATTTACAATCGGATATCATTGGCATAACATAAAAATAAAAGAGGGCCGAGTATGCTTCCCTGTGGTACACCGCAAGTAACTTGGTTCAAGTTTTTCACCTTTTTAAAAAATCGCTGTGTACGGATTACAAATGATATGCATCGGTGTATGTGCGTACTATGGCGATCGGCCGGCGTGATTACTAGTTGTACTTTGCCATGACTATCCTAAAGGACTCACACCACTAATATCTCCCTTGAGTACTCCGGACCTACAGATGAAGGAGGTAGAAATAAAACTTTAGTTCTCTTTTTCTTTTTTTTCAGGGCTTTGTACTGAAATGTTTTGTTTTTTTGCTAGCAAGAGTTAAATGGTCAGTATTTTAGAAATCACCACTGAAAATTTGATGCTGATACCAGCTTTCTGGACAATTCTGTGTCATTTCAGAATTGTCGGTTCGAACCGCATCTATAGCGAATAGTTGACATATTATTACTCTGGAAATTGATAGGTCTCACAAAAGCATTGGATTTTAAAAAAAACAACCTGGTCAAGGTATACTTTTTTTTCTTTATAACTGCATATCTTGAACCAGTGAAGAATTTGGGCCCAGACACATGATGCAGAATTGAATTTTTCACTCTGTTTTAGACATAAATGTTACAATGGAGCCCTATGGGAAATTCAATAGTGGTGTGAGACGTAAAGCGTTACGCATCTTTCAAATAGCTCCACCATCTCCCCAGCGTTACGCAGATTTTCCACCATAAAACCGTCACTAAATCATTTTTACAACGGCAGAAGACCAATTACAACAAAAATATAAGTTGAGGAGGGTTTTGTTTCTAATGAAAATGGTTTTTCAAATCATTTTCAGTAACAAGACAGTTTCCGCACTTTTAAAAAAAAAATTCGTTCCAATGTTTCCACCAAAAATTCCTTGTATTTACTGAATGATCAAGAAAATGGCTACAGCCTGTAAAAGTACGGTTGCTGCCGAGTATTACTGTTGTAAGTGGGTGGTGTTAGCATAATGTAAAATGGTGTATGTTTATGGTATATAAGTGTAAATTATTAAGAAAAGTTATTCTTGCAGAAATAATTAATTGATTTGTTTCAAGAACATAATTTTTTATAGATATATAAAGACGAGTTAGAAGTTTAAAATTCCGTCTCTGAGGCTGTACCAGTTGTAGTAGCCTAGTTTCAACACAGAAACGAACATTCCCGTGTAATTAAACTGTACATGTTTCATAATATATTTTTTAATTTCATTTTTTTTACTCATCAACTATTTACTAGTGATTTAAGTTTATTGTTATATGAATTTTATTTCAGTTGAATTAAAATGCCGCCGGATGACTATTGTTGTGTGTTCTTGTGTAAACACAAGAGAAGTAAAGTTCCACCACGTTCTACAACTTACACTATATCAAAAAAGCCCAACAGTGGCAGTCTAGGATCAAACGGCGTTATAAGGATTAAAATGGCAAACTTAACCCATGGATACCCACAGACAACTGATGAAGAAAACCCAACTATCCTCGAACTCAAATGTCGACAGTCTGGAAAAATGTGTACGGCTTTCCATATTTCCAAACAGACGGGATATGCTTGTTTTTCATGTTTAAGTCTTAAAAAAGAATTAATGTATTCATCTGATATATCTGAATTAATATATATAAGCATCATTTTCAAAAATGTACCTTTATGGAAATTTTTACGCATCTAATCCAATGAAACAAATCTAACCACAGTTTTATCTTTTCTTAAAAATAGGTTATGCTTGTTTAACCTATAAAAAACTAACACTGAAATAAAGAACTGACATAAAAATGAACATTTATTAGTCTCTCTTTTATATCAGAGATGAATGATAATGAGGTGTAATATATATATCAACCATCACGGAGATTGTGACCGGTGGGGATTCAAACTCGTGACCCATGGATTAATATTTAGACGCGCTAACGACTGAGCTAATCGGGCCCGGAAGTCATTACAAAAGCAAGCATAATTGAATTTGTAAAATATGAAAATAATCCTCCGCTTGAAGAAAACAAAAATTATATTGTGGTTAGTGTCGATGTAGACCCAGATCAGCCTGCACATCCAAGCCGTGTTATCAAGGTATGCACTGTTTGCTACGCAGTCAGTAAATTTTCAAATTCACCATTTTAAATTAGGAATGGAATTAAAGCAAAAATAGTCCATTATATATATTTAACGGGCTCATAGAGAATAATAAATAAAACCTTATTTAACGAAAAAAGAATATGTATTTGACAGCTTTTTTTATTCATTACCATGTTAAACTGGTGCATCCATTGCTGTACACTAAGAAATGACTGATACTATGTTAATTTCATACCCTTTTAAAGTAAATTTAGATGAAGCGTTGTTGAGTGTTTTTTTTTTATATTTGCATAACTTTGTTGTTTTTTTGTTTTATCATATTGTGTATTTTACCTATAACTAGCCCGTATGACATCGTTACCCAGTATACTAATTACCTGGACAAATATGATTTTTTAAGCTTTGATGGATAGTGTCATATGGAATATATTTGCCTACAGGCATATTGCACAAAATGTATGCTACTGTCCAGTTACTGGCATCCTGCTGGACTTTCATAATTCACCAACACTACAGTCACACCTTGTGGTAATGAGCAAAAACGTGCATATTGTACCCCAATTTGCATAATTCACCACAGGTTTTATGACCCCCAGGGTTTAAGATAGGATGTATGTTATATTGCACAGTATTATGTACAATTACTTAATTTAAACATTTTCAGTTATTTAGGGGGTCAATACCAATGGTAAGAAATTATGTAACGTCCGTCCCCTTTTTTGTAACGTTCATCCCTTATATTACAGTGACATTAAACAAATCTCTAAATTTGTGTCATTTTTTTTGGGAATAAATTATTCGTATCTCAGTTGCACTCTGCAAACATAAAATACTTAATACATTGAAAAAAGGCGAAATTGATTCTATAAATTCAAACAAATATAATGTATATGCAGGTAGGGGAGGGGGGGGGGGGGGGCGGACGTTACGGGGACGGACATTCCATTTCCGTGAATATCTTTCCAAAATGATCTCTTTTTTTTACATTTTATGTAGTACCTCGGTATAACAGCAGGTGAATGTGTAACATTCTATTTAACTTCTTGGAAAAGCAGACGTTACATTTTTTTTGGTCACAAATTGAAATTTTCTGATTTTATGTATTATTTCACAAATACTCTATTATTAAAGCAAATATATCTCCTCGTGGTCATGCATTACAATGTGATACACGTAAATGTTGTAAGTTTGATAAAATCAATATTGTATGTATATTATTTTGTGTGATTTGTGTCCGTAGTATATGGTGTAAATTTATAATAAATATATCAAATTTCTCTTGATACAATAAATGTATAAACAAAATAAAATGTATTTTAGTTACGTTTCATCCCCAAATAATAACAATCCAATATTATATCAAACTAATTAAAAACAAATACCATAAATTTATGATCGTGACACTTAAAATCATGGTGCGAAACACTAAAGTTTATGCATTAACCTATGTTTTGTACGAATCCTCAGTTTGCTGGTACGAAACGTCTGTAATTCATTCAAAGCTCTCTTAAATAAAAGAAAATCATATTTTTTTTTTGCAAAAAAACTACATTTAAGTTATATTAATATGTTATAGTTATAATGTTTTTTTAAAAAATCATTTACCTACTTTTTAAACAAAAAAGGCCCATTAACTGTGCAACATGCATGTCGTCAGTTGGGTCCGAAATTTGGTAGATAATACATCTATTTATTAATAAAATCCGTCATCTCGCATGAACTTTTTAACAAATAAAATATAACCATTCCCTATTTGTAAATGATAGCAGGGATATTGATAAAAAAATTAATACTAAACTTCTCAAGTTTACAAATTACCCCACCCATCACCAGAAATCGAGCATTAATTAAAGTATACAAACACGCACAAAACGATAAAAAGAAATTTTATTTTATCATGAAACTTATTTTTTTATTTTCTTTCATATCTTGTATTGTTTTCTTTCTTTTCATGGCTGTTTTATGTAACTTTGTTGTAATTAACTACTGTCAGAAACACCACTGCGGTTTGATGTGGTGTGACGCGATTCCCCTGAGCTCAAGTCACGCACAGATCTCGTCACGCACGAGATTGAGATTTCACCTTTTCGAATTGGAGAAACACAACGTGCGCATACAAGTTGTAAACGGGCATACAATTGTTTACAAGCCATAAATATGCATACAGTTTTATGTTTCATAGAACACAACATACGCATACAAGCCGTACACAGGCATACAGTTTTACGTTTCATGGAACACAAGATACGCATACAAGCTGTAGACGAGCATAAAAGTTTATGTTTCATGTAAACACAACATATGCGTACACGCAGCACACGGGCATACAGTTTTATGTTACATGGAACACAACATATGCGTATAGGCTGTTTACGGGCACTCAGTTTTATGTTTCATGGAACACAACATATGCGTACAGGCTGTTTACGGGTATACAGTTTTATGTTTGATGGAACACAACAGACGCATACAAGCAATATACGGGAAATCATTTTTGTGTTTCATGGAACACATACATGCTGTACACGGGCATACAGTTTTGAGTTTCATGATACGTAGCATACGTGTACAAGCTGTACACGGGCATACAGTTTTATGTTTCATGAAACACAACATACGGCTACAAGTTGTACAAGTTGTTTTATGTTTCATGGATCACAATATAAGTATAAAAGCTGCACACTGGCACACAGTTTTGTGTTTCATGGATCACATCATACGCATACAAGTTGTACACGGCATAGTTTTATGTTTCATGGATCACAACATACGCATACAAGCTGTACACGGGCATACAGTTTGGTGTTTTATGGATCACAGCATATGCATACAAGTTGTACACGGCAATAGTTTCATGTTTCATGGATCACAACCTACGCATACAAGCTGTACACGGAAATAGTTTTATGTTTCATGGATCACAATATAAGCGTACAAACCGTACACGGGAATACAGTTTTGTGTTTCATGGATCACATCATACGCATACAAGCTGTACATGGCCATAAAGTTTTGTGTTTCATGGATCACAACATATGCATACAAGCTGTACACGGAATTACAGTTTGTGTTTCATGGATCACAACAGACGCATACAAGTTGTACACGGGCATACATTTTTATGTTTCATTGATCACAACTTACGCATACAAGCTGTACACGGGTATACAGTTTTATTTTTCATGGAACACAACGTACGCATACAAGTTGTACACGGGCATACAATTGTTTACAAGCCGTACACATGCATACAGTTTTATGTTTTATGGAACACAACATACGCATACAAGCCGTATACAGGCATTCTGTTTTAAGTTTCATGGAACACAAGATACGCATACATGCAGTAGACGAGCATAGAGTTTTATGTTTCATGTGAACACAACATATGCGTACAAGCTGCACACGGGCATATAGTTTTATGTTTCATGGAACACAACATATGCGTACAAGCTGTTTACAGGCATACAGTTTTATGTTTCATGGAACACATCATATGCGTACAAGCTGTTTACGGGTATACAGTTTTATGTTTTATTGAACACAACAGATGCATACAAGCAATACACAGGAATACAGTTGTGCGTTTCATGGAACACATACATACTGTACACGGGCATACAGTTTTGTGTTTCATGAAACACAACGTACGCATACAAGCTGTACACGGGCATACAGTTTTGTGTTTCATGATACACACCATACGCATACAAGCTGTACACGGGCATACAGTTTAATGTTTCATGAAACACAACATAGGGCTACAAGTTGTACACGGGAATAGTTGTTTTATGTTATGCAGACGGCTTTTTTAATCAATTCCATCATCATATATGATGGGTACTGACAATTATACAAAAAGATCGGCAAGCGGCGTTCAGCCATGGCTGACAGATCTCGTCTGCGTCCTCTTATATGTCATCTGGTTGTTGTTGTCGTCCGACTTCAAACTTGGCAGTGGTCTTATTTCTGAGACGGCAAATCCAAAAAATATTGCTCTCACTGTAAAAGAAAATCGAAACATTTTATTAAATAATTTGACCCTGTGAACACTCGGACCATGCAGAGGTTTGGGAATCAAGAGCGATTAACATAGGCTCAGATTAATATTTCAAACTAGTTTGATAGTGAAAATCAAATATTATTGTACCTTTTGGCTTTCCTCCATATTTTTGTTGTTTCTATTAAACTGCACGAAGTTTATCAATGTTTTATAGAAGTCAAAAACATTATTTTGTAAACAATTTAGTGTTTTATAAGGATACCTAGGTAGGTGGCTATTTTTCTCTCTTTTTTTGTCAGAAATTGATTTGTATTGTCATTTTGAACACAAATTAACAAATTTCATGAAAAAATAGCAATTGCTTTTAAAGTTAATACAAATTTAGGTAGCTGCAAAATGAGAAGCAAACAATTTTTTTAAGTACGGTCTTTGGTAAAATACTTATACTGTTACAACAACTTTTGTACTTTAAACGCTTGAATACCTCTTTAAAGTTCATTTTGAACATAACATGTAAACGCAAAGCTGGTGGTAGTGTAGCGGATAGGGTCATGTTCATTCACGTCAGAGGTTGTGGGTTCGATCCCCAGCTCGGACTGATGCCTCTCTAATTCCAACGCTCATTACAGGTTCTACCTAGGAAGCGGACTTTAAAGCTGTTCATATTATCTCTGAGTTGTCTTTGCAACTGAGCTAAAATATGTTAGTATAACCTAAAATGAACTAAATACATATTCATACCTGGGGATGTTACCTTGTTGGCGATATAGCTCAGTAAGCCACCCAGAGCAAACAGAAACAATGCGTAAACACCGCAGACGATCAACAACACCAGACCTTTGGCCTCCTGACCATCGTTACTTCTGACATTGGAATCCATTCTTGAGGGTTGTTAGAGACACTGTGTTCGCTGCAGCAAACCTGAAGAGATGCGGTTATTGGTTTTACACAAATTTTTCTGGTTGACAGTTTGTTACCGACTCCTGAAAAACGATAATGTAGTATTAAAATAAACCCATAAAAACGCAATCTAGGGAAAAGGAAAATAAATCTTTATCTAACATATAAAAGGTGCTAAGGCATGACAATTAATATGTATATAAACTGAACAAAAATGAAACTTTCGCTATATAAAAGACTCATTTAGAGTCAAGTGCAGATATATCGAATATAATAATGTATATAATATTATCGCAAGAGTATTCTTAGGTGCATTTACATGGAAAGGAGTATAGCTCTACTGATTTCAGAACAGGGTTAAATTATTGATGAACTGTGGCAGGGGCCGAAAACAAGAAGCTGCAACTATAAATTTTTTATCAGTTATGACACATTCACGTAAATTTTGTGGACTGTTTAATGTTTCAACGTCTTTTTCTTCTTCACAATAAAGTCTATAGAATTTGAATGAAAGTTTGGTTTCATAAATCTGGAACATACTGGTTCTCGCATGCTGGTGGAAATCGACTTTCAGGTCGTATGTTTTGTCTAATGCTAGTCTGTAGGACGAACCCAACTCTCCAGATTCGGGTTCTGGGATAGACTAGTCTAATGCGCACGTGCTAGTTACAATTGGATTTAACTAATAATTCGCCTGAAACTATGTACGTCATTTTTTTTTATAATATCAAATATATGTGTGTGAAAATCAGAAAATTCTTGTTTTGATCAGTATGTGTGGACAAATGCCTGCATGATAGTTGTTGTTTTTTGTCAATAATCTGTAGTTTATTCTCTCCTTTGCATCGGTCTTTATATCAAGTCCTGATCCAGATTCACTAAATCATCTCAACTTGAGATTTTCCTCAACTCAAATTTTTGAAATTCTATAACTTCATAAATTTACATTGATCAGTTTGCATGTTTTCCTTACTCCATAGATACGCGTTTTCCCGCACCAATTACAGAAGGCCATTGAAAACAGTGCATGAAGAGTTCAGATTGCTCGTAACGAGCAATGTGAACACTTCCTGCACTGTTTTCCACCTTGTCAGTTAATATAAACATAATTCACCTAATAATTCAAAAACCTTCTATATTAGGTGTCCAAAGGCGTCTATTAATGTTAATGTATAATGGATTGAAGTAATCATTTAGAGAAATTGAAATGTTTAAGTTGAAGAAAATCTCAGTTTAAAATTTTTAGTGATACCGACTTACGTGTAATATTTTATACAAAACGTAGAAGAAAATCGTCTGCTGGTCAGATAACTGTGTACATTTCTATAATACCGGATTGAATTTCAACCAATGTCGTACTGGGATTAACAGATAAAGGATTATTTGTAATCGTTGCTATTGTATGTAGTATGCCATATTAATCTTTACTTATCTTTACATAGAGTGTATAGACCTGTGGAACACCAGGGTACTTAAAGTGTTTTTAATGCAAATACGAAAGCCATGGAAATTAAACCGAAAGCAGACGACAGATAACAATTTTTACATCTAAGCATTTATCACTTGCATCTATTCAGATCGATTAGGTTTATTGTTGTTGTTTTTGTGAATAAACACTTTATACATATTGAATTATACTGAATAGAGCGAGGGCATCGTTTTTATCGTTTTAATTTTTAATGTGGTACATACGCACGCCTCACAATCACCTTGTACTATACACCAAATTGTACGACGATGCCCCAGAGTGGGGTTTCGTGAAGTATTTCACTAGCATGAAATGTTAAAGTAGGATGGCCAAAGGCCTCTAGCCGACTACAAACTGATGTAGTCTTTATTCCAAAATTTTGGAATAAAATCCCAAAATTGAGCCCCCATTATTCTAAGTTTAAATTACTAAAGTTGGAAAAAACAGAACATGATAATGGAAACATTCAATTTATTCAAACCAAATAAACACACAAACAACTAAATAACATGCTAACTAAATGTCTAATTTATGTCGGTACCATTTATCAATTCTATTATCATATTAATTCAGACAAGCGGGCGTCTGCAAATTTATAATAAAGTGCCCCAATTGTGACACTGATGTCAATTACACAGACACAATTGTTAGAGATGTACCGCAAGGGGTGTTGCCGATCCTGATATCCAGCTTGACCTCCTCGGCGACAAGAATCAGGACATAACAATGGAGGAGGTTTCTCAGTTCATTGAAGCTAAAGAGGCAGGAAAACGTTCAGCTTCTCGCCTACTTGATTCTCATGCAGTAGAAGCAGCTAGCAATTCTTATAAAACGGCAAAAAAAAACAGCACTAAAAGACAAAACTGAACCATGTTCGTATTGCAGTAAGAAAGGACATGGCAAGACCTCACCAGCTCGTCTCCGCATGAAAGAATGCCCAGCATACGGTCACAAGTGCAGACATTGCAACCGCGATAATCACTTTGAGACTGTATGTCGAAGTAAAGACAAGCCAAAAGCAACGACACCTACCCCTCATAGTGTAAACAAATGTAAAGGTGCTGTATTTGACATTTTGTGTACCATTTCAAACACTGAACACAATCGCGATAGGAAGAAAATAGCCATCGACCATCGCCTGTATGACCATCTCTCTGATACTTGGATCAAGAAGAGTACAAGGTCACAAACATTCATTAACCTTACCATCAGGATCTCGCCCGATGATTATAGAACCCTTGGCTTCAATCTTACCACTGAAACCAAATCTGTCGTCCTTCCTGCCATGGCAGACACAGGGTGCCAAAGTTGCCTTGCAGGTATCAAAGTCATACATCGCCTGGGGTTGAACTCCACTGCTTTCATTCCTGTCACCATGAAGATGCACGCTGCTAACCGCAAAGGTATCACAATTCTCGGCGCAACCATCCTTCGTATCTCTGGCAAAGACAAACAAGGTCGGCATGTTGAAACCAGACAGATGACTTATGTAACCGGCAATTCAGACAAGCTTTTCATCAGCAGAGAGGCCTGTATTGATCTTGGCATTATCTCTGACAGCTTTCCCACTGTGGGTGAGATAAACGAAGTGCAACCAACCGCAATGACAGCAACTTTGCAGAACAACCTTCACAACACTGAAACTATTCGAAGTGTCAGCAACCTGATGACAATCTGTGAATGCCCTAAACGCCAGCTACCACCTCCACCCCCTAGAAAGCTGCCTTATGAACCAATGGAATCCAATCGCATAAAATTGCAGGAATTCCTCATTGAACACTATAGATCTAGCACGTTCAACACCTGCAATCATCAACCGTTACCATTGATGACTGGCCCTCAAATGCGATTAATGGTAGATCCCAATGCTGGACCTGTTGCGCACCACACACCTGTACCTGTTCCACTTCATTGGCAGGATGAAGTTAAAGCTGGACTTGACCAGGATGTTCGACTAGGTGAACTTGAACCAGTTCCCATCGGGGAACCGTCACTTGGTGCCATAGGATGGTCATATGTGCTAAGAAAAATGGTAAACCACGCCGCACTGTTGATTTTCAGCCTCTCAACTCACACGCGACTAGGGAAACTCATCATACACCATTACCATTTCACCCAGCTAGATTAGTGCCTCATGGCAAGAAGAAGATGCCTGGAATGGTTACCACAGTGTGTCAATTCATAGAGATAATCGCCATCTCACTACATTTATTACACCATGGGGTAGATATCGTTACAAGACCGCTCCTCAAGGATACATCGCATCTGGTGACGGCTACACCAGACGATATGATGAAATTGTAGAAGATATACCAAACAAAACTAAATGTGTAGATGGTGTCCTTCTCTGGGCTGATTCCCTAGAGGAAAGCTTCTTTCAATCTGTTCATTGGCTTAACATCTGTGGACAACAAGGTATCACATTGAACCCTGAAAAGTTTGTGTTTGGACAAGACTCTGTGGAATTTGCTGGATTCGAAATAACATCAAATAGAGTCCGTCCATGCATGAAATATATTCGTGCTATCCTAGATTTCCCGGCACCCGAGAACCTAACAGATGTGCGGTCCTGGTTTAGTCTTGTGAACCAAGTGTCCTATGCCTTCAGTATGGCCAAAAAGATGCTACCATTCAGGCAATTATTGAGACCTGGAATATCCTTTGTTTGGGACGACGACCTCAACAATGCTTTTAAAGCATCCAAAGTTGCAATCATAAGTGAAATTTGAGAAGGTGTAAAAATATTTGACCGCAGTAAACCAACATGTCTTACTACTGACTGGTCAAAGACTGGCATCGGTTTTTGGCTATTTCAAAAACACTGCAACTGTCAAGAACAGGAACCATTTTGCTGCTGTACAGGATGGAAGATCACACTCGTGGGCAGTAGGTTCACTCTTTCTGCTGAATCCCGTTACGCGCCAGTTGAAGGTGAAGCCCTGGCAGTTGCTGACGCTCTGGACAAAGCAAGATATTTCGTTTTGGGATGCGAGAATCTCATCATCGCCGTTGACCACAAACCTCTATTGAAAATACTTGGTGACAGGTCTCTGGAAGACATCTCTAACTCTCGCCCCAGGAACTTAAAGTAGAAGACCCTCAGGTACCGATTCCGTATGATTCACGTGCCAGGCGTCAAACACCGAGCCGCTGACTGTGTCTCTCGTCACCCAGCTGGTAACCCTGAGAAACTTACACTTACAGATGACAAAGCAGCTATCAATAAATATGTTTCGATTCCGGCAACACTGCTACCTTCCAAAACGTTCTTAGCAGGCATACGTGCTTCTGAAACAGATACTACTACTATAGAGGAGTGTGTTATTGCATCAGCTACATCTTCACTTGACTCGCTCGCATTGAAATCAGTGACATGGGAAAGAGTCCGTATCGCCACAGCAAGTGATGACAGCATGAACCAACTACTTGACCTTATCGAGTCTGGTACACCCGACTCCCGTCATGAGTTCCCTGTACCACTGCGGGACTATTTCCAATTTCGGGACCACCTCCATACCGTCGGTGGTGTCATACTATACAAGGATCGTATAGTAATACCTCCCTCCTTTCGACATGACATATTAACTGCTTTACATTCTGCTCACCAAGGTGTCACCTCTATGATCTCGAGAGCTGAGGCTTCAGTATTTTGGCCTGGAATTACTCCTGCCATTACATCATACAGAACCGGATGTAACCACTGCAATCGCATCGCCCCCTCCAACCCAAGTGCGCCACCCTATCCACTGATATCACCAGACTATCCATTTCAGTGTGTCTGTGTCGACTTCTTCCACTACAAAGGAATCAATTACCTGGTTGTCGTCGACCGATACTCTAACTGGCCAATCGTTGAATGATCATCTGATGGTACAGCTGGGCTCATAACTTGCCTACGACGTACATTTGTCACCTTTGGCATACCTGATGAACTAGCCTCTGATGGTGGGCCTGAATTTACAGCCACAGTTACACGACAGTTCCTTATAGACTGGGGTATACATCACAGCAACTGTCGGGCTGAAGTGGGTGTCAAGACTGTCAAGCGTCTCATTGCTGACAACACTGGTCCCAATGGCGATCTTGACACATGCATTCCAACGTGCTATGCTCCAATACAGAAATACCCCCGACAGAGATACAAAGCTCTCCACTGCAATGTGTGTTTTTGGCCATCCGATACGGGACTTTATCCAGATCCCACCCGGCAGATATAAACCCCACCATACCTGGCGAGAAACATGGCTGCTAGAGAAGAGGCACTACGAAACTGTCATATGAAAGAAGCTGAACGTTGGTCAGAACATACCAAAAGACTCTTGCCACTCGCTATCGGTGACCATGTTCGCGTTCAAAACCAAATTGGGCCTCACCCGCTCAAATGGGACAAAACTGGCATCATCATTGAGGTCCGCCAATTTGACCAGTATGTTGTGAAGATGGATGGATCTGGGAGAGTTACACTAGGCAACAGAAAATTTCTTAGAAAAATACATACCTGTCAAGACACCCCAACAGACACGGACCATCGAGAACTACATATTACATAGACAACTCGAACCTGTATCAACAGGTACTGAACCCGACAAGCCGACAGAAAGTGCTGGACCCTCTCACCCTTATTCAGTAACACAGATTCCAGTAACACCGAGTTCCTCTAAATTAACACCAGGGTCACCTCTGTCACCTGTCTCATCGACTGGACCGGCAACACCAGTCAATAGTACTCCGTCGACTCGTGTAATACTGGACAGATCGTCATCTAGACTTAACAATCATTTTGAGCGCCGCCATTTGACGTTTAACCGGGCAGTACCTGACCAGAATCATGGACAACTGCTAACCACACGGCCATCAGTTACAAAGGTCACAGATAATGAACATAACCCCGATCTTATACCCGGCGACCCACAACGACGATCCAGCCGTGTCACTCGCTCTCCAACCTGGCACTCAGATTATCAGATGAACTAACAATATTCATGACATTGTGTCTATCTGAAACTGTTTCACATAACTTAAGAGACATTAGTTTGTGTTACCTTTATTATTTTCACAAGAATTATGATATGAACTAACGAAATTCAGGAAAGTATGTTTAACTTCCACTTTTTGCACATAACCTAAAGGACATTAGTTTGTGCTTATTTGATTGTTCTTGTTTCATTCAATTTTTGTTGTTGATTATCATGTTTAATTTCAGTATTAGCCACCTAAACTTAAAAGTATTATATGTTCCAAATACTTGGAGGGAGATAGAAGGTTATGACATTCCTATGTACATGTGTTAATTGAACTAATCATATTCTGTTACATTCCAGATGGCCGTGGTCATTGCTATACATAAAGACATGTAAAAGGCAAATAGACAGTGTTCTTATTTAGTTACACATAATGAACTCATGATTTCGTCATGATATATACATGTCACAGAGCTGTCAGAAGTTATATACAGTAATTTGTTACGTATATTAAGCTAATGTAGATATTATGATGATTTCAAAATTGGTCTCTAGCTTGATAATATCATCCTTGTTAAGTTAACTTTGTAAGAATACCTACCTGCATGTTGAATCTGAATATTGGGGACAATGTAATTAGATTAGCCCTCGTTGGACTGGTCACACTATCCGAGTATGTGGTGTATAGTAATCGAACTTGCTATACAAAATTAATAGAACGGGTACCATATTCCTTCTGCGAGGGCGCAAAACCGAAACGGAAAACAGCATTAGTTTCAAAATGGCTTCCTTGGTCGATGGGATTAAAACCTCGCGGGTAGATTATTTGTGTTTCTTTTCAAATGCTTTTTCTCGATGTAATAAAAAATATGAGGATATAATTAATTGATATGCATTTATTTTCAGGTTAGTCCAGCGTTTTTACACGGCAACTCTACAAGCCACACTTGGCCGTTTAGCGCAGTTGCAGAATTGATAGGTAAATATTACGAGTTTCTTTATCGCATTTGAAATACATTCACATTTTCGCTATTCCGATTTCGAATATATTGCATGAAAAAGTTGTCATTTTCATAAAGGTATCGTATAGGTTGTCAGAGAATTAAAGATAACATGTATAGTGTTTACAACAGGCCAGGGAATCGAAGTAGGGCTTGGGAATGTCTTAAATGTGGGGTGCCAAACTTTTCCACAAGTTTCCCTTTTTGACTCCGAACCAATAGATACAAGTAACAGGTTTGAATCCCTGTCTGATTTTATTCCTGATAGTCCCATCCCTTCCAACCTTGGTAAACCATCTGCATCTTCCTCCCCAATCAGTCAAGCCTTAAAGAGAAAAAATCCCTCCTTAATCGTCCCTTAAGACTTCTTATCGTAAACTTTCATTGTAACAGGACAAGAAAAATATTCAGCCAGTCCGAGACTTGAACCGGGACCCTTCGCTTACAGGGCCAATGCTCTACCAACTGAGCTTACCAAACTGCTTACATACATTTCTCTCCTGGTAAGTTATACATACACACTGTGACATATGTATGACATACCTTCTATAGTAGAAACCGCTATACTGCGTCTTCCTCTTGGTTGATTTTTTCCCCCTATTGCTAAAAAATCCTTGTCGGTCATTTTTCCCTTTCGCTAAAAAAATACCTTTCTGGTAAAAAGGGCCATTTTCCCGAAAAACATGCCTGGTTCGCCCATTTATTTTTCCGAGATCGTAAGTTTATAGTCATGTAGCGTAACATTTCACAAAATAAATTTATGCAAGATATCAATCTTATGGTTACTATTTAAAGGTTTTTATAAAAATAGCGTCTATTTGTACATAGTGTCATGTCAGTGGCCATGCAAGGTCATTGAATTGACCAGACTTGCACGGTAGTAACACAAATATCCCCAATTTAAAATCGCAAAAGCAACACATTTCAATTTATTTTTCCGGTTGTTTATATTTATGTAGGCATAGTGCCACCATTGCAAAAAGGAAGTGCTTCCGTGGGGTAGTCGCATAATGGCGGTTGTAAATAATCCTCAATTCTTCTTCTTTAAAAATGCATTTTCCTATTTTTAATGCTCATTTTTTTATTTGAATGGCATTATTGATGTATTTTGAACATTTTGATAGCATTGTCATGTTTGAATTGTGAATTTAGAAAAAAAAAATGATGCTTGGAAATTGGGGTATGAATTCATGATTTCGGAAGTCTACTTTCACTTTGTCACCAGTGTACACACTGAGCAGAAAAAAAATCTCTTATATGACACATGACCCCTACTTTTCTCATCATATTTTGATAGTGCAGAGGTTGACAAACAGTAAAATGTAGGTTTCACTTCTTTCATTTGGGACGCTCTATGAATGACAAGCCTTCGAACTTTTATTATTTATTATAGAATAAAGAACAAAAATCAATGGTGGGGTTACACCTATAAGAGAGACTTGAGTGAAATGGGGGTGATTTTCCAAAATGTTAATTGTAGGTAGAAATAACCTCTTTTTTACACTCTCATAGTATTAAATGACAAATTGGAGACATTTGCATCATAAAAAAACACATTTTGGCAAGTGTATGCCTCAAATAAAGCATATATGTGCATATTTACATTGAAATTTCATGAAAAATCACAAAATATTGAAGATTTTTTATTTTGGATGATTTAAATGTGCAATTTTTAGCATGTACATTGTATTGAATAATGTATTTTGGTAAGATAATGTCTTCAGTGTATCACGAGACTGTTTTGGTGTAAAAATTTTAATGGAATTAGGTAAAAAAAAATTTTTTTGGTAAAATTAGTCAAACACATCAAAATTGCATGTCGGTCAACATCTCGCGCCTGTATATAATGATCATGTAAAAAGTGGTATTTTGACAAAAGTTTCAGTATTTAATGCCTGCAACTTGGCAGTATTACTTCAAATTGGTAGTACTTAGCAAAAATGAGGTAATTATGAAATTAAAAAAAAAGAGTTTCCTTATAGGCATAGTGCCACCATTGCAAAAAGGAAGTGCTTCCGTGGGGTAGTCGCATAATGGCGGTTGTAAATAATCCTCAATTCTTCTTCTTTAAAAATGCATTTTCCTATTTTTAATGCTCATTTTTTTATTTGAATGGCATTATTGATGTATTTTGAACATTTTGATAGCATTGTCATGTTTGAATTGTGAATTTAGAAAAAAAAAATGATGCTTGGAAATTGGGGTATGAATTCATGATTTCGGAAGTCTACTTTCACTTTGTCACCAGTGTACACACTGAGCAGAAAAAAAATCTCTTATATGACACATGACCCCTACTTTTCTCATCATATTTTGATAGTGCAGAGGTTGACAAACAGTAAAATGTAGGTTTCACTTCTTTCATTTGGGACGCTCTATGAATGACAAGCCTTCGAACATTTATTATTTATTATAGAATAAAGAACAAAAATCAATGGTGGGGTTACACCTATAAGAGAGACTTGAGTGAAATGGGGGTGATTTTCCAAAATGTTAATTGTAGGTAGAAATAACCTCTTTTTTACACTCTCATAGTATTAAATGACAAATTGGAGACATTTGCATCATAAAAAAACACATTTTGGCAAGTGTATGCCTCAAATAAAGCATATATGTGCATATTTACATTGAAATTTCATGAAAAATCACAAAATATTGAAGATTTTTTATTTTGGATGATTTAAATGTGCAATTTTTAGCATGTACATTGTATTGAATAATGTATTTTGGTAAGATAATGTCTTCAGTGTATCACGAGACTGTTTTGGTGTAAAAATTTTAATGGAATTAGGTAAAAAAAAATTTTTTTGGTAAAATTAGTCAAACACATCAAAATTGCATGTCGGTCAACATCTCGCGCCTGTATATAATGATCATGTAAAAAGTGGTATTTTGACAAAAGTTTCAGTATTTAATGCCTGCAACTTGGCAGTATTACTTCAAATTGGTAGTACTTAGCAAAAATGAGGTAATTATGAAATTAAAAAAAAAGAGTTTCCTTATAGGCATAGTGCCACCATTGCAAAAAGGAAGTGCTTCCGTGGGGTAGTCGCATAATGGCGGTTGTAAATAATCCTCAATTCTTCTTCTTTAAAAATGCATTTTCCTATTTTTAATGCTCATTTTTTTATTTGAATGGCATTATTGATGTATTTTGAACATTTTGATAGCATTGTCATGTTTGAATTGTGAATTTAGAAAAAAAAAATGATGCTTGGAAATTGGGGTATGAATTCATGATTTCGGAAGTCTACTTTCACTTTGTCACCAGTGTACACACTGAGCAGAAAAAAAATCTCTTATATGACACATGACCCCTACTTTTCTCATCATATTTTGATAGTGCAGAGGTTGACAAACAGTAAAATGTAGGTTTCACTTCTTTCATTTGGGACGCTCTATGAATGACAAGCCTTCGAACATTTATTATTTATTATAGAATAAAGAACAAAAATCAATGGTGGGGTTACACCTATAAGAGAGACTTGAGTGAAATGGGGGTGATTTTCCAAAATGTTAATTGTAGGTAGAAATAACCTCTTTTTTACACTCTCATAGTATTAAATGACAAATTGGAGACATTTGCATCATAAAAAAACACATTTTGGCAAGTGTATGCCTCAAATAAAGCATATATGTGCATATTTACATTGAAATTTCATGAAAAATCACAAAATATTGAAGATTTTTTATTTTGGATGATTTAAATGTGCAATTTTTAGCATGTACATTGTATTGAATAATGTATTTTGGTAAGATAATGTCTTCAGTGTATCACGAGACTGTTTTGGTGTAAAAAATTTAATGGAATTAGGTAAAAAAAAATTTTTTGGTAAAATTAGTCAAACACATCAAAATTGCATGTCGGTCAACATCTCGCGCCTGTATATAATGATCATGTAAAAAGTGGTATTTTGACAAAAGTTTCAGTATTTAATGCCTGCAACTTGGCAGTATTACTTCAAATTGGTAGTACTTAGCAAAAATGAGGTAATTATGAAATTAAAAAAAAAGAGTTTCCTTATAGGCATAGTGCCACCATTGCAAAAAGGAAGTGCTTCCGTGGGGTAGTCGCATAATGGCGGTTGTAAATAATCCTCAATTCTTCTTCTTTAAAAATGCATTTTCCTATTTTTAATGCTCATTTTTTTATTTGAATGGCATTATTGATGTATTTTGAACATTTTGATAGCATTGTCATGTTTGAATTGTGAATTTAGAAAAAAAAAATGATGCTTGGAAATTGGGGTATGAATTCATGATTTCGGAAGTCTACTTTCACTTTGTCACCAATGTACACACTGAGTAGAAAAAAAATCTCTTATATGACACATGACCCCTACTTTTCTCATCATATTTTGATAGTGCAGAGGTTGACAAACAGTAAAATGTAGGTTTCACTTCTTTCATTTGGGACCCTCTATGAATGACAAGCCTTCAAACTTTTATTATTTACTATAGAATAAAGAACAAAAATTAATGGTGGGGTTACACCTGTAGCATTGAAGTCTGCGCAGTAAAATTACGCGTGACACCATAGGTTACATTTAAAAACAGTGTTCAATCGTAAATACATGCAAGGTCATGGAATTTTCCAGGAAGATTAATTTTCTGAAAATGTACAGCGTCTATTTTTATATTTTTGAAAAATCATGTGTACTGACTGTGATCATTGACAAGGACATTTAGATAATAATTCAATGTTTGGTTTAATTGCGATAATTGAGATTGGATCTTGTGCACTACCGTGTGCTTACTGTAATGACTTCGGGGATTAGAAGTTGGGGAGGGGGTGTCTTTGTATCCCATTGTCATAGAATTATTATTTTTTTATCATCACAAAGATAATTTAATATTCAACAAAGTTTACATTAACATAAAAAGTGTAAAATCAATATATCTTGCAGAAATATTGACTTAATAAGCAAGATATATATTAACTACTGTTGAATTTTTAAAAAAAATGGAAAGAAACAAAATCTATTTAGTTTCTATCCATATAATTATCTTATTATTCAATTGCCAAAGAATAATACTTTTATATCACCTGAAAGAAAATTTAATTTGCAACAAATATTACATGCACACAAAAAGTTTAAAATCAATATTTATTACTGAAAAATGACTTAACCCTTTACTCCATAGATATGCATTTTCCCACACCAATCACAGAAGGCCTTTGAAAACAGTGCAGGAAGAGTTCAGAGAGCAATCTGAATACTTCCTGCACTATTTTCCACTCTGTCAGTTAATATAAACATAATTCTCCCAATAATTCAAAAGCTTTCTACCTATATTAGGTGTCCAAAGGCGTCTTTATTAGAGGTGTCCAAAGGCATCCATATGAAGTGAACTGGGTGTGTAATCAGCATATAGTTTTATGTATCCCCTATAGGGATAGTGCAGAAACCTCATCAGCTGGGTATTGGTTTATTGACATCTGTTTTCTTCTACCTGTATCTGGCAGGATAGGCAATACTGCTATATCTCTATGAAGTAGAGTTAATGACACTGCTGCAGTGCATTTACTGAATTTTAGAAAACAATTCATTATTGAGATATGTTTCAAACTTTAGTTGAAGTTTTAAATAGAGGAAAATGTTTGTTATTATTTGACCAGTATTTTATTAAACCATTAACTGTTTCTACTGTTGTATGTAAAAAAAAATTCCCCAAATTCTGAACAATGCACGTGATTTTTTTCCCTAAATAAAGGTGTGGGCCCCTTCCCCTTTTTCTAAACCCCTCCCCCCCCCCCCCCCCCCCTGCACACAATCTACGTCATTCACTTGAAATCGGTATCCGATAAAACACTACGTGTGCTATATACACGCCCGTTATGGGCAGTTTATTGATACAGATTTACAGATTTTTATATGTAATTATATAGGATCTTGTTAAAAAATAGTAAATGAAGTTATTAAAATAAATATATTTCAAAAGCTTAGTCCCTGATATATTATAAAACTACATTCAAAAACCTTTCATTTGATGTAAGTTTTATTTATCTATCTTAATATTTTCTTGCTTCCAATTAAGTTTTAAGTTGATGATATAAATTTGCCATATTTCCTCTATAAAGTTTATTGAAAATCTCTTATTCTTAACATTCTGTGTTTTTTGCGAGAAATTTTATCAACCTTCCTATTTTTTAATCAGTTAGTCCCAGTTATATTCAAAAAGTATGTTTTCTATACTTTGATATTTTATAAGAATTAATTTGATGACAAAATTATTAGTTGCTTCCAATTTGTTTTGAAAATGCATTATTTGCTCGGTTATTCAAAACAAAAAAGTCGTATTAAATACTAAGTAATTTTGAATAGGCGTGGTGTGTGAATGTATGTATATTGTGTTTATGTTGTGGTACACTTATTTAATTTTCAATCATAATTCAGAAAGATTTATTTCATTTTTTGATATTTTTAAGGGTTATATACATACAAGTCATTGGAACTGCGCTTAATCTATTTGAATAAGTATTAATTGGTATTATTTTTATTCCCAACTCTGAATGAACAAGTAATTATTTAATCAATGATGTAAAGTACTGATGCATCAGTTTGCAATACTTGTGAAATTGCTTTATAATCAATCACATTAACAATACATGGGGAGGTCTGAGGGGTTTCAAGTAGAGATGTTTTAGGTTTATTCTCTGCTGACATTTTGGTGGATAAAACATGTTTACTAGTGTTAAATCATAAATATTTATGATACATTTGTGTGTAAAGTATCACTTGACAGAATAGTGAAAACATTATTTGAAAATTTAAATTGATTTTCAAGAAAAAAAGAAAAAAGGAAAAACTAACTGCAAAATTCCTTTGTTTGTAATTTTAAATTTCAAGGACTTTAGTGTTGTGACACAATCCCTAACTAAATTCCCCCCCCATACCCCCCCCCCCCCCCCCCCCGTCAATAAGTGCATAGGCGGACATTATCCGCCGCATCTTTTTTACTTGGCGGACATTCTCCCCCTCACCAGTTTTTACATAGCGGACATTATCCACCGCACCTAATTGATCTGATGTCTTAGAATGTCCGCCTCTACCATCGTCGCATCCTTCTCAAGGCACTGAATAACGGTCCAAAGTGAGGGGTTCTTGTGACCAACCAACCTACTGAAACCATTATTCCATCCCTCACAAACATTGTTGGTTCGCGCTTGACCCGTCATGGTTGCAAGGTGAACGTTCCAAGTCTCGAGTTTGAATAATGGTTCAGTACGTCGGAACTTCATTCATGGAGAGAACAGATCTGAAATACATAAATAAAATTGATAACAACTTTTACGACTTAGGAAGTAACTTAAGAAGAAAAAAACGTTTACGCATTCAAAGGAGGATCAGTTATATCTCACAACAGATACATTTTTTGGAAGAGTCATTTTTACAATGGAGACATATGTTACATTGATAACATCACACATACAGTAGAAAAAAGAAGTTTACGCATTCAAAGGAGGTTCAGTTATATCTCACAACAGATACATTTTAGAAAAGTCATTTTACAGTGACACATATATTGTGTTAACATAATCAAAGCAGATAAAGTTTACAACATTACCTGAAGGCCCCATTCACATAAGTTGTGTCAAAGTAATCTACTACAGTCAATAAGTTGTCTCTGGCGATCTCGCGTAGGAATACCATTCCTAATTTTAACGTCAGTGACTGGAAGGAAGGCCAAATCAGCGAGCATACCAAAGAAGTGACCGGTTTCTTCGTCGTCTTTGTACAGTTGCTGAAGCCCATCGGCTTGGATACGACTCCATGTGGACTGAGTAAGGTGGTAGAAACAGCCCTGAAAGGTTAGAAAAATGCTATCAATAACATTTTTTGATATTAAACAAATTGATAAACTACAGTATGTTCGGTACGCTGGGTGCGTACAGCATCAAACAACCTCATAACGACTCAAAGACACATACTCAATTCCTTATGTAGACGACATTGTTCAAAGATTAACATCATAAAACAAATAATGTTTAAAGTGAAAATATCGACCACATTCAGATAAATTGCTTACTAGCTACATTTCAAACTTTATCCCCTTTGTAGAAAAAAAGATATATAATATAATTACTTACGTCAAGGTCTGTTGCAAGAACGCCTCGGCAGTCTTTTCCTCGACTTTGTGCACATTCCCATCTCTGGGTCGTTTTAGATTCTGCTTTTAATGTGTAAGAGTGGCCTGCATAACATAGTTTTTTACCTCCATGAGTGTTTGCTATGAACTCCATCATTGCAATTATAGTATTGGATTGAAAGATACGTGACCATGTTAATATATGATTCTTCATTAACAGTTTGCATTTCAAGTTGACATTCTCTATCTGTTTTAAGTCCATACATCAATGAAATAAATGTATTTAATTGGTTAAAGACCGTCAGTAATTATAGGCAAACTGTTAAGTGGGGATAAAAAGGTAAACTGTTAAACACAAAACAATTGCGGATTAAATATTTTTAATGGAAATCCGATAATTGTTCAATTAATAAAATATATGTATAGGCAAACTGTGTTGAAGGGGAGAAAGTCCCTTTGTGCGGTGGAGAATGTCCGTTTGTGCAGTGGATAATGTCCACCATGTAAAAACTGGTGAGGGGGAGAATGTCCACGAAGTAAAAAGATGCGGGGGAAAATGACTGCCTATGCACTTATTGGCGAGGGGGAGAATGACCGCGGTGGCAAATATCCGCCATTCATAATTAAGCCAGCCAAACAAATGGGGAAATCAGGATCTTCAAACACAGCCTCAGGCAGTAAGCCACCACCGTTCAAAAGGACAATTACTGAGGTCTCACCAAATTCAAGTGTTGAAGAAATAACTGTACTCAGTCATCATCTAGAGGGATTATCGGAGGAAGTTAAAAGTTTGAGGGGAGACATCAAAATTGTTTTGAAGAAAGATGAGTTGGAGTTGTTTATCCAACAGACTGTTACAAAAATCATTGCAGATCTAAATGAAAACATGGAGGTAACCATTGCCATAAAGGCGGAAGAAAAAACAAAAGCAATTCAAGAGAATATTAAAGATCTTGTGACAGAAAATGAAATGCTTAAAAAGGACTTAACACAACTAAAAACACAAATGGCAAATGTCAAATCTACATGTGAAAAAGCAGAGGCAGGTCTAAAGAAGCATTAGCTAAGGCCAATTACAATGAACAGTATTCCCGTAAGAACAACTTCAAGATCATGAACATTAAGGAAAGGCCGGGTGAAACTGTAGAGTCATTGACCACTCGTGTTTGTGACATGCTCCAGAAGAAGAGAATAACTCTTGAAAAATCCAAAATAGTAGCCATTCACTGCATACCGGGAAAGATAAATCATGAGCGTCCAGTTTTGGTCAAACTGTCCAATAACACTGAAAAGGCCAAAATAATGAAAAACCGCAAAGCCTTCAAAGCAGATGGGCATCGTCTTGTTGACGATGTCACAAAGCTTAATGCAGCATTGATTCAACGACTATGCGAGCATCACGATATTTACCAGGGATGGTATTTCAACGATTCCATCTATGCTAAAACTACGCAGAATGACAGGAAGTACGAATTTGATTTTTTCGACAAGATTGAGGATATCATCAAAAAGAAATAAAATGGTTCTCTAGAACTTTAGTGGGATATTCTGTATCGTGTTTTTTACTGATTGAAATTGGATTATTGATTAATTGTATAACATCTCCATTAAATGGATTTTAGTGGATTTAATTTCAGTGGTTCAACTAGAACTTAAGTGGGACTTTCAGTATCGCTTACCAACCACAATTCATTCTTATTGTTTATAATATGTGTTTTCATGCTAATTCAAATGGATTTAAATGTTTATATATATTTATTTACATGGCTTAAGTGGATTTATTAGAATTTGGTGGTTCATTTAAAATTTAAGTGGGACTTTCAGTATCACTTATGAACCACATTTCATTCTTACTGTTTATAATATGTGCTCTCAATGGATTTAAATGATGAATATTACTTTTGCGGTCTTAATCATAATTTGGAAAAGGAATTTAGTTTATGTAAGTATATGCCATAAAATATTTTTTAAAAAAAATTTATAAAAAATCTAGCTTTAAATTAACATCATCAAAAAAAAAACAACATAGATTAAATATACTTGGTACACTTTGCATTAAATATATCCCTTTTTCATACACAAATGGCGGACTAGATCACGCCTGTATAAGTAATTGGATATTTATGAAAAACAAAGTATATGTACACACTCTTAATAAAAAATAATTTTCACTAAAAATGTGGTAATACAAAACTAAACATAAATCGTTATGGTGGAATCAAATTTAGTGTTTTAACATGCTAATATGATTGATTTTTTTTTGGTTTCATTTTATTTTTTGTTCCTTTTTTTATTATGTAAAATTTAAACCAACTGTAAAGTTACAAAATAAATCAATTGACTGTCTGTCCAACTAGTAATATGCAGTCTAAGACTGGAAGATATGACTTATTCTAATATAGACAGTATTGTTCTTTATTGATTTATCAGCAATATTTTTTGTCTACAGAGAGAGACACAATTTAATGATTTAAAAAAATATATAAAAAAATTTGTATCAGTAATTGTAAATTACATTGAAATCATTTTCAATCTTTTAACACCAAAATGATGTGCATTTTTTCACAATTTATTAAGCACAGTATTAATATGTTTATCACTTTTGTAGCTTTTTTGTTTTTTAGTTTGAGTATTCCTCTATGTCTAGGTCATGCATATTTAACCTACATTTTATATAGATTTTCACACAATGGTGACTGACCTTAAAATTTTAACTGTTTATTGTCAGGGTCTTGGTTCAGTTCACAAAAGACTTGGATGTTTTTTGATTATTTAAAAGCAAAAAACTGTCAGATATACTGTTTACAAGATATTCACTCAACAACTTATATAGAAAATGTTATTAATTCAGAATGGGGTAATAAATGTCTTTTCTCCTCGGTCAGCTCAAATAGTCGTGGCTGTGCGATTTTATTCAATAAAAACTTAGACTATACTATATATGCACATACCTCTGACCCTGAGGGTAATTACATAATTGCAGATTTAACTGTAGATAATAATAGATTTACTCTTATAACCTTATATGGACCCAATAAAGACTCCCCATTTTTCTTTGATAATCTTTTGATAAAAGCAGAAGTATATAATAATGAAACTTATGTCTTATGCGGAGATTTCAACATTGTACAAGACCCGAAATTAGATTACTGCAATTACTCTGATACAAACAATAAAAAAGCACAACAAAAAGTTTTAGAAATAAAAGAAAAATATAACTTGATTGACCCATTTAGAGAATGTTATCGAACATTAAAACACTATACCTGGAGGTGTAAAACACCTTTAAAACAGGCTAGGCTTGTTTTTTTTTTAGTGTCAGAAAAATTACTCTCTTCGGTAAATAAATGTCATATTGAATCTAGTTACAGGTCCGACCATTCAATGGTTATTTTAAATGTTTCTTTTAACAATTTTAAACCTGGTAAAGGTCTCTGGAAGCACAATAACAGTCTTTTAAATGATATAGACTATTTAAATACAATAAATGATAAAATCGAAGAAATTAAGGCACAATATGCATTACCCATATATAACTTTAATAATATTGAACAAATTGCAAATGATAAAATAGAATTTATTATAGACGATCAGCTATTTCTTGAAATGTTACTAATGGAAATCAGAGGCAAGTCAATATCTTATTCAAGTTTTAAAAAGAGAGAGACTTACAAGTTAGAAAAAGATTTGATAAATAAAATAGACAATTTAGAAAAAAAACTAAAACCTGACAATATCGACCAATTAGAAAATTGCAAAAATGAACTTATAAATATCCGAAAACATAAGATGCGTGGGGCTATGATAAGATCGAGGGCAACTATTATTGAAGAGGATGAAAAACCTTCAAATTACTTTTGCAAATTAGAATTACATAATTATTCCAGTAAAATAATACCAAAACTTGAAAAAAATGATGGAAGCTATTTTACTAATCAAACAGATATTCTTAAAGAAGCTCAAATTTTTTATCAGCAACTTTATTCAAGTAGAGATGAAACTCTAATAGATATAAACTTAAATAACGATTTTTTAAACGTAACAAATGAAATTCCTAAACTTACATCAATAGAGTCAAATTCACTAGATGGTTTAATTACTTTTGAGCAGGCTTCAATTACGCTTAAAGCAATGAAAAATGGGAAAAGTGCAGGAAGTTCAGGATATAATTTTGATTTCTACAAGGTTTTCTGGGGTAAATTAGGACATTTCGTTGTACGTTCAATAAATGCTGGTTTTAATGAAGGAGAATTATCTGTTACTCAAAAAGAGGGGATTATAACTTTCATTCCTAAAGAAAATAAAAGTAGATTCCAGATGAAAAATTATAGACCAATTTCACTTTTAAATTGTGTATATAAAATCGCCTAAGGCTGTATAGCAAATCGCATTAAAAGCACTTTAAATAAATTAATACACTCAGATCAAACTGGGTTCATTACAGGACGATACTTAGGAGAAAATACGAGATTATTATATGATATAATGCAGAATACAGAAGAAAAAAACATATCTGTGTTATTGTTACTAATTGATTTTGAAAAAGCCTTTGATTCCTTCTCTTGGTCTTTCATTAATAAAGTTTTAAAATATTTTGGATTTGGAAACTCCATTTTATCATGGGTGAATTTATTTTACAAAAATGCTACCCTTGCTGTTAATCAAGGAGGACATCTATCATCATTTTTTCAAATAGGTCGCTGTTGTCGTCAAGGCGACCCCTTGTCACCTTATAATTTCATCTTATGTTCCAAAATTCTTGCAATAAAAATTAGAAATAATAAAAATATAAAGGGCATAACCATAGGGGAAACAGAATATAAACTTTCACAATATGCTGATGATACTTCGACTATTCTTGACGGGTCAGATAAGTCTTTAAATGAAACCCTTAATGAATTATCAAATTTTTCAGAATATTCTGGTCTTAAAGTCAACTTTGACAAAACCCAAGTAGTATGGATAGGTCGTAACAAATATAGCTCAGAAACAATCAAAACAAAATGGAAACTAAACTGGGGCAAAACAGAATTCAAATTATTAGGTATCAATTTTAATGTAGACCTTAATGAAATTATCAATATAAACTATAAAGACAAAATAATAAAAATTAAAAAGCTAATCAAACTCTGGCAATGCAGATGTATGACACCACTTGGTAAAATAACTGTCATCAAATCTTTATTACTACCAATATTAAACCATCTATTCATTTCACTACCTAATCCAAATGATAATATAATTAAAGATTTAAATATGATTTTCTATGAATTTTTATGGAAAGGCTCCGCAAAAATAAAAAACATGGTTCTAATCAAACAATATATAGATGGAGGACTAAATATGGTTAACATAAAAGCATTTATTTCAGCACTAAAAATAACTTGGATAAGAAGACTGATAACAATGGAAGGAAACTGGAAAAATATAATTGAAGAAAAACTTAATTTGAAAGATCTAATAAATTTTGGTGGCAAATATTTAAGTAAACAAAGAGACAAAATAAAGAATTTGTTCTGGAAAGATGTCCTTGAAGCATTATATAATTATCAAAAACTAAATAAACCGACAACAACAGATCACATTATTAGGTCACCACTATTTTATAATGAAGATATTTTAGTTGGAAGAGAATCCTTCTTTTGTAAAACATGGTACAGTAAGGGCATTATATATTTAAATGACTTAATAAAAGACAATGGCAGTTTTTATACAGAACAAGAATTTACAGAAATTTATAATATAAACACTAATTTTATTCAATATAATGGTATTATAAATGCAATCAAAGTATTCCTTACAAAAAACAATATAAACAGTTTAAATTAAAAATGCAGTTACCCTATTGTACCTTTTGATGTATCCATAATTATTATACACAAAAAGGGTTGTAAGGAATTATATAACATTCTGAATAAAAATAACTTCCAGCCAACATCTAAACTTAAATTGGAACATCATTATGAAATACAACAAGAAACAAGGAATAATATTTACAAAGCACCCTTCAAAAACAACTATAGTTCAATTTTAAGTTGGTACCAAATTAGAATTAACCATAGAATTTTACCAACAAAAAAATATCTACATAAAATTAAGATAATTAACAGCCCCTTATGCCATGATTGCCAACAAGAGGAAACTCTAATACATTTGCTTTGGACATGTACAGCAACGCAACAATTTCTTCAAGATATTAAGCTGTGGTTTCAAACGAAAAATATCAATATAACATTTGTAGAAGAACTATTTATATTTAATATTGGGAACATCTATTCAAATGCAGACCTGTTAGTAATCATAGAAATTAAATATTATATATTTTTTACGAAACGACATAATGCTACATTATCTGTAGCTGCATTTAAAAACAGAATCACAAATACATTCTTATCACTAAAATGCATTGCCGAAAAAAATAATGATGTTCATTATTTTGAAACACAATGGAATAAATACAATAACCTATTCCTCCAATAAATATTGTAATACTATTTAAACATACAGAAAACCTAAAATATCGTGACCTGTCAAAAAAGCAACTTAAAACTGACCGAGAAACTGGCAAGTAAACAAATGTGCACCTACATTGAAAATCAAAATGTTTTGACCTACCCTACAAGAGGAATACTCAGGCGTTTTGTTTTTTTGTATCGTTTTTTTTTTTCTCTATCTCTTTCAATATATTATCTATGGCAGTATTTTTACTATCAAAATATCAGTGAAGTGTGAATGACAGTATTTTTACCATCACAATATCAGTGGAGTGTGAATGGCAGTATTTTACTATCAAAATATCTGTAGAGTGGAAATGACGTTTTTTTACCATCACAGTATCAGTGGAGTGTGAATGGCAGTTTCTTTACTATTAAAAGATCAGTGGAGTGTGAATGACAGTATATTTACCATCACAATATCAGTGGAGTGTGAATGACAGTATTTTTACCATCACAATATCAGTGAAGTGTGAATGGCAGTATTTTTACTATCAAAATATCAGTGAAGTGTGAATGACAGTATTTTTACTATCAAAATATCAGTGAAGTGTGAATGACAGTATTTCTACCATAACAATATCAGTGAAGTGTGAATGACAGTATTTTTACCATCACAATATCAGTGAAGTGTGAATGGTAGTATTTTTACTATCAAAATATCTGTGAAGTGTGAATGACAGAATTTTTACCATCACAATATCAGTGAAGTGTGAATGGCAGTATTTTTACCATCACAAAATCTCAATGAGTGACTTTGTCTTTTCCATAATAATTCTTGTTTTCACAGTGGTTTGTTTTGAAAATGAAGTGATACTGAGAAAAATAATCCATTTTATAAAAGTCATTGGGTCATTGTTTAAAAATGAAGTTACAATGACACAAATTAAGATTGTTATTAATGAATAAACATGAATAATATATATTTTGTAATGTGCATGATATATATTTTGTAATGTGCTGGTGATGTTTTGTATTTGTAGACAATGCCTATGACCCTGATGTTAGTGCCTCAGAGTTATGGATTGATAAACGCATTATAAACAACATGGAAACTCTGACGTTTGTGGATAATGGAAATGGAATGACAGCAGAAAAACTTCACAAGATGTTAAGGTAAACCAAAATAAATTGGAAAACATACTCATGAAGAGAACGTTGTCCTGCTTTTTTCTCTACTATTATAGCATAAATCAGAATAATTCTACACAGCACAGTGTACAGGAAATGGCCAGGATATTAATGTTTATAGTGTACAGGAAATGTATGAGTGGTTGAGTAACTCTGTTACAGTAGTTATTACCTGAACTGTCTTAAAGCTTCTTCAGCTCCAGTGAATATATCAGTTATCATATTTATCTTTTGATTAGTTATAAATAGACTTATTTTCATTTGAATACAATGAATATTAATTTGTAAATAAATTGTATCTGTGCAGTAAACAGAAAAACAAAAGTCTCGCTTCAAAGATCTGGGATGTACAAGGGTCCTGTCCAGGAACTACATGTTTTTTTAAAGATGAATTGTATGGGAATTTTAAGTATTTCATTTTCATGGTAATTAACTTTTTGTTTAGTAAGGGTGTGGTGGGGGTATTTATCCATAAGGGGTTTAGATGTTCCCCAAAGAGGGTTAATATTGTGAAATTTGAAAAAAGTGCTATGGTCACTATGAGCAAGTAGAGCATCCTCAGGCCCTTGTGGACAACTTGCTTTTAAAGAAAATCTGCAGTTTTCCTCATTACTATTATTGTTAGCATGAAAAATAAAAAAAAACATTTTTTTCACAAATGGAAAGAATGGGGACTGGATTTCATAGAAAATCAAAAAAAAAGAATGCCTGCACAGCAGACTATCCAGTCTTACATTTGGAAATATATACATCCCAACAGGTTATTACATAAAATAACAAAAAATCCAATATATGTATATACAGCAAGGTTGTCAAAATGACAATTTTTGGAAGAAAATAAAAATTATTTCAGAAGTTATATTTCAGACCTTGCTGACTTTTTCAGGTAAAAGAACAGTGAAAACTCGTTGATAATTTAAGACTGGAATATAGCCCAGAATGGCTGAAAAGCCATCTCCTGCTATCTAAATTTAAAAAATTTTCACAGGAAATGCCGCCCTAAAAGAGAGGGGACATCCCCACTCTCGTACTCTCCCCCAAATCGCGCCTTTGCCGCTCGTTTCAGGCCAGTAGCACTCAAAAGTTGGAAACTACTACTTCTTAATTTAATACATTTTGACAACCCTGATACAGTATATATGTTTATTTGTGATTCTATACTATCTTACTTTCAGTTTTGGTTACTGTGAGAAAGTTCAAATTGGAAATGTTAAACCTATTGGTTACTATGGTAACGGTTTCAAATCTGGGAGTATGCGTTTGGGTCAGGATGCAATGGTTCTCACTAGAAGTACAAAGTCTACAAGCGTTGGTTTCCTCTCACAGAGTTACTTAAAGGCTGTCAACGCAGATTCTGTGCTGGTACCCATTGTGTCGTGGGACTTGCCATCTAATATCCTTAGCAGTAAAGCAAGTGCCTGATAAACTTGTATTGATGTGATGTTTATCAGGCAGGCTATCAACAGAAATGAATGTATTAATGATAAAAATAATATCGGGTAAAATATCTGTGTAAATAATAATGTTTGCAGCGTTATAAATATGTAAATTAACTGTGTCTTCTGATAAGTTTTTCACACAAACAGCATTAGTAATATTCCCCAAATGCATTTGTCATCAATCTGGAATTTGATGTAAATGTACTATAAATAATTTTTATTCAAATTTGCATATTTAGGCTTATCCTCCCGACTGTCGTATGTCAATAAATGTACTGTCAAAACATATTGTAAACAGTCTTAATATTTCTGTTTAGAAACAGATTAAATGGAAACTTTTGCAAAAAACATTGAGACAAATCAAAACAAACATTGGTATATATTTTATTAATAAGAAGATCTTACGTGAGTGCTCATTTATTATTGAATTTATTAAACATGTTTGCAATAATACGTTATGGGAAGCTCTGCCAAGTGTTATTTCATTTTTGCCAATGAGTTTAACAAATGAAATAATAAATAAGCAAAAATGTAAGATTCTTTTTATCTCATAACTTGAATTATTTTATATATGCCTATAAGGAATGAAAAAAATCCGGCATAATTGTTTTCGCTATTTGTCGTTTGACATAACGTCACAAAAAAACATTATTTTGCCATGACAAATAGCCTTCATTTATATATTCAGAGAAGTCGGAACATAGTCAGCATTTTACATATGAGAGTCAAGTTACATGGAAAACACCAAATGACTGATAGGCAGTGATGTAACACTAGGTTGATATAAAAGATATGTTGTGTTAATAGCACTTCTGCACAGTAAATTTAATGATAATAAAGTTAAAATAATGAGTAAAAGTGATTGGTTCAAATTTGGTGTTGATTGAATTTGATGTGCAAATATTTATTGCAATCAAAATAATACAGTGATACAATGATGACTATATACCAGTTTAGAGCATCAACATGTCCTCTTTTGTTTATCTGTCGATTATCCATATATATTGATTGTTGGCCATTAATATCCACTGGTGATCAATTTGTCAATATACAACTAATTTCCAGCTCTTATATCAGTTGACCTTAACTTTGACCTACTGACCAGGCGGATGACGGCCGAGATGAATGCCAATCTAGAAGCAGTACTTAAATATTCATTGTTCCAGACAGAACATCAGCTGTTAACTGAACTTAAAGCACTTGAGAAAATGAAGACAGGGACCAATATTATTATTTATAACCTTAAAACGTAAGTAGCAATACTCGTTTATACTTATTAACAACTCTGTGGCCGAGTGGCCTGTGACACAGTCTCAAGTTTGCCTATCTCTCCAACTGCAGTTATTGCTAAATTTGAGCTTAACTTGTAAAGCTTGCCAGTAACTTGCGAAAGAACATCCCAGTAGATCTACTGCGATCATCCTCCACAAAGAAAGGTAGATGCCATACATGTATTGAAGCTGTAATGTCCCAGATGACATGTGTAACATATAATGTGTTGGATGGCATATATAACCTGTTAGGTGCTAGATGCCATATATAACCTGTAATGTGCTAGATGCCATATATAACCTGTTATGTGCTAGATGCCATATATAACCTGTTAGGTGCTAGATGCCATATATAACATGTAATGTGCTAGATGCCATATATAACCTGTTATGTGCTAGATGCCATATATAACCTATTTGTGTTAGATATCATATATAACCTGTTATGTGCTAGATGTCATATATAACCTGTTATGTGCTGGATGCCATATATAACCTGTTATGTGTTAGATGCCATATATAACCTGTAATGTGTTGGATGCCATTTATAACCTGTAAGGTGCTAGATGCCATATATAACCTGTCATGTGATAGATACCACATATAACCTGTTATGTTGTAGATGCCATGTATAACCTGTAATGTGCTACATGTAAATGCCATATATAACTTGTTATGTGCTAGATGCCATAAATAACCGGTTATATGTTAGATGCCATTGCCATATATAACCTGTTATGTGTCTGATGCCATATATAACCTGTTAGGTGCTAGATGCCATATATAACCTGTTATGTGCTGGATACCATATATAACCTGTTATGTGTTAGATGCCATATATAACCTGTAATGTGTTGGATGCCATATATAACCTGTTAGGTGCTAGATGCCATATATAACCTGTTATGTGTTAGATGCCATATATAACCTGTTGTGTGCTAGATGCCACATATAACCTGTTATGTTGTAGATGCCATGTATAACCTGCAATGTGCTACATGTAAATGCCATATATAACTTGTTATGTGCTAGATGCCATAAATAACATGTTATATGTTAGATGCCATTGCCATATATAACCTGTTATGTGTCCAATGCCATATATAACCTGTTAGGTGCTAGATGTCATATATAACCTGTTATGTGCTGGATGCCATATATAACCTGTTATGTGTTAGATGCCATATATAGCCTGTAATGTGTTGGGTGTCATATATAACCTGTTAGGGGCTGGATGCCATATACATGTATAACCTGTTATGTTGTAGATGCCATATATCACCTGTTAGATGCTAGATGCCATATATAACCTGTTATGTTGTAAATACTGTATATAACTTGTTATGTTGTAGATGCCATATATCACCTGTTAGATGCTGGATGCCATATATAACCTGTTATGTTGTAAATACCATATATAACCTGTAATTGGCTAAATGTAGATGCCATATATAACCTGTTATGTTGTAGATGCCATATATAACCACTAATCTGCTAAATGTAGATGCCATATATAGCCCGCTATGTTGTAGATGCCATTAATAACATGTTATGTGCTTGATGCCATAAATAACATGTTATGTGCTAGATGTCATATATAACCTGTTATGTTGTAGATGCCATATATATCCTGTTATGTGCTAGATGCCATATATAACCTGTTATGTTGTAGATGCCATATATAACCTGTTAGGTGATAGATGCCATATATAACCTGTTATGTGCTAGATGCCACATATAACCTGTTATGTTGTAGATGCCATGTATAACCTGTAATGTGCTACATGTAAATGCCATATATAACTTGTTATATGCTAGATGCCATATATAACCTGTTATGTGCTAGATGCCATATATAACCTGTTATGTTGTAGATGCCATATATAACCTGTTATGTGCTAGATGCCATATATAACCTGTTATGTGCTGGATGCCATATATAACCTGTTATGTGTTAGATGCCATATAAAGCCTGTAATGTGTTGGGTGTCATATATAACCTGTTAGGGGCTGGATGCCATATACATGTATAACCTGTTATGTTGTAGATGCCATATATCACCTGTTAGATGGTAGATGCCATATATAACCTGATATGATGTAAATACCGTATATAACCTGTTATGTTGTAGATGCCATAAATATCACCTATTAGATGCTGGATGCCATATATAACCTGTTATGTTGTAAATACCATATATAACCTGTAATTGGCTAAATGTAGATGCCATATATAACCTGTTATGTTGTAGATGCCATATATAACCAATAATCTGCTAAATGTAGATGCCATATATAGCCCGTTATGTTGTAGATGCCATTAATAACATGTTATGTGCTAGATGCCATATATAACATGTTATGTGCTAGATGTCATATATAACCTGTTATGTTGTAGATGCCATATATAACCTGTTATGTGCTAGATGTCATATATAACTTGTTATGTGCTAAATGCCATATATAGCCTGTTATGTTGTAGATGACATATATTACCTGTTATGTGCTAGATGCCATATATTACATGTTATGTGCTAGATGCCATATATACCCTGTTATGTGCTAGATGCCATATATAACCTGTTATGTTCAAGATGCCATATATAACCTGTTATGTTGTAGATGCCATATATAACCTGTTATGTGCTAGATGTCATATATAACCTGTTATGTGTTGAAGATGACACACAATTTTACTTAAAGAAAGTATTTAAGCAATTGTCCATATATATATATAGTGCTTTGTATTATCCAGGAAGATTTCAAACTTTTTTCTGTTATTTCTGGTATGAAAATGGCTTGAAGATATCATATCATGAATTATATACTTGTAACCGGTATTAAGAAATATATATATCTTTATTTAAAATATTTAATAATTTTTTTTTTTTATTTATTTCAAGGACAATTTATGAGTACCGGTATATTTCTGTTTAGATAGTCCATGCCCTTTTAACCACCCCCGTTAAAATTACTAACAAAAACTGGTTAGTGATGTGCCAAAGTGTACTTATCAATAGGACTAGTGCTATCATCAAGGGAAACACATTGAGAGGTTGTAAGAACATGATTTACAATCAATGTAAAATAAGTCATTTCATCTATGTTGTGACACTCCATTGCAGCGACAAATCTGGTAATTGTGAGCTGGATTTTACCTCTGACCTGTATGACATCAGAAATCCAGAAACACATGTTATAGACTTGACCTCCATCAATCGTCCAATTCACCAGGCATCTCCAGAGTACAGACGCTCTCTCAGGGTAAGTGTTCTTTCTAGATTCTCATGTTATACATACTGTCAACTATGTTTGTGACTCGGAAATAAAGATAAACTTTGTCAGTTAGGTTTGCCAGTTTTATTTGTCAGCAAAATTTGTTATTGTCAATAAGGTTTGCTAAATTGTTATTGTCAGAAAGATTTGCCAGTTATATTTGTCAATAATATTTGTCTTTTGTTATTGTCAATAAGGTTTGCTAATTGTTGTCAGAAAGGTTTGCCAGTTATATTTGTCAACACTATTTCTCATTTGTTATTGTCAAAAAGGTTTGCTTAATTATTGTCAGTCAGGTTGTCAGCAATATTTGTCATTTGTTATTGTCAGTATTAAGGTTTGGTAATTGTTGGTGTCAGAAAGGTTTGCCAGTTATATTTGTCAACAATATTTGTTATTTGATATTGTCAATAAGGTTTGCCAATTGTGATTACCAGTAAGGTTTGCCAGTTATATTTGTCAACAATATTTGTCATTTGTTATTGTAAATAAGGTTTGCTTATTGTGATTGCCAGTTATATTTGTCAACAATATTTGTCATTTGTTATTGTCAATAAGGTTTGCTAATTGTTGTTGTCAGAAAGGTTTGCCAGTTTTATTTGTCAACAATATTTGTCATTTGTTATTGTCAATAAGGTTTGCTAATTGTGATTGCCAGTAAAGTTTGCCAGTTATATTTGTCAACAATATTTGTCATGTGTTATTGTCAATAAGGTTTGCTTATTGTTGTTGTCAGAAAGGTTTGCCAGTTATATTTGTCAACAATATTTGTCATTTGTTATTGCCAATAATGTTTGCTAATTTTGATTGCCAGTAAGGTTTGCCAGTTATATTTGTCAACAATATTTGTCATTTGTTATTGTCAATAAGGTTTGCTACATGTAATTGTTGTTGTCAGAAAGGTTTGCCAGTTATATTTGTCAACAATATTTGTCATTTGTTATTGTCAGTAAAGTTTGCTAATTGCAATTACCAGTAATATTTGCCAGTTATACATTTATATTTATCTTTTTATGCTCCCCCAAAGGGGGGAAGCATATAGACGACGCTTCATCCGTGCGTGGGTGCGTGCATGTGTCCCTCCGTGTGTCACCAATTCTTGTCTGGGCTATTTCTCTACAACCTCTGGTTGGAATTTTATGAAACTTGCCAGGATGCATCATTACCTAGTGCAGATGTGCATATTGTCTTTGAATTCTGGTTCGATGATTTTTCATGGACTTATGGCCCTTTGATTCTATTTGTGACCAAATTCTTGTCCATGCTATTTCTCTACAACCTCAGGTTGGAATTTTATGAAACTTGCGAGGATGCATCATTATCAAGTGCAGATGCGAATACTGTCTTTCTGTTCTGGTTCGATGACTTTTCATGGAGTAATGGCCCTTTGTTTTATTTGTGACCAAATTATTCTCCGTGCTATTTCTCTACAATCCCATATTGGAATTTTATGAACTTGCTAGGATGCATCATTACCAAGTGCAGATGCGCATATTGTCTATGTGTTCCAGTTCGGTGATTTTTCACGGCGTTGTGGCCCATTGATTGAGTCTGTGACCAAATTATTGTCCACACTATTTCTCTACAACCCCATGTTGGAATTTTGTGAAACTTGCTAGGATGCATCATTACCAAGTGCTGATGCGCATATTGTCTTTGTTTTCCGGTTTGATGATTTTTCATGGAGTTATGGCCCTTTGATTCTGTCTGTGACCAAATTATTGTCTGCCATTTCTCTACAACCCCATGTTGGAATTTTATGAAACTTGCTAGGATGCATCATTACCAAGTGCAGATGTGCATATTTTCTGTGTTTTGGTTTGATGATTTTTCATGGAGTTATTGCCCTTTCATTGAGTCTTTGACCAAATTATTGTCTGCGCTTTTTCTCTACAACCTCAAGTTGGAATTTTATGAAACTTGCTGTGTTTGTGTTTCGGTTCGATGATTTTTCACAGAGTTATGACCCTTTGATTCAGTCTGTGACCAACTTCTTTTCCACTCTATTTCTCTACAACCTGTGGTTGGAATTTTATGAAACTTGCTAGGATGCATCATTACCAAGTGGCGATGTGCATATTGTGGTCATGACACTATTTCCCTACAACCTCTGGTTTTAATTCTGTAAAACTGGCTAGGATCTGCGCATATTGTCATTTTGTTCCGGTTAAATGATTTGCGAATTAGATCTTTGAAGTGCAGAGCCACATATTATTGCTGCTATACAGTTTGGTATTCTTCAAACAAGTAGCCCGTACAGAGGCAAACACTCACTTGGGGAGCATCCATCGGTTACTAACAATTTAAAGTTTTGTTTCTGTTTCAGGAATATTGTTCAATATTGTATTTAAAGCCAAGGATGAAGATTGTATTGCGGGGACAAAAGGTGAAGACGAAGTTGATCTCAAAGTCACTTTCACAAACAGAAAATGATGTATACAAACCATCGTGGCTCGTATCCTTTCTGCATTTAACCTAGTGTTTGAGTGAAATACATTTTATACATATTGCTCTGCGTTTCTAGATGGGTAGCAAAATTGTTTATTTTCTAAGTAATAAGAACGAAACTTAGCAAATATGTAATACGGTTGATAGATTTTAAGTATGTTTTTTTTTTTACCATCATTGCAATTAAAAATTAGAAAATATTGATATGTGTCAAAGAGGATGTGTTGCATTCAAAGGACATGTCCACCACACCACTGCAACAGCACTAACCACAAGTTGGCCATGTTTTCTGCCGTGCCATCTCGGGCTGTGTTCTTCTCTCTATATCTCTCATCGTTTTTGTAATAAGGCATTACTAAAGTAATGCACTTTTTAATTTGATGCACAGATGTACATTTTCTGTAAATCTTAAAATCACACATAAATATTGAGATGTAATCAAAATTACTGCACATTAATCAGATGTGAGAGGCACAAAAACAGTCAAATGAATGGGTCCCCCACGGCCAAGTGGTCTAGGATGATGTCTGATGACCATTTACCTCTCACTGCTGATGATGCGGGTTTGAGCCCTGAAAGTTTGAAAAATTTGAGATAGATTTAAAAAAAAATTGGAACAGAAGCAAGCTGAGGGGAATTATTAAATAGATTTTATTGGCATATTACCGTCAATTTCCTGTCCTATATACACACTCCCAGCATGGAGATACACTTATAACTTACAGATATACGCGTTTTCGAGGCTTTGTTCGGGAAGATTACGGAGTTCAATGTTAACATTGCGCAATACTTTATTGCGGGACGTATTAAAGTTTAAGCAAATATTCAATTACTGTTTATTTGATGACTTTCAAGTAAATAAAGGTTATACGTCAATACATAAGCATTATTTTGTACACACTGCTGCAGGAAAAGTTTGGATTAACAGCGTGTTTGTGTTACTTGCCAATATAATCCCTTTAAAGGTGTGTGGAACTATTTATCAACATCCTTAACGTGAAACAGGGCCATCCCATAAAGCTGACATTTGGATTTACAAACAGTGCAGAGCCAGAAAACTTTGGACTGATGATGTACCACAAAAACAGATTAATTAGAGCTTATGAGAAGATTGGGTGTCAGAACAAGGTAAATCAAAACAAGCCATTAGACCACATTTGTTTCTTTTGCTGTTTTTGCTGTAGAAGAGACTATGGTGATGCATTCTCATCCTTTCTAGCTCTATAAGTCAAAATGGCCCATGTCTGTCCGTTTGTTTAAGGGAGTATATCAGGAAAACACACTTTAAATGTCTTAAAAAATAAAATTATAAAATAGATAAAAAGCATCTCAATAATAAATTAATAAATAAAAGCTGAATGGTTTGGTATGTCAGATCCACCAAAACTCGATATTTAAACTGAAATGGTAAATTTGAAACATAATCATCATTCTAAAAATAGACAGCACTTAAATACTGCTTGATACCCTTTGCATCCTCATTATGACTATTTCTAAGATAAAAAAAGTATAACTGTTTAACTGATAAAATTAAAATAAAATTACATTGTATGTTGAAATTTTAAGTACAAAATCTGATTTAGTGCAACCCAGGTGCGAAGCCTGAGTAATCATTTTTCAATATATTATTTTGGTATGTTTAAATAGATATGCTTTTAGCGATATGGACCCAGTGAGTATATATAGGCATGTTATATTGAAAAAAAATGTTTTCAGTATATTTTGAAATTTTTAAAAATTGATAATTTTATTCCCTTTAAAGGAAGAATGTCAGGAAAATATGCTTAAACTGTCTGCAAAAACAAAATCATTTTTGAAATGGATAAAAAGCACCTCACTAGCATTAATAAATAAAATCATCAAGAAACAAGAAATGTCACTGTTAAGTGTCCCATGCCACCCAAATAGTCTTTGAAAAATAAAAAATATATGATATAATAGGAAGCGATGTATCCATGAATATCAAGAGTAATGGACTAATGTTTCAGACTAGACATGCAATTTCAATTTATTTTTTTTTTACATTAAAGCATGACCTTGACCTTTGTGTAACCTTGACCTTGACATCTGATGTAATGGTCTGGGTATTTCAACAGTTAAATGCAGGTGAAACATTATCATGACATGCTGATCACTTGTTTCAAGTTATTTTAAAATCCCTAAATGTAAGTTACAGATCAATTGTTGATCAATTGATAAATTAAGCCAAGTATTTTTGAAATCCATCCATGTATGATACAGTTAAAGGACCGACTTGAAATCTTAAACAGATTTAAAGTGTTGTCATACATACTCAAAGTGTGACCTTGTCTAGGTTTTACTTATGACACGTCGTCATGTCATCTTGATAAATTGAGCCAAGTTAAAGACAAAGTCACAGACCAGACACGCAATATCAAACATATTGAAAGTGTGACCTTGACCTTTGAGGAAAGGTTCTGGGTCTTACATGCAACACTTAATTATGTCATGTTTATCAACTGGGTCAAGTGTTTTTAGAATATATCAATGGATGATAAAGTTATAGATCGGACAAGAAATCTCACACAATCTGAAAGTGTTGTCAAACAAACTGAAAGTGTGACCTTGACCTTTGAGGTACGCATGTGAGTCTTATATGTGACACTTTGTAATGTCATGCTGATGAATTGAGCCTGTTTTTTAGCTTTAAATTGTGATCTTGACCTTTGAAGTGGGATTCTGGGTGTAACGTGCAACACATCGTCATGTTATGTTGGTCATTTATCATCTATCATCTATAATTGACAAAGTCACAGACCGGACACGAAATCTCACACAAACTCAGTGTTGTCAAATAAACTCAAATTGTCATTGACCTTTGAGGTACAGGTGTGGGTCTTACTAGCAACATGTCATGATGTTATTTTGATCATTTGTAGCAAGTATCATTAAAATTCATCTATGCATGACAAAGTTATAGGCCAGAAACGAAATCTCACATAAACTCAAAATGTTGTCAAACAAATTCAAATTGTGACCTTAACCTTTGAGGTACGGGTGTGGGTCTTACTTGCGACAAGTCGTCATGTAATGTTGATCATTTGTAGCAAGTATCAACAAAATCCATCTATGCATGACAAAGTTAAAGGCTGGAAACGAAATCTCACACAAACTCAAAGTGTTGTCAAACAAACTCAAATTGTGACCGTGACTTTTGAGGTACGGGTTTGGGTCTTACTCCCGACACGTCGTCATGTTATGTTGATCATTTGTAGCAAGTATCAACAAAATCCATCTATGCATTACAAAGTTACAGGCTGGACATGAAATCTCACTCAAACTCAAAGTGTTGTCAAACAAACTCAAATTGTGACTTTGACCTTTGAGGTATGGGCATGTCTCTTACTCGTGACCAGGCCTTTTTATTGCCGTTTTTTTCGGTTTTTGGACCGATTTCTGAAGTTCAAAACCGGTTTTCGTTTCAAAGTTTATTAAAAAATCGGTCCAAATATTTTCAAAGTTCAATAAAAAATCAGTCCAGATATTTTCTATCGGTCGTAAAAGATCTCATAAATTGCTCTTACCATGCCATACTGACCTGTGAAATACGCCTTGCGGCAATATCATTTGACCCAATAATCCGTTTATTTTGTTACCTGTTGTGATGAAATGATGTCAGTTTCGACTAAACCATTGACAGTATTAGGGGAGTTTATCGGAAGAGTCTATCACTATGTAGCACGCCTCCGATGTGTGATCAGCGACACATAGCGTTCTGTCGGTTCATCAAAGACTGTTTGCGTCGGTAATTTCTTTGATATACCGCTAACCAAAGCTGGAACAGTCAGACCGAATATTGTTTGCATCATTAAAATATTTGATAAAACGTGCAGCGTTACTTGTTTGTTTCATTTTTTTTTTTAAAAAATAATTTGATTATAAAATTGATGACATTAATTAATGAAAGTGATAAAACCCGGACCGATTTTGTTTTGATGTGGGACAGGTTCTGAATGATTTATTTTGGTGGTTGAACCATTACATTGGTTTCCATGGTGATTATTTCATGCAGCTTCAGGAACTTACAACACTTCCGGTTCGATCGATCATTTTTAATATAATGCAAATTATTCAGTAACGCGGAAACACAATGTCAGTCATTAAAATGTACACACTGTGATAAAGTATGTTATAAATAATACACAAATAAACTTGAAATCGTTCCTTATTAATACATAAACGGAGAAAATACATGATGCAGCTGACATGGTGGTGGGATATGCTTACATGTAAAGGCATAATGTAAGGCAATTTTAGTGATTTTTTTAAAATAAGTGCAACTCTTACGGTAGTAAAAAACCTGGACCAATTTGCATTTTGGAATTTTAGAAGGCCTGTTCGTGACATGTCGTCATGTTATGTTGATCATTTGTAGCAAGTATCAACAAAATCCATCTATGCATGACAAAGTTACAGGCCGGAAACAAAATCTCACACAAACTCAAAGTGTTGTCAAACAAACTCAAATTGTGACCTTGACCTTTGAGGTAAGGGTGTGGGTCTTACTCGCAACACGTCATGTTACGTTGATCATTTGTAGCAAGTATCAACAAAATCCATCTATGCATAACAAAGTTACAGGTCGGACACGAAATAACAGACGGGAGGATGGACGGACTGATGGCAGGATGGACGGACACTGCGATTACTATATGCCACCCAAAAAATTTGGGGGTGGGGGGGGCATAAAAGCACATATTGGTAATTCTGTAATAGTTTGTTTATTTTGTTGACTTTACAGGGAAGCGGAGTAGGGGTAGTTGGAGTGGTCGAGGTGAACTTTCTGGAACCAGTACATAATAAACAGGACTTTAATAGAGATAACAAATATAGGTGAGGTCTGGGCTATTTTACAGTTGGAAGCTCTAAAATACATTCAGTACAATAGAACATGCAGTTTAACATGCACTTTTAATTGATGGAATATGAAATTTTAATAATTGAGTCAGGCAGGTCATGGATATTTTTACTTTTTTGCAGGTTTAATAAGTGACAAAGTGTCAGAGATGTATAAAAAAAATTTTTTTAAACTAATACTGCAAAAATGTTAACATTGAATACAGTTTTTTCTGCCCTGGATAAGCAAGTAAAACTCTTGTTATTATTTCTGATTCCTTGGAAATACAAAATACATATATAGAATTTAGATGTTTATGTACGTTGTTTGCATGATGTTTCATGTAAATGATAACTAATATTTTATTAACCTCTGTGTTTCACCTTTTGTTATTTAAACTATGTATGTGTGTATCAATGTGTATCAATTGGCCAATACACAATGATTGACCGTCATACATGACCATTGTAATTATTGATCTTACATTATAAACTTGTTCATAAACATCTATATGTATATGTATTATAACATGTACATGTAAGAATAACTATAAGTTCAGTGATGTATTTATTTTCATAAAATAGTTTCAATAATTGTTAAATATTGTTTTACATGAATATATTTTATGGGTAATAAATTGTATAAACATTTTATTTGAGTACTGTTGGTCATGTTATTTATATTTGATTAGACTTTATGATTGACTGTCATATATGACCACTGTAGTTGTGAATTATATATTCATAGCGCTTACATATATGCTTATTATTGCAGTGTTGCTCGTCTTTAATAGAACATCCAAAAAGAAGCCATAGTAAACAACAAGCAGCATATACATCAATACTACTTAAGCCGCTGTTAGTGTGTGTGAAGGGTATTGCATACACCAATACTGCTAAAGTTACTGTTAGGGTGTGTGAAGGGTATTGCATACACCAATACCGCTTAAGTTGCTGTTAGGGTGTGTTAGGGGTAATACATACATTAATACTGCTTAAGTTACTGTTAGGGTGTGTGAAGGGTATTGCATACACCAATACCGCTTAAGCTGCTGTTAGGGTGTGTTAGGGGTAATACATACATTAATACTGCTTAAGTTACTGTTAGGGTGTGTGAAGGGTATCTCATATATCAATAGAGCATAAGCTGCTGTTAGTGAGTGAGGGGTATCGCATACATCAATACTGCTTAAGCCGCTGTTAGTGTGTGTGAGGGGTATTACATACATCACTAACTGTCACAATCTGACTCGTCATAACCAAGTCGGCCATTACCTTTCTGGGACTCCATACTTCCAGTGGAGTCTTTCTTGGACTCCATACTTCCAGTGGAGTCTTTCTGGGACTCCATACTTCCAGTGGAGCCTTTTTGGGACTCCATACTTCCAGTGGAGCCTTTCTGGGACTCCATACTTCCAGTGGAGTCTCTCTGGGACTCCATACTTCCAGTGGAGCCTTTCTGGGACTCCATACTTCCAGTGGAGCCTTTCTGGGACTCCATACTTCCATTGAATTCTTTCTGAGCCTCTCTGGGACTCCATACTTCCAGTGAATTCTTTCTGAGCCTCTCTGGGACTCCATACTTCCAGTGGAGCCTTTCTGGGACTTCATACTTCCAGTGGAGCCTTTCTGGGACTTCATACTTCCAGTGAAGTCCTTCTTGGACTTTATACTTCCAGTGGAGCCTTTCTGGGACTCCATTCTTCCTGTGGAGCCTTTCTGGGACTCCATACTTCCAGTGGAGCCTTTCTGGGACTCCATACTTCCAGTGGAGTCTTTCTGGGACTCCATACTTCCAGTGGAGCTTTTCTGGGACTCCATACTTTCAGTGGAGCCTTTCTGGAACTCCATACTTCCACTGGAGCCTTTCTGGGACTCCATACTTCAAGTGGAGCTTTTCTGGGACTCCATACATCCAGTGGAGCCTCTCTGGGACTTTCTGGGACTCCATACTTCCAGTGAAGCCTTTCTGGGACTCCATACTTCCAGTGGAGCCTTTCTGGGACTCCATACTTCCAGTGGAGCCTTTCTGGGACTCCATACTTCCAGTGGAACCTTTCTGGGACTCCATACTTCCAGTGCAGTCTTTCTGGGACTCCATACTTCCAGTGGAGCCTTTCTGGGACTCCATACTTCCAGTGGAGCCTTTCTGGGACTCCATACTTCCAGTGGAGCCTTTCTGGGACTCCATTCTTCCAGTGGAGCCTTTCTGGGACTCCATACTTCCAGTGGAGCCTTTCTGGGACTCCATACTTCCAGTGCAGTCTTTCTGGGACTCCATACTTCCAGTGGAGCCTTTCTGGGACTCCATACTTCCAGTGGAGCCTTTCTGGGACTCCATACTTCAAGTGGAGCCTTTCTGGGACTTCATACTTCCAGTGGACCCTTTTATCAAATCTATACATTTGATTACATTCCTTATGCCCAAGATGAGCAAGTACAACTAATTTGTTCTTCTTGTTTTCTAGTTCATTCATGCATAACACTGCCAGTAAACTAGGAGATTATTACTTGGAAAAGACCCAAAGCCCCACATCCCAGACTCAACAACAAACACAGTAAGTAGCTGATAACTGCACCATCCCCTGATATCTCACTTTGTCTTGTATCTTATACATGGAAAGATTTTAAATATGTAACACTTTTATAATTGATGTTGTTCTTTATGGAAAGATATATTTTATTTTAAACCATCCATTCAAACTATTGTGCACAAATCTACTCTACACAAATTTTAAAAATCTTATTAAATCGCATAATAGATATGACTTTATAGACTGAAACCATGTTTTGCATATAATGTGTTATGTGAAATTATTTGACATTACGTAAGAGCAACTGTCAATTTGCTCACATGGCATTGTTTGTTTACTTAGAGATCATTCGCTTGTCTTAGGAAATGGCGACCCTAGAAAAGGTCGATTTTCATGAAGATATTTAATAAAATGTTCTCGAAAGGTGAATACTGACCACAAAAATAACATAATTTTAAATTAGTGCAGATATACAAAACTTAACTCTATTGACATGCGAACTAAGCACTATTGACATGCAGACTTAACACTATTGACATGCAGACTTAACACTATTGACATGCAGACTAAATACTATTGACATGCCAACTAAACACTATTGACATGTGAACTAAACACTATTGAAATGAGGTCTAAACACTATTGACTGGTGTACTGAACACTATTGACTGGCATACTAAACACTATTGAAATGAGGACTATTGACTGGTTTACTAAACACTATTGACTGGCATACTAAACACTATTGACATGAAGACTAAACACTATCGTTTCTAAAAATGCAAAATAGTCAAAATGTCCATGCTTCCTAGTCAACCAATGTAGGGAGGCCTGAAGACTGCTCCATTGGTTGATTCACAATAGTCATTATGGTTTCTCTTGTGATTCAGATTTCCAAGCGATTATGTTAGGCCATAATAAATAGATTGTCATACCCTCCCGCCCCCAAATATAAAACGAAAAACAAAATCCTCCCACACTCCCCTCCCTGTTTTAACCCTTTACTTCATAGATATGCGTTTTCCCGCACCAATAACAGAAGGCCTTTGAAAACAGTGCAGGAAGAGTTCAGATTGCTCGTGACGAGCAATCTGAACACTTCCTGCACTGTTTTCCACTCTGTCAGTTAATATAAACATAATTCACCCAATAATTCAAATGTCTTCTATATTAGATGTCCAAAGGCGTCTTCATTAGAGGTGTCCAAAGGCGTCTATATGAAGTAAAGGGTTAAAGGAAAACTTTGGATGATAATCTAGTTATTAATGGCCTCAAAGATACAGATTGCAGAAGTTCATAATTTCCACACTGTTCAGTCTTAAATAATCATGTTTCCATGTGTTATATCTGTAGATCAAAGTTAACAGACTGTGTTCAGTGTTATAATGTCTGAAATCATCATGAGTCCATGCGTTATAACTTACGAGGATTGTTGTATAAGTTTTGATACAGAGCGACTTTCAAAATAAAAATAAAATAATTATATACCGTATATTCCCTAATTAACGCCCCCGGGGGCGTTTATAAAAGATAAAAAAATCAAATTTAACAACAGTTAAAAATACAATAAAACCAATAAAGCCATGGAAAAAACCTTAAATCCGGTTTAAATCCCCGAAAAAGTGGTTGAAAATTATTTGGGAGTGAATAAAATAATCGACATAGGATGAAAAAAAGCTGAAAATCTGTATGAAATTACTAGTATGCGTACTGGAATATCCGAATTTATGGTCAGTGTACTCTTCACTTTAAATCACTTGGACGCTTGCTCTTATCAACGTGGCACAATGAGCTTTCAGCGTACACAGACTAACCGCATTGTCAACGTTTTGTAATGTTTTTATTGGCAGACGGTATTTTTACTAGTATTAAACAGCAAATATGGGGAAGTATTTGTTCAACCAAAAGTGGTTAAGTGGTCACCCAAGATATAAACAATAGGTTAAAGAGTTCAAAGGTAATAAACACTCCGCAAACTGTTGTCTGTGTAACAAAATAATCGATCAGGGAAAGATGGGCAAATACGCACTCAAATGGCATATACGTTTTATTTTTTGATTTTCCAGAAAAATAGGGAGGGGGGGGGGGGGCGTTTATAAGGGAATATACGGTATATCTTGAAAGTGTATTCAATTATCTTTTCAATACAGAAAACTATAGTTAGATACATAAAAGATTAAATAAAATGTTGTATAAGAAAGTCTACCGTCTGCAATGGCCACACATAATAACAACATCATGTACCACGTCGTGTATTTTGTAAACATCTCTCATTCATTCTCAAGGTATTCACCGTTTATTCTTATCATCATTAGGCTATGTGTTATGTCTGTAGATCACAGTTACCAGACTGGAAATGGGTTCAATGTGACAACTGTTTGAGCTGGCGAAGATTACCAACAGGTTATGTTGAGAAGCTCCCAGAAAAATGGTACTGTAGACTAAATCCTGATGCTGCGTTTAAGTGAGTATTCTTATCTTACCTGTGTGAGTTTATAGGGGCATTCATATCCTATCAACACATTTCAAGTCCAGTTTCATTTATGTGCACTTCATCCATCAACATCAGTCTGTTCAAAGTGGATCCGTTTTTAACCTTTTACATCAGCTCGTTCTCTGAATTTTTTATTACTGTGCTTACGAAGTTTGAGAGAGAATATTTTATGGTTATTATGTCTGTTGGTTGTTTGGTCTGTTCAACAATTGTAAATGTGTCTTGCAAATTTTGTGACAAATTTTCATGCCTGAGTTATTGCCCATCCACATGTTAGCTCACATGAGATAGTTCAAGGTGAGCTATTCTGATCGCCTGTTGTCCATCGTCTGTCTGTGAACTTTTTGTTTTGTGCACTCTAGTACCCGCATTTTTCATTGACTCGTTACTAAACTTATATAGTAGTTATACAGTGTCGCCGGTGTTAACGAATCACTTTTCATTTATTACTTATAAAATCAATCTTCAAATTGTTAGTTATGTTTTGTTTACAGTTCATTTAAAGACAAATTATCTATCTAGCATTCTGTGAAGTTTCCATTTTAAATTCTATCTTACAATGTCTACAGCATTTGTTTATTGACAGCCTTTTCAGGTGATACCGGGTCACTTCCAGTAGTAACAAATCGCGTATATTTTATGATGAGTGTTCGAGGGATGTTTAAAAGGCATTGAACAATTATTAACTATCAGCTTTACAGTAATTATCACCTTATAGCTAACATTTTGGTGTTTTCCTTCTTTTTTTAATTAAAGAAGTTAGTCAAAAGATAATAAAATTCGGCCTTAAAAAATATCGATCATTGCCCATTGAATGTTTAGGTTGCAGGTTCTATAGTCATATAAAATGGTACAACCTTGCATTAAATTAACAGTAAATATACAAAAAAAAGAACTTTATCCACCCTTTCACCCTGTCGCTGTAATATGTCATTATGATTAACATCATACACGTGCAATGGAAAATTACTGTCAATTAAATGTGCATTTTTGGCAACTCAACTCTTTGCATCATATATGTTTTTCTGGCACGACATACACCATGACAATGTGTAATAATATAAATTATTCAGCTATAAAGGATATGATTAAAGACATCCCAAGCAGACTAAGATGCAAAGTTGCCACCTGGCTTACAAAATATTTTACTACCAGTATCATGTGTTTCTCTTAAATCTTTTAACATCACTTTAGGAACATAGCCTACTGGTAAACCAGTCACAATTGTAACTTTAAATCCAGTTTTGCATCTGTTATTAGCTGAACTTTACTTTTGAATGTTTTTAATCAGGTATCCAGATTAAACCTGTATTGTCGTCTTGAATATTGGTGTATTTGCAGTTTACAATCAACAGACATTGGTGGTCTCACTTTGAGTGCATGGTAGCATTTGACTACACTTTGAGTGCATTGTGGCATTTGACTACACTAGACTGTTTACGTAGCATGAATTGAGGTTCCAAGATTTTTTCCATTCATTAAACATCTTATGTGTCTTATTCATCTGTAACATAGTATAACTGTATTGTACATACTAAGAAGACATAATTCATATATGCTCATAGTTAACAAGATGTCCACCAGAGACTGAATGATTTTATTCTTGTCAAACAAGACTAATCTTTGTTTTCATGAATATACATGAATTTCATATTAAGACCATGGACGATAGACAAATTATCACGACGAAAACTTCATTTGACAAAGGTCGATAGTGTTAAAATACAATATTAAGCTCCTTCTTCCAGATAAATTGATATGTCAATGTAATGTCTTGAATAGTTGGTATGATAATATAGAAAATGGTATGTTAGCACCATATTTATGACCATTTGTGACAAACAAATAGTATGTTATCATTGATTGCATCTGTATAAAAACCAGGTGGAACATGTTCTTTATGAATCCATCCCTGGCATTCATCACATAGTCCAGGCACTGCCAAGATGAATCAGGGCTCTCGTTTGCCCATTTTTGGTACTGTTATTCTGCCCCATACCTAATGGCAAATAGAATCTTTTTTTCCCAATCCAAAATAACAAAAATCCCAATTTCAAAATGCTAAGAAACTAAAAGAAATATTTAGGTGAAAAGTTTGGAGATTATTTTATATCATGATTTTAATGTAGTCTTCTACAAGAACATCACATTTTTATACATTTGATATACATTGCACAGATATTGTTAGGTATATTGAAGGTCTTCCTCCACCAGTAAAACTGGATATGCCATATATAACCTGAAATGTGTTGAAAATGGCGTTAAACCCCATTAAAAAAAAAAAAAAAAAAAAGAACCTGTGCTATGACATCTATGTCACAACCCATGCACTGAACAACATTTCCAGATGATACTAAAAACATAACCATATATTGCAGCTGTTTGGTTTAAAACATTGTAAATTATACATGAAAGAGAAAAATGTGTAGTAGCAACTTGTAGGTACTGAGCACATCTTATTATTCATGAAAATTGTCTTAGTATAAAATATGAAATATGAAACAACCACTATTTTTAGGCCTACGTGAATAACACAAGCCCATTTATTGTTGTAAATCCACAAAGTCACACCTCTGATCAAGTTGCTCAATTGCACAAAGAAATCTAAAACATATTGAACACCCCATCATCACTTGCTGTATTTGCATAACTAATTCGCTACTACTGGAAAGACAGTAATGCATTAAAATAACAAGTGATTTTTTTACAAACACATTTATCGGATTATTTCCTTTTTTGTGGTATGGTTAGAACATTAAAATGGCTTTATTTAAAGATGTTTACTTTGATTTTTCATTTAGACATGTGTGTGCAGTACTTGTGTTTTCCAAAAGACGAATATTTTGATGACGTCACATTCAACACACTCTTCTTCGATGGAGTTTCTAAAACCTATATAACAATTGAAAACATTCTAGTTTCGCATTTTTTTCCATTTGTTGTTTAAGGATTAATCTTCAAACGTATTGTATTAAAATCTTAATAACCAATTATTTTGTAATGTATATTAGGCTAAAATGAAAGTGATTCATTACCACCGATGATTCGTTAACGTTAGCACTGTATAACCATAATATCTTGGACAAGTTCTTGTTGTGTTAAATTGTGTTATTTGACCTTGTGTGCATCTAGCATGTGCAGTTTTCATTGAATCTTTGACACTTACACAATTATTATGTAACCATAATATATTAAGTGAGTTCTTGAACTGGCCAATCATATAAATCTTGTTAGAGTTATGGCCCTTAAATTGTCAAAATTGTTTGTATTTGATGTTGTGTACACTCTAGCACTCACAGTTTATATTTTATCTTCATTAAACTTACACAGTTGTTATGTAACCTTAATATCTTGGACAAGTTCTGGAACTGGCAAAATTGGATAATTAATGTTGGGTGTTATGGTCGATGAATTGATAAATATTACATTATATAAATTTATGTACGCTGTAGCACCTGCAAAAATTGCCATCTTTGGCATTGTCTCCTATGCCACAGGTGAGCAATTGGCCCTCTCGTTTTTTTATGCTCCCTATCCCCCGCCCCCAAATTTTTGGGGTGGCATATACTAATCACAGCTTCCGTCTGTCTGGTATTTCATGTCCAGTCTTTAACTTTGTCATGCATATGTGGATTTTTAAATACATGCTACAAATAATCAACATAACATGATGACATGTTACGAGTAAGACCCACACCTGTACCTCAATGGTCAAGGTCACACTTTTGAGTTTGTTTGACACAATATAGTGTCAATGTGAGATTTCGTGTCTGGACTGTAACTTGTTCATGCATAGATGGACTTTGTTAATACATGCTACAAACGATCAACAGAACATGGTGACGTGTTGCGCATTACACCTAGACTCCCACTTCAAAGGTTAAGGTCACAATTTAATTACACCTAGACTCCCACTTCAAAGGTTAAGGTCACAATTTAACTTTGCATGATGACACTTTCAGTCTGATTGAGATTTCGTGTCCGGTCTTTAACTTTGTCACCTATGGATAACTTTCAAAAACATTTGGTTCAATTCATCAGCTTGACATGACGACATGTCACATGTAAAACCCTTGTCAGTACCTCAAAGGTCAAGGTCACACTTTGAAATTGTTTTACAACACTTTGAGTCTTTAACTTTGTCACCTATGGATAAATTTACAAAACACTTCGCTCAGTTGATCAACATGACATAATTAAGTGTCCTACGTAAGACCCAAACCTGTACCTTAAAGGTCAAGGTCACACTTTGCTTTGTATGACAAAACTTTGAGATTTGAGATTTCAAGTCTGTCCTGTAACATTATCATACATGGAAGGATTTTAAAAACACTTGGCTCAGTTTATCAATTGATCAACATGACATGACGACATATCACATTAAGACCATGAACCTTACCTTAATGTCACACTTTCAGTTTGTTTAATATTTTATGTCTGGTGTCAAGGTCAGGGTTAGACAAAGGTCAATGTCACACTTTAATGTAAAAAAACATGAAATTGCATGTCTAGTTTGAAACGTCAGTCCATTACTTTTGATAATCATGGATACTTTGCTATTATAACATATATTGTTATTTTCACAGACCATTTGGGGGGCATGCGACACTTACCAGTGACATTTCTTGTTTACAAATACATTATTTTTTCAGGGAAATTTGTTGAAATTGTGCATGCTTAAAAGGAACAAAAATATTTTAATGGGTTGACTGGTCAAATACATTGGTGTTCCTATTGTTATATAACATCTTTTAAAGGGGGACAATCAACGGTCCATTTGGATAAAAGATCAGCAGACCTTATACAGTGGCTCATCCTCTGGTGTCAGACCTTCAGCCTGGCCTTAAACTTTAGTTTACAACTACTCTAAATTCACTGGATGGAATTTTCTAAAACTTTACAGAAATGCTGCACTGCTACACAACGTAGCTATTCACTTGTAAGGTTTTAGACCTAAAGATTGTGATCTGAAGTTTTCAGTAGTGGTTGCCATCTTGGATTTAAGCTTTTGAGTCATTTAATGAAAATAATCAAAAATAAGATTCATTTGTTTCTATCTGGCAATGAAAACACTATCAGATTCTGTGAAGAGAGAACATCAAAACACATCAAAACCATGGATGTCTTGTATTTAATATATAAAGTAAAACAATTGTTTGTTTTTTCAGTCGATGTGATATCCCTGAAGAACCAGAAGATGATGATGAAGCATTACAACCAACATACCAAAAAACATATAAAAAACAATTGTAAGTTTCCACCTGTTATATATAGCAGAACCTGTTATGTAGTTGTTTATGAAAATATATAAATTGAATATCTTCAGAATAATGAGTGTGGAGCAGTGGTCCATTGGTAGAGCACCGAACCCATGATCGGAAGTTTGTGGGTTCGATCTTCTGCCACGGCTTTGTGTTGTGTCCTTGAGCAAGACACTTTTCAGCATATACTTAGTACTGGTACTAACCCGGAAGACTTCAAGCATGATTTGCCTTAGGGTAGTTCCAGAATTAAACATGGGGTACCCACGGGCAGCACTGGAATTATTTATTGATGGGTGGATGGGTCTGCTTTAAATGTAAATTTATAGGTGCTGGGGTCCGTAAAAAATGCCAATTGATACATGGTGGGGGTCGGAGATAAAACAGGAAATATTTAATTGGGGTCGAAGTGTTCATAAGGACTATTTTCTAATTGTGGGTAATCAATTTCGAACTACGGATCTCAAAAGATTTGGTTGATTAGCGACATCCCTTAGGTGGCCCAACATGCCTTCCGACCCGTTGCGACTACCGTTAGATAATCTCATTAGTAAGTCCATCAGTAATTAAACAAGTGACCCTGTGACCAATTGATCTATTTCACAGACTTGTCAATCACTCGCAAGTGTGAACTGGAGATGTGTACAGGTAAACCAATCGGAACAAGTCATTTGAAGGTTACTCTGCCTCAATAAAGAATGCGATGTCCTGTGAAATTTCTTGATCTGAGATTGTTTTTCACAAGATTTAAAATGGACAACTGACCAAGGTGTCAGCATTACCTTTCAATTGATTCATTAAGCACCCAATCATGTGAAGTCTATGTAGAATGTATGCAATCAATCCGAACGAAACACTTGATAAAGTGTGTCACGACCATTTCTCAGATCAAGAGAAGTAGAAATAGGTTGCAGTGTATAGTAAGGACTTTATGCAAGTAAGCAAAACAACGAAATCGTTGCCTACCGGATGTTAACAAATTTGATAAACCTCAGAAAAGTCGGCGCCTTCAAAAGTTGGATCCTAAAAAATAGTTGCATCGGTTATAGCCGTCCCGTTTATTAGGGATGTTTAAGACTTAACTATAAATGTTTCCTTTAATAAAGTTTATATTTATTTGGGAATACACTGACACCTTATGAAAATTACAGAATCAAACATTAAAAATGCAAACTTCCCAATTGTATTTACTTTGAAATATGACAAGTTGTCAATTTAAAAAAACTCCTTTAAAATATTTTTATGGCAATGATATTCTAATATAGGATAGAAACATATATTTGAAATGCACATTAATGGAAAGTTGGATACCCCTGGTTTCTCAGCATCTTATTTCAACAAATAAAATCCCCACTTAAAACGGTTTAAATATTAACATAGAATAAAGCAATTTCATTATTGGAAATAACCGGATGTGGTGACGGTCAAAATTTGGTTACTGTGGTCCCATTTATGCAGGATATTTAGGGGATAGGGAAAAAAAAAATTTTTGTTTACTTTTATAAAATTGATATTCATTTGGAAATACACAAATACTATATATGAAAAATATAATTTGCTTCTATATTGAATCAAACATTAAAACATATAGATTGTAACTTTCAAATATGACTAGTCATCAAGGACTTGTATAGAATAGGATAGGAAACTTGTATTGGATATGAAACTTGCATCTCCAGATTAAATGTTGCACACAAAGGATTAATTATTTGGCTAGATGTTGAAGCTTGAAGGCAAATGTATCACGGTTAACTTCTCATTATGTTAGCTGCAGTACAGATATTTTGTAATCAAAAGTGTTTTAGCAGTTTTAAACACAAATTTCTGGGAATGGTATTGTTTTGATGAGAATATCTCTCTGCAATGCAAGAATTTTGAATTTTTGAATTTGAATTTTGAATGGAAGTTAAGATAATTGAAAACGAGATATTGCGAGATTTTGTGTTACTACAAGGGCGTTCACAAAATCTCAATCAGTTGCCTTTCCTTCTCTATGTAATTCCTTGCTAGTCATCCATTAAAAAAACATTCTCTTTGTATTCATTTTATTGCAGCAATATTCTAAATGGAAACACATACTTAAAAATGCACCATTCATGAGTGTCAACTTAAAAAAGTAATTCAACACCGGAGGGTACACCCCTCCTGTACCCACCCCTCCCATTTTAAGCAACACGCATTCAATCCTGGTGAGTTACGACAAGGATGTGTTTCTAGCTGTTGGTCAGATTATATGAATATGCGCATGTTGTAATTAATTTTCGCGACATGTGTTTCAGGTTGGTTTGACAATGTTACCCTCTTTAAGCAAAAGTTTTGAGGCAGATTAGAGTATTCTGTAGTTGATATAACATAAGTAGTTGACATACGCAATGACAGAAACACCAAATTACCGGTACCAAGATAACTTTTGAAGGAATGGTGAACTAATCCCCCCCCCCCACCCCTCAAATAAATATAAATAAATAAAACTTCAAACAAGCAAAACTGACAACACTCAAGCAGACTTTATTGTATTTTGTTATTGTACATTACTGTAGTTTTAGTTATAATCCTGTCATTTAGTACAGGAAATTAAGTATAGAAACATATATTGCTATTTTATATAATTAATTTCTTTCAATTATTTTTTATTGACGGGGGTGGGGGGGTTTAATTTTTTGGAATATGATGGGTGGTGGGATTTGGTATTTTATCAAAGTGTCAAAGTGGTGGGGATCAATAAAAATTCTAATTGATGGGTGGTGGGGTTCTAAAATAAGTGATTCCCTCCCCCCTCCCACCCCCAAGTTAAAACTAAGTTTAGACTAATGAAGATATGGTTTCAGTTGTAAATTGCATAGTTTTATTGGTTAGTGATTGCTAGGTTGGTAGATGTCATTGAGTTAAATTCTGTTGCCTTCTTGGCATTGAAACAATCCTTTTTAAGGTTACAATTAAAAACTAAAATCAATAATATTTTAGAACAGGCTTCTCAACCAATAACCTTAACTAGAGACATCAGTTGTAATTCCTGAAGATACCATCAATCATGTATCAATTAGACTTGCCCCAATTTCAGGAGGGTAGCTTCGCAAAGGACATTTTTCCTGCTCGGCAGGTTCTTGCAGAGTGATGGTGTTACATCACTTCGTTGTCATCGTGTATTTTTAGTTGATCTGAAAACATTTTATTGATAGGTTCATGACCTCAAAAAAAGGCTTAAAAGATGTTTGATAATTTGCAGTTTTGACTTTAACAATATGATGGTGAAGTTCACTACTATGAAAAATATTTCATTCCGCACATTTCTTGTTTTTAAAATATTACCTCCTCATATTTGGGAAGCTGTGGAATCCATGCATGGCCCTCTTCAATCTCAGTTTACTTTGCCTTGTATTTGTCTTCGATCGTACAAAAACAATTTTAAAGGGGAATGTGAACATTGTATGCTTGAATGTAACAAGTACATGTATTGCAGTTTGATGTAACCTATCCTCATACGCAGTTGGCTGGTACAGAGTACCTAAATTAATTCTTATGTCATTGAATTGTATTAAACCTATTTGCCATATTTTACATTGATTGTAAAACAAGTTCTTACAACTTAAACATATCAGGTGTATCTTGTAAACTATCCAACCAAAAGGGTTGTTACAGGAAGAAAACAAATAAATTGTCAAAACAGGGAAAACAAATAAACTGTCAAAACATGGGGAAACAGGGAGAAAACAAATAAACTGTCAAAACGGGGAAAACAAATAAACTGTCAAAACAGAAGGAAACAGGGAGAAAACAAATAAACTGTCAAAACAGGGAGAACACAAATAAACTGCCAAAACAGGGGGAAACAAATAAACTGTCAAAAACAGGGAGAAAACAAATAAATTGTCAAAAGGGGGGAAACAAATAAACTGTCAAAACGGGAAGAAAACAAATAAACTGTCAAAACTGGAGGAAACAGGGAGAAAACAAATAAACTGTCAAAACAGGGGGAAACAAATAAACTGTCAAAAACAGGGAGAAAACAAATAAACTGTCAAAAGGGGGGAAACAAATAAACTGTCAAAACAAGGAGAAAATAAATAAACTGTCAAAAGGGGGAAACAAATAAACTGTCAAAAACAGGGAGAAAACAAATAAACTGTCAAAACAGGGAGAAAACAAATAAACTGTCAAAAGGGAGGAAACAAATAAACTGTCAAAACAGGGAGAAAACAAATAAACTGTCAAAAGGGGGAAACAAATAAACTGTCAAAAACAGGGAGAAAACAAATAAACTGTCAAAAGGGGGGAAAACAAATAAACTGTCAAAAACAGGGAGAAAACAAATAAACTGTCAAAACAGGGGGAAACAAATAAACTGTCAAAAAAAGGGAGAAAACAAATAAACTTTCAAAAGGGGGAAAACAAATAATCTGTCAAAACAGGGGGAAACCAGGGGTAAACAAATAAACTGTAAAAACAGGGTAAACAAGGGGAAAACAAATAAACTGTCAAAACAGGGAGAAAACAAATAAACTGTCAAAACAGGGGAAACAGGGGGAGAACAAATAAACTGTCAAAACAGGGGGAAACAGGGAGAAAACAGATAAACTGTCAAAACAGGGGGAAAACAAATAAACTGTCAAAACAGGAAGAAAACAAATAAACTGTCAAATCAGGGAAAATGGGGAAAACAAATAAACTGTCAAAACAGGGAGAAACAGGGAGAAAACAAATAAACTGTCAAAACAGGGGGAAACCAATTAAACTGTTAAAACAGGGGGAAACGGGGAGAATTAGTAAAAATGTTTGTCTCTATCAGATTTGTTATCAGTATTTTGATATTTCTCATTTGAATATAAGATGAATTTGAAGTTAAAAGATAAAAAAAACTCCTTCATTAAATCATAATAACGCCCACATTTTATTATAATAAGAAATGATGTTCACTGATTTTCTATTAATTTATCAATATTTTATATAATATTATGTATTTTACAGAGAAGAGAAGAAGAGACAAGCAAAAACAGAAGAAGCATTAAAAGCAAGAAACGCGAAGTTGGAGGAGGTAAGAACCTATAAACTTTCTGTTTAATAATTTTATCTTAGACTGTGTGTAATACTGGTGGATCCTTTTAAAGTATTTTGGTAAGCCCATATCTAAGTAACATCTTGCCTTGCATCAGTGAACTTAAATATGTTTCTTCACTACCATCAAATGGGATTTAATCTTTAAAGTATTTTGTTAGATTTATATCCATTTTTAGCTAGACTATTCATAGAACAGGGGGGTTATTGTACCCGCCCTGGCGTCTGCGTTGGCGTTGATTTTTCAGGTTAAAGTTTTTTATCAGGTAAGATATATGCAACCACTCACATGTGTTCAGCATCATCAATGGAACACACAAACAACTCTTGGTGGCATTTTGGCACAGTTATGGCCCTTTTTTTACTTATTTTTTTAGGTTGTTTTTTTTATCAGGTTAGATATCTATGAAACCACTCATTGGATATGAATGAAACTTCACATGTGTGTTCAGCTTCATCAATGGAACACACAGAAACAAGAACCATAACTCTGGGTTGCATTTAGGCACAGTTATGGCCCTTTTTGGCCATAATATTTCAGGTTAAACTTTTTTATTGGGTAAGATATCTATGCATCCATTCAGTGGATATGAATGAAACTTCACATGTGCATTCAGTATCATCAATGGAACATACAGAGACAAGAACTATAGTTCTAAGCAGAATTATGGCCCTTTTAGACTTAGAAAATTTGGTTAAAATTTTTTAGCAGGTTAAAGTTTTTGAGTAGGTACATATTTCATCAACCTGTCATTGAATATGAATGAAACTGCACATGTGTGTTCAGCACCCTTTAGGAAATGCATAAACTTGTAAAACCTACAATAAGGACAGTATCCTGACCCAACACTTTGTTTTCAATGATGCCATTTTTAGCTCGCAGGGACAAAGTTCAAGGAGAGATGTTATCATGACCCCGGCAGTGTCGGCGTCCCCTGTAGACACCCAGGTTAAACTTTTGTGTTTAAGTTTCAGTTATATATGAAACCACTCATTGGATGTCAATGAAACTTTGCATGTGTGTTAACCATCATCAATGGAACACACAGAAATAAGAACCAAAACTCTGGATTGCATTTTGGCACAGTTATGGCCCTTTTTGGACTTAGACACCCAGGTAAAACTTTTGAGTTCAGTTGCATTTAAGTTTAAGATATCTATGCAACCACTCATTGGATGTGAATGAACCTTCACATGTGTGTTCACTATCATCAATGGAACACACAGAGACAAGAACCTTAACTTTGGATTGCATTTTGGCACAGTTATGGCCCTTTTTGGACTTAATTTTTCAGGTTAAAGTTTTTTATCAGGTAAGATATCTATGCAACCACTCATTGGATATGAATGAAATTTTGGATATGTGTGTTCACCATCATCATTGAAACACACAGAGACAAAAACCATAACTCTGGGTTGCATTTTTGCACAGTTATGGCCATTTTTTAACTTAATTTTTCAGGTTAAAGTTTTTTTATCACATAAGAATTCTATGCAACCATTCATTGGATATGAATGAACTCATGTGTGTTCACTATCATCATTGAAACACACAGAGACAAGAACCATAACTCTGGATTGCATTTTGGCAGAGTTATGGCCCTTTAAGACTTAATTTTTCGTCTGTAGACGCCCAGGTTAAACTTTTGCATTGGTGGTGAGTTTTATCCCATCGGCGAGCTTTGTAGTCCTCTGACAACTCTTGCATGTAAATTATAGCATGCCTCTAGTGTAAACAAAAGAGCTGTTTTTCATGTGAATTTTTATGTCAGTTTTAAGTTTAAAGATTCCTTCAGAAAAAATTATAAACGCTGGCTGGGTTAATCCACATTGCAGACACTGGAGCTGACAGATCATCATTAAAACTTGGTAAAGCTGGTCCAAAGTGTAGTATTATAGGTCTGTCAGCAACCTCTATCATTCCCAAATGGTACATTTATTGCCCCAAAAAAGTTACTAAAATTCAGACCATTCAAAACTGTGTTGTGTGTTTTAACTATCAAACCAATGTAAGGTCATAGCCATGTGACTGTTTGATATTTGTTCCAGGAAAGAAAAATTAAAGAGAAAGAAAAACAGCTGCAAGAGAAAGAAAAACTTCTACAGAATGGAATGAAACAAATTAAGGAATTCAAAAGACAGAAGGAAGAGTTGCAGGTATAGATTGATATACTGGAAAAACTAAATTGCATCAAATATGTTTTTTTGATTTACTTGTTTGATGTTCATCTGTTAATTCTTCATCAAAAATCATTTATTGCTGTGCCATTTAAACATTCAGGACACCAATGGAAGGCACTTTATAATTGGACCATCAACCTTTATATTTTTAATCATTTTATCGTGACCTCCAGTATGTTTTACAAGTGAACAGAACAACTCCTAGAAATGGTTTATGAACGGATAACATTAAATTTCAACAAAAAAAATAGTTTTAAAATGCCAATGATAATGAATACACATGGACTGCATTGCATTACTATTGTTAGATTGCCAAAATGTATAAATGTATGGGTTTTTATGTACATTTTTTTTTTATCAAAATTGTGAGTTTTGTATGAAAAAGATCTATAAGTAATATATACGGGTATATGAGTGAATATATACATGTAATTGTGTGGTTGTTTTTTTTTATCAATTTTTATTTTATGCTCTAATGTTGTGAAAGTTATATACCATCATGATGAAATAAATATTTTTCTCACAAAACTTATGTCAATTCTAATATCCCCTCTAGAAATGAGAGAAATACATTTTAACCCCACCAACGTTATATTTCTTATATGAAAATATCCCTCCCACCTTAGAAGTTTATTATTTTGCCTTCCATGAGTGAGATGTATGTTTAAATGGAACATCCTTTAGTTCACACCAGATTTCATATTTAGGTTCTTAGGTTCACAAATATTATTTATGTCATTTGGAAGTTATTGAATTGGAACTTGTTTTTTGATCAGAGAAACAATCTAATGAGACTTTAGTTTGAGTATATCAAGGAGTAATACCTCACAAGGATTAGGGATAAAAAAAAATTTGACAATTAGTCGATCCCAGTCCCAGATATCACCGAGTCGGGTCTGTTTAGCCCCAATGAAAAAGCAGGGAATTGAATTTATTTTTTGCCTGTCCTACAATTCATAGATTTTTAAGGCTTACCAAACTGTGACATTAAACTTTCGCTAAAGCAGCTGACCAATCAGTATGTTCAAAACTCAGTGCCATGTAACTGACCCAAGTGGGAGAACTGGGGCCATTCTACATTTTAACTTGACAACTAAACAAGAGCTGGTTAAATGTTTTATTTCACTGTTTAAGGTGGTGTCGTCTAGTCAAGATGGGGTGAAAGACCATAAACCAACCATTGCAGATTTGGAACAAGCCAAAAAGTCACTGCAGGATTATCAAAAAAAATATAGAGCACAGAAAGAAACAATCGAGCAATTGGAACGAAAGAATAGTCAGATAGAGGAAAATCGTGACGCCATGTTACGCTTGACTGACAACCTGAGACTCTCACAGAACAGTGGCAAGGTGAAATATAATTAAGTTTGTTATTTTGTAGTGTATTGCTTGGGGATTTTACAAAATGTTGGTTCTGTTTTTATTAAGGTTCACTTTCTTATTGGCTTGGGAACCCACAACTGTTATTGGGTATTTATATGAACTGTTGTACATTTTGGCATAGATCACAGTACAAAAATTAATTATTTATGGGAAATATCTACAAAGTTAAAAGATTGTAAGAATTATTTGACTTTATAGATCAAAGTTTGTAAGAATTTCAAACAGTTTTAAAAAAATCCATTCTTAATGAAAAATTTCAATTCATAATTTTTTTTTAAATAAAAGATCTCGGTATAAAAAAAAAGAGTCTGAAAAAAGACACAATGATATTTATTGTTTTTCAGGATAACATGTTCATCAAGGTTGTATATTGTTCTCCATATTATGAAGTTCATCAATTTTGTTTTCTTTTGATTTTTCATGAGAGTTATCCCCCCTCATAATTATTCCTTTAAATGCTATTGGTTAAAGGTCAGAAGTGCCATTTGCTGATGATTTAATGTTTCATCTGTTAAATTATTTAGCATCATTCCAATACTTTATATTTTTAGCTCATCTGAGCTGTTCAATAAGTTAATATATATAGTTTTAAAAAAAAAAAGTCATTTCCATATCAAGTTACATAGTTGGTACTACATTCAACAATAGAAGTTACATCAATAATTTGGCAGTTATTTTATACATGGCTGTAAATTTGTTATTTTCAATATAAGGCCAAAATAAAATAATACTGTTGGTCCGGTAACCTGACCGACCCTATCTTTTTGGCCCCGACCCTAAATTATTTAATGGCATTTGCTGGCAGTCACCAGCCGTATCTACGGCATTTGGTAAATCCAGTAATATTTTCACAAATGTATAATTCTTACGAGCGCAAAACGATTTTTGGCGATATTGCAAAAGCATGGAAAATGGCCTTTTCTGCGGCGACAGTTCTGGCCATCACATTCAGTGCTCCGAGAACAGGATAGCCCGATGCCCGGGATTGTCAAATGTGCCTTTTTAAAAGTTACTTGCCTGTCGGCTTTTCTTAAAAAATCGATCAAGCTAGTTTTCACAATACACAGATCTGCAACTATCTCTATTTGATACGACACGGGTCAAACTGTTGTTTATAGACCATAACTAATCAGTAGAAACAATTGACCCCCGCGGTCTTTATCATACCACATGCCCGATATTGCGACTTAGGAAACCCTCTCATGCATATTCAGTTATCTATTTTTATTCCTCTAATGTAATTGGTGGATAGCTTTGAATATAAATTAACCTAGTTTTAATAACCGTTCTGATTGGTCGGATATCTACGACCAAGGTATACGTTTCTTACCACGCACCTGAGCAAAGATAAAAAAAAAAGACAATGACCTAATTCGCGTCTTCAGAGCATAAATTTATCTCCCTTTGCCAAAGTGATTATGTTTTTGCAGATAATTCGCGATCTATCGCGTGATGTATAATGTCAGCTTTAGCTTCTGGTAATTTAATAAATATTTCGTAGATTTACAATAATTGGAACTGTACGTTTATAAATTTTCTTCTGTGAAAACGTGAAAGTTGATATCTAAATCGAGTTTACGGAAAAGAAAAATGTGGGTGGGGTATTATAGTAATTGCTTTTTGGTTGTGCAGTTTCAGTGTATATTTTTCTTTGGCATGATTAAATATAGTATTGAAAACAACAATTAAGACCAATTATGTGTGTGTGTTTTTTTAATATTTGAAATATAGTTGACTAGTTGCACTTTCTAGATATTTGAAGGCTATATAGACTGCATTTATTTATCATATTGCCAAGTTCTCTTTAATAGATTGAATAGCTTTGTAGGCTTGACATTGCCATTATTGTATGTTATGACAGTTAGCAAAAATTAGAAAAGAAGAGAAAGGTATTTAAAATAATGTTTTAAATGAACTCCTGCTCCCACACTGCCACAGTCGACAGAACAGAAATGATAGTCAGTAAAGAACATAACAAAATACAACAGAATAAGTCGGGCATACTGATAGAGATATAGTCAGTTCTATATTTACATATTTCATATTCCGCAAAGAATATTGTAATACAAATCTGGACATGTGAACCGTTGTTCTATTTTTTTCAGCCAAATTTTAAGATATGATGCTTCAGTTATGAGGTTTATTTGGTATTTTCAAAGTATTGAGCTTTAAAAGAAAGATGCATTGAAATAAATATTGCTTTATTATAAATATAATGAACATGTATAACATAGACATGTTTGTACTAATATTAAAAGGTTGCTCTATTATTTTGTCAGACTTTATAATTAATTTAGACATAAAATGATTTTAGATTTAAAAACGAAGTAGCAGACATGTCCTTTTTAGCTCACCTGAGCACATGCTCTGGGTGAGCTATTGTGACCAGTAACCATTCGTCATCCATTCACATTTATTTCAAACAACATCTCCTTAACCAATTGATGCAAGTTGATATTTGGCATGGATTTTCCTTGGAAACTCATCTACCAAAGGTGTTCAAAGAATTCAATTTGATTTCATGATATTGTTCAGTTGTCCGAACCCAACTTGTGAAGCTGGATGATAATTAAGCTCATACATCCAAAATTACAGTTTAAAAAAATGTAGAAAGCTTGTACTTAAAAGTAACAGTTAAAATCTATCAGCCACACTGTTCAAAGCTCGTAATGATGGCAAGTGACAAGTCTTCAAAGAAAGTATTTTCCACATGACTTGTATTACAGTTTTTCCACCATATTACTCATTTTTGGTCTAGCTGTTTGCAGCTCCACATCGAAAAATTCTACAGATAAAATGTCAGATCATAAAACAATATATACTCAGAACTGTACAACTGAAGATATTTTATTAAACTATATTTTTCCTCTTCTTATGGTCTGTATAGTAGTGGTATCTAATTCATCTATCCATACTACAGGTCCAGTTTAGCCAAAATAAAATAATTTAAAAAAATAAAATGTTTTTCCTACCTACCTACCCTATTTTTTTTTAGCATGTTAGAACCACAGTATTATTTTGTTTTGGCCTAAGCAAGTCTTCAAAATACTTTGCATAAATATATATTTCTGTATAGGGATATCCAAACTTCTGTATACATATACATGCAAACCTGCGTTCAGTTCGCTTAAACATTTAATTTGTTTGCAAACATTTGACACGAGAAGTATACTGAAAACTTTAAATGTTTTCTAACAGAGCCAACACCCCGGAGAGCTGTTTGCTTGTGTTTGATCACATAACTTAAGAGAAATGGTGGGACAGCGCCAACCTAGTCCAATTTCTGTTTACTCTTCGTTCAGTTGGACACAGTTCGCATATAAAAACAGTAAACAAGTTTTACCATGCTGAACACAGAACTGATGCATAAAAAGCTAGTAATCATGTGAAGTAAAATTTATTTTATTGGTACTTAATAATAGAAGTTAATGTGGTACAAAACATGTTTCCTTGGCAAAACTACAAATAATAAAGATTTTTTCCGCTTTTCGTGTTTAGAATAATCCCTTATTATGGCAAAGAGCAAAACTTCCCTTTGGACTTAAGCTCAGATTGAAGGGGTGGGAGAGGATATATGAACAGAAGACCAAACCAACGAACATACAGACAATATAAGTATCACAATATAAGTTACCATTGACATGCATTATGTTTATTACAGAACCTGGTCGATAAGGTAACCAGCATGGTAGGTACCAGTAGCTCCGCAGTCTCTTCCAGCAGGTAGGTTGTACAGTCATGTCAGGTGACAGTCTGATCTCATCAAACAAATAAAACATTTATGCTTTAATTCTTCTTGGCAACCAGTGATAAATATTTGCATTTAAATGGGGAGGCAGTGCAGTAGATAGAGTGATGGCATCTCACACCAGAGGTTATTGGCTCGATCCCGGGTTTGACCCATTGGCCTCTCAAGAAATAAATGAATATTTTTGTAAAGTTTATGAAAATTTGGTTTGAAGTCATATGTCATTCTGCTATCACGAGTCCTGTGATAGTATGTTTTCTCATCTGACAGTTTGTACTTACTATCTCTTGTATCATTTTACAGACACAAAAAAATGTGTGACAGTCTGCCTTCACAAAGTTATGTGATTGTTTACTCTTTCATGTACAAATCTGCTGTTATAAAGTTGTCATTTATATTTTTTATTAAAAATGATGTTAGTAAAAAAGGCAATAAAGAGTTAAACTTATTATTATTTGTGTTTGGTATGCAAATCAAATATGATGATTTGTTTAAGACACAGGATTTGGGGTTGGGGTTCAGTACTCAGTCATGGCCATGTGTGGTGTCCTTGAGGAAAACACTTTATCTGCATATGCTTAGTACAGGTTCTACCAAGGAAAACTTCAAGCGTGATTTGTCTTAGTTGTTAAAACTTGTTTTACATTTGTTGTAAAATAAAAAAGTAAGCTTCTTATATGGAATCATTTGACATAAGGTGACAGTTTACGTAAATAAATTTCTTACTCTTTAATATATGCATGCATAAAATTGATAAGGAACATCATTATATAAACTTCATAGAGCCAATTATCGTATTTTTGCAGTCATACCCTTAAAGCGCCACAGAAAAGAAAAAATGACAACCCTGTGCAGGGAAGTGGAGGTAAAGCACCAAAAGTAAAAACTGAAGGTACTGTGCCTGTTGCCATATCACCGGATACCTCAGCCACAGATGATAAATTTATAGATCTTACTCTAGACGAGGAAGTTGAGATGGATATATCATCAGCCAATACTGCCAAAATTAAAACAAATTCCAAAATCACAGACAAACTTCAGCATACTCCTAGTAAAGGCAATCATAAAGAAAGTGACACTAGTGATAATTATAGCAGTGCAGAGAGAGACAGTGAGGGCTACACAGAAATGAAAGATGAGACTGATGTTAAACCAGATAAAGAAGAACTTGATAAACAAATACAGAATATTGAAATTATCAAAAAGGATGTTACTTGTAAAGGTTCCCAAACTGTTCCTACTGTGGTGAAGTTTGCGAGTCCCGAAGAAGTAGATTTATTAAAACTTAAACCTGTTGAACAAAAGCAGATTTTGCTACAAAAAGCACGGGAATTGGATGATACAAAGAAAAATCTGACAAGCTTGCAGGGAAATATTTGGCAGTTACTAAAAATTATTGTGCCAGATTTTGACTATGGAAAACCAGAAGATATAGAGAATATTATTCTGGATTTTATTCGTGTAAATGGAGAACAAAGTAGTCCATCTTCTGAAGTCTGATGACCAGTTAGATGAGGTATTGATTAATCTGTCATAAAACTCCAGGCACTCAGGTTATCAAACTTTTTTTCGCCCTCAGTTTGAATTTGTTCTACAAACACAAAATAGAAATTCAAGCAAAAATTCTTAGACTAGGTCTTTAATTTGAAAGTATTAATGAAGAATTGTGGTATAAGTTAAAAACATAATTTGCATTTATTTCGTTTTTAAGAGTCTATTTGTTTTGAGATGAGCATGAACTATTGAAGTTCAGTATAAAACAGTGTTATATACTCTCAGGCTCTGAAAATAAATTATAATATTTTAAGATTAAAACTCAAGACTGGTCTCAAAATCTCGAAACATTAATCACCTTGTAACAAGTTTAAATAAGAAGCAACTTTCAAACAATCATTCATTATTGTGTCCATGTACATTAAAGGGGCAAAAGGCAATTAATGAAATTAATTTTCCTGGTTTTCTTGCATTGTAGCAATTTTCATGAACCTACATGTATAACCACATATAGATATGTCCTAGCATGACGATCTAATACGTTGTCATTAATTTATTTACGAAATTATGCATATACTAAGAAATTCAAACTTGTTATGGAAATAGTAGTGGCATGCAAGTTTTGACGATATGAGTAAAAATTATTTATATGGTACCAAATAAGACTTGTGAAATTGAAATGCATTTTGCATTTTTTGTCACAGATTACCACAAATATTTGAAATAGAATGCCTTTCAGCCGTTTGCCAGCATCAGATCTTTTTTCGAAAAAACAGGAACAAAATTTATGTCTACAAAGTATACTGAAAGGAACAGCAAACCTGCCACTTTTTTATTTGCAATATCGTTGCCAAAATTTTGAATGCATTATTGAAATGTGTATACTACATAACAGACACTTTTGAATTGATTTTACATAGCTCGATTGCAAAATTCTATATTATTATTTGTGTGTATCTGTTTGGCACAAACTGCTTATTTTGCATTTGTAGCATAAAACTAGATGTGGTTTAAGAAAATACACAAAATATCAGGTGACGGGTTAGATTTTCTGTTGAGTACAATAGATATTTGAGTATTTAATTTCATCATTTTCTGAAATAGTGTTAATGAAAATTTATTGAAACTGTGGTGTGTCCCTTTAACAGAAAATGTTTGACAAATGCAATATTTTAACTTTATTTGTGCCTGGCTTTAAGAAACAAGTGAAGAGTTGAGGCCCCTTGCCATTAAAAATTGGGCTATTGGCCAAATTGAACAATTAAGCACAATGATCGAAACTTTGACTTGATCAGGACCTAAATTCATCAATATTTTGAGTGAGGTTTAGACTCAGACTCAAATTGTCAAAAATTTCATATTCAAATAACATCTATTTAACAAGCAGTTTGCTATATCTATTTGCAAAAACAAGCAGTTTGAATGAATATTTAACATAAAATGTTACATAATTACATTTTTTACCCATAATTGTATGTTTACAGGGGTTACTAAAATGTAAGATTTGAGTCTGAATCCGATTCTCTGACTCAAATTGTTGATGAATTTAGACCCAGATGTTGTAAATAAAACATTATGTGAATGTATGGGCTTTTTTATGCTCCCCCAAAGGGAGGAAGCTTATAGTCGCTGCTTCGTCTGTGCATCCTTCCGTCCCCAAGTTCTTGTCCGCGCTATTTCTCTACAACCTCATGTTGGAATTTTATGAAACTTGCTAGGATGCATCATTACCAAGTGCATATTTTCTTTATGTTCCAGTTCAATGATTTATTATGGAGTTATGGCCCTTTGATTTTTTCTGTGACCAAATTCTTTTCCGTGCTAATTTTCTACAACCCCATGTTGGAATTCTATGAAACTTGCTAGGATGCATCATAATGACCTATTTCATAGTATGCTGTACAATGTATTATATATATCACAATATAAAAAATAATGTATTGACTTCTCTTTGGAACTTTCACAGTTACTTCCCCCGTTCAATATCATTACCATATGGTACCGAGTCAAACAATCACTTTGGGGAGCATCCATTGGTTTCACCGATATTTTCTTGTTGTTGATAGTCTTGAGCCTTTGTAGAATTGAACAGTTTCAATTTGACTTGATGGACTCAATCTTCCTTGTTGCCGTTGTCATTTGTTAAAGGCAGTATATTGGAATTTTGTCATTTTTGTTATCAAAAAACATTTTTTCACTATATCATGTTCAGATGTACTCACTGAGCCCATGTTTCCATAAGGGTATCTTTGGAAATGTACCAAAATCATATGTTGAAAAGGGATTCCCTTATTCAGCCTATATGCCAAGGTTAAAACTAAAATGATTAACAGCTTGAAATACAATTTGTGACGTATCAAACTTAAAATTTGATTTGGAATTGATACAATATATTTGTTACATGTTGGTAAATTTAGGTGATCTGGGAGTACAAATGACGAGGAGAAGGTCACCAAGCATACACAATATTTATTTTCAAAATTTGAATAATTCCACTTCAATAACACAGCAGTAAAGTTTCAGGTAATTTTAAATTCCAAATAATTTGTATTTCATTTATTTATGATCATGAGGTGCTTTACTGTATATTCATTTTAATTTTATTTTTATAAGCATTTATATTGATTTTTTCTGATATACTTCCATATATGTTATATGGCAAGTTCACATCTATAGACATTTACCATCTATCTTTCTTGGAAATGGCTTTAGAATCATTTTCAACACATTACTTCTTATATAAAGCAACCAGTTTTATAAGTGAGGGAAGACCTTACTTTATATAGATTTATTTTAGCTTGATTGCAATGAAAGCTCAGAGCTTATATGAACGGCTCTCGAGTCAGCACTCTGGGTAGAACCAGTTCCAAGTGTTTTATGAGAATCATTGGGTTGAGCTGATGATCTAACCCACAACCTCTGGCGTGAGAGACAAACACTATCCTGTACACTACCACCCTTAGATGCAATTATACAAATCAAGTATAACCACTGTCTGTTAGCAAGTAACTGGCAAACTTTCCCTCATAAAGTGTTTGGGACGAGCTGGACTTGAAATACAGACGAGAGTGATGGGTGAGAGATCTTGAGGCAGGGCCATGGAATACACAGCCACGGGGGAGAAAAATTTGGGCACCTAATAGCATGCAACTTGTGATTATTGGAGAGGTCATTTCAATGTCAATGTTAAAGGTAGAAAACAGGAAAAATCACTCTAAATGTCTAAAACAAACATTTATATATTTTTATCATTGAAAAATAAAATATGAATGATTTGGTATTCAAATCGGCTAAAATGTGTCAAAAACAAAACGATATTTTTTTCAGAAGTGAAATCGAAATAAAATCCCTATTCTTAAAATAACTGTTGCGTAAATACTGCTTGATGATATTCAGACTGTTTTTCATTTTTAGGATGCTAAAATGTCACCAATAAACCAATATGAGGAATGATATTGAAATCAAAATGTAAACTCGTTTTTAAATGTCACAATAACGTTGTTATTTTAAGCAGGGAATCCCTGCCAAGCAAGTCAAATCAATATATCATTTTGTCATGTTTAAAATTGATATCTTAGTGGGCTGAGAATGTACTAGTACTTCCTTTAAGGTTGCAAGGTAATAAAATTTAATTAAAAATGTCAGTTGCTTATATAAATAGATGTAATTTATGTTCTCAAGGCATATGGTATCTATGCAAATTGATTAACAGTTATTTTACAAGCTTAAAATAATCTACCAGTAGCTCTGTAGGAGACGAATCTTTTTTTTTGTTGTGTTTTAAATTGAACTATCAGCGGCTCAGTCATAAGGTTTTGAACTCAGCTAGAAATTATTAATATCTAAACTTAAAATACATGTATATGTGAAATCTTCATTCCAATGTTTACTACCATTTATAAAATTGAATGCCGTATTATAGGTTATACATATTGTATTATTATACATAACCTGGAGCACGTGGTCCAGTGTTAGAGCACCGAACCCATAATCGGAGGGTCACGGGTTCGATCCTCCGCTACGGCTATGTGTGGTGTCCTTGAGCAAGGCACTTTTTCCGCATATGCTTTGTACTGGTACTACCCGGGAAGACTTCGAGCGTGGTTTGTCTAAGTTGTAAGAACTTGTTTCGCAATCGAAGTAAAATAAATAAGTTGAAAACAACCTGCAATATATTAAACCCATCAGAAAAACAACAAAAATCAAACATTTATTATTGACAATTTTAGTTTCCAGTAACTTTTTTTTTGTAAATAAAATCTTGTAAATTTTTATGAAAAATGTGTTCAAAGAAAAATGATTGCTAGTCTGTAGGTCATGTACACTGATAGTTTGTGTAAACAGATACTGAACAAATAAGGTACATAGTAAATATATACCAATGTTCTCACATTAATATGTGGAACACGCATCAGTTCTCTATAAGTTTGTGTTTGTTACCATAGCAGCATATACAGCAATCATTAATTTTATCGCTATACCGGTAATTAAACTGCTGATTTGTGATGTCTGTCATCTGTTGTTGTCCATAATCAGCCTCTTAAACCTAGAGGCAATTTATATTCAAACTTAATACGGATTTCTCTCATGTATGTAAGATTATATGCATGACTTTTGTTATATACATTATATAAAATTCAGGATGGTTTCCATTACTAAAATAGTAAATATATTTTAGTTTGAGATTTGAAACATTGTCTAATCAAAGTGAATTGGATTTAGTTTGATATGAAGGATTGATCAGGGTCAGTCAAAATTGTTTATATTTGATAAAAAAGGGATTGAAGTTTCTGTATGGGGGACCTGTAAGGGTACTTTTATGTAGGATTACTTATGGGGAAAAATTTCCTTTTCAAAGCAAATAATTTTTTATCCAGTAGGAGTGGGGTGCTATGACCACTATAAACAAGTGGAATACCACCTGGCCCCTCTTGTTTATAATGTACTACATACAGTTTCATTAATTTGAACATCACCTACATTTTGCCATTTATTCTCTTGCCCTGACACTCATTTTGTGTTTGTGATTGGCATGTTATGTTGACAATGTGTATAGATTTATTTGTAACAGTGTTTGTTGTGACAGTGGCCAGTGTCATTGTGTTAATCATTTCATGTGACATTATTTGTAGTGTGATATAAACTCTAGTCGCTACACATGTGAAGGATTAAATACAAGGGTGCAGCCATATAACAGGAAAATGAATAGAACATGGCACTAATATAAAAATTTCATTTGCATATAGAACAATGTTTCTGGAGTGTATGTGCAAAGTTTTATGATCGTACATAGTTAAGTCAATGAACTATCAACAATTTAGTAACCTGTGTCATCAGTAGATTAGGCAATGTCGATTTTGCGATATCTGACATTATTTTACTCTGTCCTGTAATCACAGGAATAATCTATCACTTTATTATGGCAGAAAATCATCACAGAAAATGTCAATATTTCTCAAAACGTTCTCCATTGTGATTGAAACACTTTTGGCATTCTTATCTGTAGCTGATGTTGTTTTCCGTCCTCTACCCAGTAAATTACACCAATTTATAGCTCTTTGTGATTGTTTAATAAAAGAATGAGGATTTGAAGTTGTTGACAAAAAATGTGACATTTACCCTGTCTATACAAACTTAGCCATAGTTTCGTTCATTCTATTGCAATGCTATTGATAGTTTGGCTGAGTCATCCCAAGACCATCATGTACTCCTGATCATAATTTAAAGGAAATAACCATTATAGTAAAAAAGTTGTATTCATTTTCTTGTTCATTCTGGCTTAAAAAAGTATACAAACACTTGATAATTAGTTGGAAATTTGCGACCTTTATTCTGACGTCCATTAACAAATAAGGGCAGGTCTTCCTACGTTGATTTCAAGGTTGTGCTCGCTCTAGAACCCACAGTGTTTATTCAGTCATGACAACCTTAGCGAGCCCCATTTTTTAATAAACATCTTCAGATTTCCCTCATCTCAACTTTTTAGATGATATATCTTTATTTATATTGATCCTGTTACAGGTTATCATTTACCAATAAGATTTGTTCAGATTGCAATTCAGTGTTGTCAGTTAATGTGTTCAAGTTATGATTAACAGATATTTAGATATCAATTTAGAAAAGGAAAATTTAAGTTTAAGATGTTTATAGGGACAGATCCCAGTTTTATAACCATAGAAATGTGGTGGATAAGTTTTTGAACTGGACATTACAGACGGAGCTATTTGAAAAATTGAAATACTTTGTTTAAACACTATAATAAATATCTCCATATTTCTGATTGTTTTTGTTTGTAGGTTGTTGTTTTTCATCTTGCCAAATTTGACTATCATTGTGCATGACACAAATAAATGATTTAATTTGAAACATAATTCAATTAAAACTTTAATACATTGATTAAAGTTTTATTTTACTGTAAATGACTTTCTTTTTTTGTAATCGAGTATATAAGAATGTATATATAAATGTATATATGTATATAGATATTGAATGTGCATGTAACATTATTTAGTATACTTGAACATTATCTCATATATGGGTTTGTCTGCTGAAAGGGAGACAACTCATATGTGTCACATGTGACTACCTCAGTATTACTGGTAAAAGTTTTAATACTTTTATCAGATTGAAAGTATGGGGTTTCCCTGTTATAATTAGCTGTATTATAATAGCCTTGTCTTCATTTCTCAACTGTATTTGACATGTAATGGACTGTTATGATCCCAACTGGGCATAAAAATGACAAATGAAAAAGGTCTGTGCCGATAAAACTTCTAGCATCTACAGGATGTGATAGTTAAAATTGTCATTAATTAAGTGATTTTATATTGGCCGAGTCATTGGTCAGCATTACATTATTTGTTGTATAATTTTAGGATTATTGTATAGAAGATGTATCTATTGTCTGTCTTCAGTATGCTTCTGTATGTATTTAACCCACTGAAATAATTATATTCTATATCTGTACTGGAACAGGCATGGCACTATTCTCCATTTGGCAATACAACAAACAGGTAGGCTTTCTACAATTTAAACTACCATTTGGTCCAGAATATTTGCTGATATTGTAAACTCTCACATCCAACATGGAAAATATAAGTTGGTGATTTTAAACGAAATCTTAAGTTTTATCTATTTTGAAATTGGTCTTGGATAACAAAGGTTAGCCAAATGGGTCTATGATCCCTGCCAACTGGTATACCAGACTGTGAAAAATTATGTTGAAAATAGTGTGTACAGTATTTGCTTAAAAGTATCGGTAGTAAGAAATATATGTTAATGTTTGAAGTTTGAATGGGAGTAATACCTGGTTGACAACATGGTTCATGAATTAATTATTTTGAGTCGTACATTGTATCAGCACACAAAAAGTGATTGGAAATAACAGTCTAGGCTCAGCCTTGGACCTCTGTGGCCCAGTGATCTGAGGCATTGTCTCAAAATCATTTACCTCTCATCTCTGAGGTCATGGGTTTGGGCCAAGCTTAAAGACTTGGTCTGAGAAAGTTTGCCTGTCACCTTCAGAAGGAAAGTGGTCCTGCTTGGATTTATTGTGAGATTTTTCTATCACAAATTAACATTTATAACCTGTATGGTGTTGAAAATGATGCTACAGGTAAACCCGGCATGCTAGAATCACTGTCCATGTACATATACAACATTTATAACCTGTATGGTGTTGAAAATGATGCTACAGGTAAACCCGGCATGCTAGAATCACTGTCCATGTACATATACAACATTTATAACCTGTATGGTGTTGAAAATGATGCTACAGGTAAACCCGGCATGCTAGAATCACTGTCCATGTACATATACAACATTTATAACCTGTATGGTGTTGAAAATGATGCTACAGGTAAACCCCGCTTGCTAGACTCACTGTCCATGTACATATACAACATTTATAACCTGTATGGTGTTGAAAATGATGCTACAGGTAAACCCCACTTGCTAGACTCACTGTCCATGTACATATACAACATTTATTACCTGTATGGTGTTGAAAATGATGCTACAGGTAAACCCCGCTTGCTAGACTCACTGTCCATGTACAGATACAACATTTATAACCTGTATGGTGTTGAAAATGATGCGACTGGTAAACCCCGCTTGCTAGACTCACTGTCCATGTACAGATACAACATTTATAACCTGTATGGTGTTGAAAATGATGCTACAGGTAAACCCCGCTTGCTAGACTCACTGTCCATGTACATATACAACATTTATAACCTGTATGGTGTTGAAAATGATGCTACAGGTAAACCCCGCTTGCTAGACTCACTGTCCATGTACAGATACAACATTTATAACCTGTATGGTGTTGAAAATGATGCTACAGGTAAACCCCGCTTGCTAGACTCGCTGTCCATGTACAGATACAACATTTATAACCTGTATGGTGTTGAAAATGATGCGACTGGTAAACCCCGCTTGCTAGACTCACTGTCCATGTACAGATACAACATTTATAACCTGTATGGTGTTGAAAATGATGCTACAGGTAAACCCCGCTTGCTAGACTCACTGTCCATGTACAAATACAACATTTATAACCTGTATGGTGTTGAAAATGATGCGACTGGTAACCCGGCATGCTAGACTCACTGTCCATGTACAGATACAACATTTATAACCTGTATGGTGTTGAAAATGATGCAACTGATAAACCCCGCTTGCTAGATTCACTGTCCATGTACAGATACAACATTTATAACCTGTATGGTGTTGAAAATGATGCTACAGGTAAACCCGGCATGCTAGACTCACTGTCCATGTACATATACAACATTTATTACCTGTATGGTGTTGAAAATGATGCTACTGGTAAACCCTGTATGCTAGACTCACTGTCCATGTACAGATACAACATTTATAACCTGTATGGTGTTGAAAATGATGCTACTGGTAAACCCGGCATGCTAGACTCACTGTCCATGTACATATACAACATTTATTACCAGTATGGTGTTGAAAATGATGCTACTGGTAAATCCCGCTTGCTAGATTCACTGTCCATGTACAAATACAACAAACCAACATACAGATTGAAATAAAATTAATAAATAAATAGACATAATGTACTTAGAACCTTTGTACATAAATCTAACATTCAATTTGTCACATTTTACCAAATAATAAATAAATGGGTGTTAAACAAAGAAAGCTATTTGGTAAAACCATACATTGTATACAAAATGTTTAATCTTTACAAGAATATTTTTGTTCAACAATTTGTTATAGAAATGTTATGTCCGTTGATTAATATGAATTTCTTTTAAATGTTATTAATGATTCCAAAGTCAATCTATGTGAAAGTATTAATCTCTGTTATAATATTCTGTTATATTCCTTTTTTTCATGGTTCAGTTTTTCTTTAATAAGATATTTCATTTATTACACACATAACTGTTTCAAAGATATTGCTATTTTGTCAGTTGAACATGTAATCATATTTTTTTTTAATGACCCAGGTTCCCATTGCTTTTATTGTTAAAATGCATGTGATTGGAAGGAAACAAGTGATTTGCAATAATCATTATTCCAGTTTTTAGCATTTAAGATATATTGACATTTTGTTACTTTTATATATTTAGCTCATCTCAGCCGAAGGCTCTCTTAAGCTTTTCTGATCACTTTTTGTCTTTCAACATTTTCTTCTAACAACTTTTATCCTGAAACTGCTTGAAAATTTTCACTAAATTTGATGCGAAGAATTTTGACATGAAATTTTCAGATTTGTTCAAGCCATGACCTCAGGATAAAAATTGGCCAAGCCCTTGGGACTTCTCAGTTTATTTCAATTTAAAAATCTTTTCAAGAACCAAACAGCCATATTAGGGCAACTTTGAATACTATGGGAAAACAGTAATCTTTTCTTCATCTATTATCGTATTATTGCAATCATCTTGAATATTGTTTAGTCATAACAGTGGAGAATGGGCTTTTAAAGGGGATTTGATACCATGAGGGTGGCCTCAAAAAGGAATAAAACTGAAAATTGAAATTAAATTTTTCTCAAGAAATGATAGGTCAACTTTATTTCTGGTATAAATGGTAAATATGAGCTACAGTTTTAAGTTTGTTCAAATAAACGAATGGTCGATTGTGGCCTAGTAAAGGGACTTTGATTTTTTTATGGGAATAAAATGAGAAAATTCTCACTTTTCTCCTCTTTATGTTTCTCAAAGGCTTGGTTTTTAAAAAGATTGAAAACATGTGATAGTGTAATCAGGTGAGTGACTTAGTCCCAAATTGGCCTCTTGTTTATTTTACCTGCCATGTGAGTTATCATATTTTAAAAGCTAGTATTGTCACACTAGTGTTGGTAATAGAAGTAATACAGATTGATATATCCATGGATTTATTTACTATTACATCAATAAAAACTGATTGAAATAAACTATTTGTTATACTTTTTGCCAAATATTACAATGGATATGTGAAATGTGATGCCTTGTCACCATTTACAAGACTTGTTACCTTTTCCATACAAGAAATGGAATTTAGAGTCTGCCTATACTGTGTACATACTGTGTTTTTATCATGCAGGTATATACTTTTCAGAAAAAGTGTAAGTGAAAATTTGTCAAAATTGATTTTAAGTAATATGTTTGCCAGGAATTTGTGGAAGGTCTTTTTACCTGTGTTGTTCCGGGTAAGAATAGAATCACTGTCGAACTCTGCAGAGGGGTAGGCATTGTCCAAATGGGTGTGCTGTTCATTTTATCGTTTTTTTGTCATGTTCGTTATTATGGTTAAATACCCAATCTCTGTGTGGTGCCAGAGAGCCATTTAAAGACCCAACATCCGATCAGACTATCGGATGTAAATTAGTTGCACTGCAGGGCGTGTTTTACCAACTGAGAGTGTATAATATGGTCTAACAATAGAACAGTGATAATAGCAGACAGCAAAATGTTTGTAAAACAATGCTGAAGGTTTACATTGTAACTGATACAGGAATATGGACTCTGGGATCAATATCACATCCCACTTTAGCATTAGGGACTACAGGGTCTTTAATTTATCATTATCAGGTAATTACTGTTTTATCAACACTATTAAGTGATGTGATAATGGTGTTGTTTGATATCAAAGTAATTATGTATATGAACATATGTGCCTATTAATTTTAAACAACAATTCAAGCATTATAATCAATCTAACAGATATGCCCAAAATCCCTATATTCAAGTTGGTATAGCCCATTACGAATCATTTAGTATGATTTGGAGGGAAATTAAAATACCTAGATATGTTACATGTTATGTGCGGATATTTTTGTCACTAATAAGAACTCGCAATTATATGCATACTTGGATATTTTATTAATACTGGGATGTTATTGATAAAAAAGTAATAATCAACACTTTGTTGAATATATTAGGAATTAGACTTGAACTAATGTTGATGTGATTAAAAATGGCAAAAGGTATCTTTCTCAACACAATACCTCAAATCATACCTTGGATACAAAGTTGATTGATAGAGACTGCTAATAATAAACTTTAATTAATTTTGGTGTTTTATCATGCATGTTTATTAACTGTAAATTAAAAATTGCGATTATGAACAATGTCAAGGCCACGCATATCAAAAACAAAATAAAAAGTGAAAAAATCATTAAAAAATTGGTTTTGTGTTATAACAATGTAATACACGGAGGGAGATAAAACACTTCAACTTCATTAAAGCAGAAATCATGATAAATATATCAGTTGTAATTAAGAATTTACTGATAATTAATTAAGAAAAAGACCATAAATGTTTTTTGATTTGGTAATTTTAAGTCACTTTCAAAAGCTTTCATTTGACAAAAGCCGTTTATATATATATATATATTCATGATATTCCTGGTGAAAACACTATCTTTAGTTTTAATCTAAAACTATAATTTCTGTTTCCTGTGATATATACACATGTAAAATGATTCGTTCATGTGGCACCATAATTTTTTTTAATAGAGAAGAGGAACAATTGTATAATTCAATTAAATATGGTGATATACAACAGTTGGTGATTAAAAAAAGGATAATAGAAGGAATCATTTAAAAGTTTGGTAAGTCTTGCATGATTTGTAGTTTGTATATAACTATTATATCTTAAATACATCCATGTGAACTACAGCATGCCAGTTTGTTTACAAACATTGGTCACATCACAAATATTGACCAGTTTGCTCCTCCCACAAAATTCAAATTTCTCTGTAACTGATTGTCTGTTGAAAGCAATAAGTAATAAATTATTGCAGACTTTATTCTGAAATTTTCAGGAACTGTGAGTAATATTAAGACTATGTTGCATGACAAATTTCAAATTTTTCAATCCATGAATTTATTTAGATTTGAAAATTACTCTCCCAGATCTAAATGTGTTTTGAAAAATAAGCGAAAACACTCCAACAGCCATTACCTCCCTTTTATACCCAGGTTGGGTCTTGAAGTGATGGTAAGACTAGGATCACTGTGGCTCGTGCATGTCCTAAGAAGAGACAATTTTAGTAATGTGGTAGAATTTGCTGAAACTCTGCAGTTCTGCAGGTTCCAGGTTCATTCTGCATATTCATTTGTTGATACGTATTGTTTAATCTGTAGGTTAATTTGTTGTTTGTTGTACATGTAGAATGAACCTGGAATCTTCCTTCCTGTTGGCATTGAATAACCTACACTAGTGTTGGTATACCATAAAACCCTATTCATTCATTCATTCATTCATTATTTGATTCAGATTTTAAACATGTATGTGCTCTTTCTTTGCCCATGAAATGAAAACCTATAATCTGTTGAAAGTGGTTTTAAAATTCCATTTAGGCAAATCATTTTTCAAATTGTTTGTACAAAAAGTCATTATGTAATGGAATGACTCTCTAATTTTCAGTAATTGTATTCATCTCCGCCAAGTTCTATATTAGCGTTTTATGTCATGACTTATGTATAAAAAATATGTTTGGTTCTCTATGAATGAGTTGCCCAAGGCGTAGTCTAAAGATCACTTAAGCCACGGGTTAGAATCCAGCTTGGTCAAAACAATTGTGTGAAAGTTTTCTCATTGTGAAATTATTGTGTTTTTATTTGGATTCATTCTGAGGTCTTCCTCCACTTATAAAACTGAATGTCATTTATTTACGGCGTCCAACCTCATTAAATTGAAAAATATGTTTATTTTGTCGAGCCCACTTGCGGTGGCTCAACATATTCGTCACAGTGGTTGGATCGTTCATGAGCATGTTTCTGTCTGATTTTATCTTAGCTGTTACTTTCTTATGCATAGAGGGATTTTGAAATGAACTGGCATTTCTTTACCTTATGTGATGGCATGTCTTGTGTAAGACTAAAGTTCTGTAGCTCAAAGGTCAAGATGATGCGTAGAGGTTCAAGGTCAGAAATAGGTAAAAATATGTCATATCCGCTCCATGTCTTGTAAACTGCTGGACAAAATTTGGAATAAGTTTGAACAACTGTTCACCATATAAGACATGTCACGCATAAGATTCGGGTCCATAACTCAAAAGTTGAGGCCACATTTAGGGGTACGGTCAAATATAGGTAAAACAATTTGTGTCTGCTCCATATCTTGAAATTCATTGGACAGCTTTTGAAATAATATGACAAAAATGTTTACTATGACCAGACAAAGTGTCACGTGCAAAACTCGGGTCCATGGCTCACTTAGAGTTTCAAGGTCAGAGCTAGATACAATATATCATGTCCTCTTGTAAACTTCTGGAGACATTATTAAATATCACCACAAAAATATTTACCATATTGAGAGGACGTGTGTCGTGCAAGATCAAGGTCAGTTTCTACTGTGGTCCTCTTATTCAACTATGTTATATGTGAGATAAAGAAATAGTAATAACAAAATAGTTAATCATATCTCCTAAGGCAGGGGAGAATGTTGGAGTTCAATACAGATAAACAGTGTTTAAATTTATACATTTAATCTTCGATTTAGTACATTTAATATGCGTCACTAAAATAAGGGAATTGCCCTCCAGCGGCATATCTGTGTTGACGTTTTGCACTCCTTGCTGGTACAGGTCCAGATGGTCTGGTTTACTGATATTGTAGTTTATTATTATGATTAAATTCATATTTACCTGGCCAGAAGTGTCCATACGATGGTGCAATGTCTCGTCAGCAATCTGTCGTCCGATGTTTGCCGTCTGTCTTCTGATAGCAGCACTTTTTGTGATCTTGATACGGTATAGAGTTTACGGTGTGTTTCATTTTGATATCTATACTAAACGGAACAGCTGTAATTACCATCGTGACTTTCTCTTCAACAGGTTCCATATCACTTTGAACTCCCACCAACCTCCACAAAGTTTGGGGTGCCCCTCAGTTCAGTTATAACCACATCACTAATCACGTTTGTCTTTGATTTTCTATTTTTCAATTTTTTAAATTATTAAAAAGAAACAAAAGCTATTCGCATATACAAGCATAATTGATTTGACCCGAGAACGATCATTGCTCCGCTAACCCGCCACATGGCATTGTTTGTAATTACAATGTAGTGTTTACATAGACATTGTTAGCTTGTCTAAGGGAAATTGTGGAACAGAAACCAATATCGATTGCTGAAATCCACCATGTTCGAAAAAAAATAGTTAGACCAGTGGCTTGGTTACAGAGACTGGCAGGCTAATATCAATGTAATATACACGGCTGAAATTTCGGGTGACACTTTTAGAATGTCTTTATCAACACTTTGAATCTTTGTCTGAATTAAATAAGTTTTGGCACAAAGTAAAGCTGATAAAAATTGGAACTATTTCCTATTATCATTTTTTTTCCTTCCGAATTGCAATTATTACTGATTGAAAGCAAAACTATTTTATAATAACTTGTCTCTGGTAAGTCGCTTAACAAAAGTGTTTGTTTCCCGTACACCTACCTACACATTCAAATTGCAGCTTCTCGCATATTTATTGGCTTTGAAAACATCATTATGTTTTCTCCTTGACTTCAATCTGTGGACATCCATGTCATTTTGACAATTAAATAAAAAATATATGGCAAAAACAACAACCTACCTGTCTGGATAAAAAATACTGGATTTGAGCACAGCAAACAAATAAGTTCTTAGTGGTGAACTATTTTTTTTTGTGGAGTGCATGGTCAAGTGGTAGAGTATCGAAACCAGGCTGATCACCCGCCACGGCTGTGTTGTATCAGTGAGCAAGACACTTTATCTGCATATACGTAGTACAGGGCCAAAATTCATCAATAATTTTGAGTAAGAATATAAAACTATTGATTTAAATCCTGGTTATACCAAGGAAGAACGAAGACTTCGAGCGCGATTTGTCGAAGTTCGTTTAATAGATTTATTATGCTTTAGCAATATTTTAAGAATCCTAGGAAACACACACCCCTTCGCTCGCAACCTCCACTCTGGATCCGCCAGTGATTGAACATTTGCAAAGAAAATTCCCCTTGACTGAACAGCGGCATTCTATGATTATGTAGATTTTACATTCACTCTGGTCACCCGTGATCACGGTATTTATAAATCAACAGACGTGTTATCGCCAAAAGTCACGGCCAGACCAAGTGTCGATGACTTTATTTGCCGTACTTTTCATTTATTTATAGATTTGTTATACAGCGTATTTAAAAAGTACTATGTACTGTGCCATATATAAACACTAGCAATATCGTTAACTATAAAGCACGGTCACTAAATCAGCAGATCAGGAATGATAATAAGTACAATACATAGATAGTAAAGTGACAACTTGGGTAACTGCCATGGAACCGTCAGTAGAAAAACACGCCACTGGAAACTTGGACCTGGGTAACACCACTCTTCCGTGCCGTATCATAAGACCAGACAGTGTACATAAAAGTATCCCAGCCAAATTATTTCCTTACAAATACGACAGCGCATGTGTTTATTGCAAAATACAAAATATATATTATTATTTAAATTATATTTAAAAAAATAAATCAGGTGATGCAACGAAGGCTGGATATTGACGCAAACTCTACACATCAGTTGTACATAATATAAAGAAGAGGAAAAGAAAACAGGATGGAACTGATGAAGAACCGGAAATCGTGAAGTATGATTATTAAAAAAAATGGCATTGTTTATATTTTACTTCATACATAGTCCATGTTTATTAACTTGAAAAATGTAATCAAAGTTTTCATTAAAAAAAATGTTGTTTTGAATTTTACCCCTTCACAAAAACTTGAAACATGAAAACTGGGATATACAAAATAATTGTGACAATTTTCTGAAAGACATTTTATAAAATAAATTACAAGAACCGTTTTACGGAAGTTCAATATAACTCCGGCAAATCAAGATAATCGCATTTAATTGGATCGTCCAAGATAAAGATTGACGGGACGGCCAGTCTCTACCTAAGATCTTCCAGGAGCCCAGGAAACAGTGGTTAGGTTACCTGATCGTCTGTTAGCCCTCGGTGGCATAGAAATGACGCTAAATATTCAAACAAACAATAATCCTGATATTGTGTCAATATGCACTCAACATGTACAGATATGTACATATTTTACACATGACGTCAAGAAGAACTTATAAGAGTAAACCTTCCGTTCTTATTTAATATTTGATTTTTATTGATTTATTTGTATGTAAAATTGTGATTGAATAAATATGCAATGATTAAACCAAATCAACCTATTCACATGTTTATGTAAACACTTCTTAAGTGTCACATTTTCGTCTAATGAAGTATTGAAGCCAAAAGCATTGCAGAGAATGAAAAAAAAATCGTGTAGTTCACTTTCGCACTTTGCTCTGCAGTTTGGATTTTGCTTTTATTAAAGTGAATAAACCATAAAACATTACATTTATTTGGTTATAAAAGAGTGAATTTCAGGTTAATTTCAAGGGTAAACTGTCCTCTGAAAACATAAGAAATATACGCCAAAACGCAGTCTAGTTGAATTATTGTTTCAGGGAAACATGCCCTCTGGCCCCTCTACACATCGTTTTCTGCCAAGCTATGCCCCTGAAGATCACAATCGTAGTGTTATCTCCAGCCAAATACCATGGGCTGTGTGCTGACCAAGTTTCTGGGAACAAATGTGCCTGGTGTTGAACAGTACCCGGTTACTAGTAATAGAATAAAAAATGGGCGATTCTATGACTGGGATGATTCTGGTTGACTTGGAGGTCACAGATAATGTAGCTGGTTTCAGTTCTATGATGATTGCCAGTCGTATAAATCCACTGACGATTATTGGATATGAGGAGCGCTGGCAAACTACTGCATTATTGTTGTACACTATACATTGTCACAGTATTAACCATTTGCTTTGGAGACGACCGACGACCCACTTGAAGGTTGGAGCTTGCCCAATAGATGCCCAGGCCCACTTGAAGGCTGGAGCTTGCCCAATAGATGCCCAGGCCCACTTGAAGGCTGGAGCTTGCCCAGTAGATGCCCAGGCTAGGGCACTTGAAGGCTGGAGCTTGCCCAGTAGATGCCCAGGCCAGGGCACTTGAAGGCTGGAGCTTGCCCAATAGATGCCCAGGCTAGGGCACTTGAAGGCTGGAGCTTGCCCAGTAGATGCCCAGGCCAGGGCACTTGAAGGTTAGAGCTTGCCCAGTAGATGCCCAGGCTAGGGCACTTGAAGGCTGGAGCTTGACCAGTAGATGCCCAGGCCAGGGCACTTGAAGGCTGGAGCTTGCCCAGTAGATGCCCAGGCTAGGGCACTTGAAGGCTGGAGCTTGCCTAGTAGATGCCCAGGCCAGGGCACTTGAAGGCTGGAGCTTGCCCAGTAGATGCCCAGGCCCATTTGAAGGTTGGAGCTTGCCCAGTAGATGCCCAAGCCAGGGCACTTGAAGGCTGGAGCTTGCCCAGTAGATGCCCAGGCCCACTTGAAGGTTGGAGCTTGCCCAGTGGTTGCCCAGGCTAGGGCACTTGAAGGCTGGAGCTTGCCCAGTAGATGCCGAGGCCCACTTGAAGGCTGGAGCTTGCCCAGTAGATGCCAAGGCTAGGGCATTTGAAGGCTGGAGCTTGCCCAGTAGATGCCCAGGCCCACTTGAAGGCTGGAGCTTGCCCAGTAGATGCCCGTCGTGTTTGACAGACGCTTGAAGAGTGTGATGGAAGGCTGATGATCATAATCAGCGCGTGTTTACACTCGTACTTTGCATACAGCATTTTTGTCGAGCATAAAGCGATTACGTTGATAAGTCGATTATGTTGATAAAACGATTATTTTTACCGGCCACTTCATATGAGCATCCGGCTTCAGCATAATTCAAATGGAACACCTGGCGACCTGCCAAAATTTGCAGTAACACCATTGTCCGGCAACCGAAACCCATGGTGTCTACTTGAGACACTAAAGTATTCTTAGCGCCGTCACACTGGAGTATCATGCCGTAGACACATGGTATGATACCTCATCGAGTCACTTTATACACCAGGTCAACCAGAACTAGTACTATCCTCTAAATGCTAAGCACCAATGACCTTTCCGGGGATCGAATCCAAACCTTTTGCATGCGAGGCGGACGCTCTACCCCTAGAAAACCGTTGCGGTTTGATTATACTTAAAGAAATAAATTGATTATGGTTACTGTGAAGATATGTAGATTACTACCAAGTGCTTGTGAATTTTATTTTGCATCTCTCAAGACAGCAGTACTAAACAGCACATCGAATATCCAAATAATCGGATAAAAGTTTTCATCCACGCCTTATGTATCAAGCACAGTTGAGGGTTGCTAATACTTTTTAAAAGGCACTCATATTTTTCATATGTTACTTTTGTTTGCTGCCCACTGTGCTGCCCTACCGTTGCTGCCCACCATTCTGCCCTACCGTTGCTGCCCCACCGTGCTGCCCACCGTTCTGCCCCACCGTTGCTGCCCAACCGTGCTGCCCATCATGCTGCCCCATCGTGCTGCACACAGTGCTGCCCGCCGTGCTGCCCCACCGTGCTGCCCCACCGTGCACTCCCACTGTGCTGCCCACCGTGCTACCCATCTAGTTGCCCACCGTGCTGCCCCACTGTGCTGCTCACCGTGCTTCCAATCGTGCTGCCCACTGTACTGCCCACCGTGCTGCCCCACTGTGCTGTCCAAGCATGCTGTCCCACCGTGCTGCCGACCGTGCTGACCCACTGTGCTGCCCACTGTGCTGCTCAACCTTGCTGCCCACTGTGCTGCCCCACCGTGCTGCTCCACCATGCTGCCCCAACGTGCTGTCCACCGTGCTGCTCCGCCGTGCTGCCCCGTCGTGCTGTCCACTGTGCTGCCCACCGTGCTGCCCCATCGTGCTGCCCCACCGTTCTGCCAACTATGCTGCCCCACCGTGCTGCCCACCGTGCTGTCCACCGTGCTGCCCAAGCGTGCTGCCCAATCGTGCTGCCCCATCGTGCTGCCTTACCATGCTGCGTCACTGTGCTGTCCCACCTTGCTGTCCCACCGTGCTGCCCAAGTGTGCTGCTCAAGCGTGCTGCCTAGCTAGCTGACCAACGTGCTGTTCCACCGTCCTGCCAACCGTGCTGCCCCACCGTTGCTGCCCTTCCGTTGCTACTTTACTGTGCTGCCTTATGTGCTGCCCAACCGTGCTGCTCCACCATGCTGCCCCACCGTGCTGTCCACCATGCTTCCTACTGTGCTGCTCTACCGTGCTGCTCCACCTTGTTGCCCATTGTGCTGCCCCAATGTGCTGCTCCACCGTGCTGCCCACCATGCTGTCCACCATGCTGTCAACCGTGCTGCCCCACCGTGCTGCCCACCGTGCTCCCCCACCGTTGTTCACCGTGCTGCCCCACCGTGCTGCTCCACCATGCTGCACACTGTGCTGCTCCACCATGCTGTCCACCGTGCTGCTCAACCGTGCTGTTTACCATGCTGTCCCACCGTGCTGCTCCACCGTGCTGTCCACCGTGCTGCTCCACCGTGCTGCTCCACCGTGCTGTCCACCATGCTGCCCCCTCCGTGCTTCCCACCATGCTGTTCCACCGTGCTGTCCACCGTGCTGCTCCACCGTGCTGCCCCACCGTGCAGCACACTGTGCTACGCGTGGTTAAAATGTGACTTTTATTTTTACCTTTATTAAGTTTGATTACGCCGTTTAGAAAGTATTAACTGTTTCTGTATGAACTGTATCAAACATAATGCCAGTATACAATGCCTGATCTTTTCATTTTCAAAATGTTACTTCAATCCACCGGGCTTTTCAGGGATAATGCAAATAATGTATAGTTAGCAGTGCCTCTAAGTGTGTATTGTATTGTGATTTACATAAATACGACTTATTAAAAAGAGTTCATATATCCCTTTGGGGACTCCGTAGTATGGACATTGGCTGTACACTTTATTTATAGAGCACACAAGTGTTAATCGAGGACAGCCATATTTACTTACTTTATAATCAGTATCAGCCAATGAATATTATATAGTGATTGCAACTTATCTCACATATGTTTGTGCCAGATGCAGGACGACCAAACGTGTACCTTTAAACTTTGGTACTTGAGCAAGGCCACCCGACACGCTTAGGCATTTATATGGTGATGTTTTCCCAAACTGTAATCATTTTGAATCTGAGATCCGATGTCTATACGTTGAAATTGTTATTTGTTGATCGTGCCATTCAACAGAGTGGGCATTCACAATGTCGGTTGTTTCGCGCATCTGTTATTCACAAAAAGGTAAGTTTGATTTAATTGATGTTTTACTTAAATAAGGTTTGTAAACTGCTACTCCTTACATTTCACAACTGTTGTATCCTTTACTTCGCACATTTCACAACTCTTGTATCCTTTACTGCGTACATTTCACAACTCTTTTAACCTTTACTGCGAACATTACACAACTCTTGAATCCTTTACTTCGCATATTTCACAACTCTTGTATCCTTTACTTCGCACATTTCACAACTCTTGTATCCTTTACTTCGCACATTACACAACTCTTGTATCCTTTACTTCGCACATTTCACAACTCTTGTATCCTTTACTTCGCACATTACACAACTCTTGTATCCTTTACTTCGCACATTTCACAACTCTTGTATCCTTTACTTCGCACATAACAACTCTTGTATCCTTTACTTCGCACATTACACAACTCTTGTATCATTTACTTCGCACATTTCACAACTCTTGTATCCTTTACTTCGCACATTTTACAACTCTTGTATCCTTTACTTCGCACATTACACGACCCTTGTATCCTTTACTTCGCACATTACACAGCTCTTGTATCCTTTACTTCGCACATTACACGACTCTTGTATCCTTTACTTCGCACATTACACAACTCTTGTATCCTTTACTTCGCACATTTTACAACTGTTGTATCCTTTACTTCGCACATTACACAGCTCTTGTATCCTTTACTTCGCACATTACACAACTCTTGTATCCTTTACTTCGCACATTTCACAACTCTTGTATCCTTTACTTCGCACATTACACAACTCTTGTATCCTTTACTTCGCACATTTCACAACTCTTGTATCCTTTACTTCGCACATTACACAGCTCTTGTATCCTTTACTTCGCACATTTCACAACTCTTGTATCCTTTACTTCGAACATTACACAGCTCTTGTATCCTTTACTTCGCACATTTCACAGCTCTTGTATCCTTTACTTCGCACATTACACAGCTCTTGTATCCTTTACTTCGCACATTTCACAGCTCTTGTATCCTTTACTTCGCACATTACACAGCTCTTGTATCCTTTACTTCGCACATTTCACAGCTCTTGTATCCTTTACTTCGCACATTTCACAAGTCTTGTATCCTTTACTTCGCACATTACACAACTCTTGTATCCTTTACTTCGCACATTTCACAACTCTTGTATCCTTTACTTCGCACATTACACAACTCTTGTAACCTTTATTTCGTACATTCCACCTCTTTTATAACATTTTCTGTACATTACACAACATTTGTAACATAAACTTTGTACATTACACAACTCTTGTAACCTTTACTGCGTACATTTCACAACTCCTGTACCCTTTACTGCGTACATTACACAACTGTTGTATCCTTTACTTCGTACATTACACAACTCTTGCATCCTTTACTGCATACATTACACAACTCTTGTAACCTTTACTGCGTACATTTCACAACTCTTGTGTCCTTTACTTCGTATATTACACAACTCTTGCATCCTTTACTGCATACATTACACAACTCTTGTAACCTTTACTGCGTACATTTCACAACTCTTGTGTCCTTTACTTCGTATATTACACAACTCTTGTAACCTTTATTTCGTACATTCCACCTCTTTTATAACATTTTCTGTACATTACACAACATTTGTAACATAAACTTTGTACATTACACAACTCCTGTACCCTTTACTGCGTACATTACACAATTCTTGTTACCTGCATTACGTATATTACACAATTCGTGTAGCCTCCACTACGTTCATTACACAATTCTTGCAACCGCCACAACGTACATAACATAATTCATCTAACATCCACTACGTTTATTATACAATTCTTGTTGCATCCACTATGTACATCAGGAAATTCTTGTTGCATCCACTACGTACATTATACACTGATTGTTGTCACCTCTACGTACGTTACACAATTCATGAACATCAACTACGTACATTACACAATCTTGTAACCTCCACTACGCACATTACACAATTCGTGTAACATTCACTATGTATATTACACAATTCGTGTAACATCCACTACCTACATAACACAATTATTGTAACATCCACTGCGTACATTACACAATTCTTGTTGCATACTCTACGTACATATCACACTTATTGTTGTCTCCTCTACGTACATTACGTAATTCTTGTTGCATCCACTACGTACATTACACAATTCGTGAACATCCACTACGTGCATTACACAATCTATTTTTGCATACTCTACGTACATTACACACTTTTTGTTGCATATTCTATGTACATTACACAACTATTGTAACCTCCGCTATGTACATTTCACAATTCGTGTAACATTCACTACGCACATTACACAATTCGTGTGACATCCACTGCCTACATAACACAATTATTGTAACATCCACTGCGTACATTACACAATTCTTGTTGCATACTCTACGTACATTACACACTTATTGTTGTCTCCTCTACGTACATTACACAATTATTGTTGCATACTCTACGTACATTACACAATTCGTGTTGTCTCCTCTACGTACATTAGTTCATACGTGTTGCCTCCACTACGTACGTTAGGCAATTATTGTTGTCTCCTCCACGTACATTACACAATTTTTGTAACCTCTACTACGTACATTACACAATTCTTGTTGCATAGTCTACGTACATTACACAATTATTGTTACTTCCACTATATACATTACACAATTCTTGTTGCCTCCACTACGTACATTAGGCAATTCTTGTTGTCTCATCTACGTACACTACACAATTCTTGTAACCTCCACTACGTACATTACGCAAATCTTGTTGCATCCACTACGTACATTACACAATTTTTGTTGCATACTTTACGTACATTGCACAATTTTTGTTGCATCCACTATGTACATTACACAATTCGTGAACATCCACTACGTACATTATACAATTCTGTTTGCATACTATACATACATTACACAATTCTTGTTGCATAATCTATATACATTACACAATTATGGTAACCTCCGCTATGTACAATTCACAATTCGTTAAACATTCTCTACGTACATTACACAATTCGTGTGACATCCACTACGTAAATTACACAATTCTGTTTGCATACAATACATACATTACACAATTCTTGTTGCATAATCTATATACATTACACAATTATGGTAACCTCCGCTATGTACAATTCACAATTCGTTTAACATTCTCTACGTACATTACACAATTCTTGTAACATACTCTACGTACATTACACAATTCTTGTTGCATACTCTACGTTCATTACACACTTATTGTTGTCTCCTCTACGTACATTACACAATGATTGCTGTATACTCTACGTACATTACACAATTATTGTTGTCTCCTCCACGTACATTACACAATTCTTGCAACCTCCACTACGTACATTACACAATTCTTGTTGCATACTCTACGTTCATTACACACTTATTGTTGTCTCCTCTACGTATATTACACAATGATTGTTGTATATTCTACGTACATTACACAATTCTTGTTGTCTCCTCTACGTACATAAGTTAATACGTGTTGCCTCCACTACGTACGTTAGGCAATTATTGTTGTCTCCTCCACGTACATTACACAATTCTTGTAACCTCCACTACGTGTATTAGGCAATTTTGGTTGTCTCCCCTACGTACGTAACACAATTCTTGTAACCTCCACTACGTACATTACGCAATTCTTGTTATCTCCACTACGTACATTACACACTTATTGTTTGCTCCTCCACGTGCATTAGTTAATACGTGTTGCATCCACTACGTACATTAGGCAATTATTGTCTCATCTACGTTCATTACATAATTCGCAGTGGCCTAGCTGCTATTAGGCACAGCAGGCCCGGACTTACATATTATCCTGAAAATTAGCATTTTATCTTTTTCAATCTCAGCTTATTTAGGGCCTCAAGTGGGCGATCCTTCGCAACCCCAGTCCGGGCTCGGAGCCCAAGTCCGGGCCTACAACTTGAAGAAGCTAGCTACGTCCTCGTGTAACATCTACACCTTTATTACAATGACTGATAATATGTCTTATTAAATATCCGGTATTACTTTACAATTTCGAAATTTTGCAATAACAAAATACGTGTTCCGGCAGACCCTCGTTGGTACTGGATATATCAACAGTATACGTTAAACGCCCATCTTTCGCCTGTGTATGTTATGTAAAATCATATGAAGAACTTCATATCTGAAGCCTTTCCTATGCGAGACCGTCCTTAAAATGGGTTGCCGTGACCCTACCCTGCATAGGCGTAGAAGTCGTGGTGGGAGGGGGGTCACCATATACTTTGGGACCTGGCAGTACATCCCCATACACTCTCCACCCCTACCCGCCCATAATCGAAACGCTCCTACGCCCATGCCTATTCACTAAAAATTGCAGCTACCCAAACTAATTTATCTATCCATTTTATTTCAAAATCAAAGTTTGGGGGAATTATTAGCTACCTACATACCAACATGAAAAATACTGGGTAACAGACATTTTTTCAAAGATGGCTCAGATTTTCTTAAACTAATAGCGTCACTCAATTTTAGATTTTTTTTAAGCATTTGTACACGTGCTGAGGTAATCTTATATTATATTTGCAATCGTTTGAATTTGATTTTTAGAAATGGTCAACGACATACTTTTCATAGTTTTGGCCACTGTAAAATAACACATTCATAGTGACAAATTCTTGAACGATTGGAACAAAATGTATTACACTTATATATCTATAGGTATATACTGCCACGTGTTTGGTCTTGAAATAAAGGCCATTATCTTGTTGTATTTACATTCGGTACATGTATATTGAACCAATTTGGTATTATACCAGCCACGATTAACACACCTGATAGTAGTTACCTGTGTTTTACTATAAATAGAATACTTACTGCAATGTCAAAGTCAGTGATCATGCAGGCGGTCGATCATGAATCACGAGCGTGGTCTATTTATAACTAATGGATTTCCAGATACACACGAATGTGTACTTCATGATTTCTTGTTGAGCACGCGTGCAACAATGTATGTAAACAACTCGGTGTGCGTGCGTTGCGTCAGTCACAAAGAAAAAAGCAAATGAAACGGTCAGATGTGCAAAAAGAAGACTTAAGATAAAGTTTGAATGGATATTATAAAGTTTAATTCGGGTATGATTTATATATATTTATATTTGTAGCTGTGAACTATATAAACACTGATGAAATGTGACATTTTCAGCGGCGGCTTGAGCTTCGTCTACATATAGCTTTCTTATATTATCACATGATACTTATTTTACCAAAACAATAGTATAAAATTAAAAATAGATCTATATAATTTCGACTTCTGTTTTTTGTTGTTGTTTTTTTATTATTATTTTCAATGATTTGTTAAGTTTATATGCCTCTATCTTTAAGCAAATAATGTTTTCTAATATTTGATCTGTGCGTGTCTCTCTCTTCTCTCTCTCTCTCTCTCTCTCTCTCTCTCTATCTCTCTCTCTCTCTCTCTCCCTCTCTCTCTCTTTCTTTCTTTCTTACTTTACAATTACACTGGCCGATTTTAATTGACTCATTATGCAGGTAGGTATTCTAACAAAGTTAACTTAACAAGGATGACATTATCTAGCTAGAGGCCAATTTTGAAATCATCATAATATCTATATTAGCTTAATATACGTAACAAATTACTGTGACAGCTCTGTGACATGTATATCATGACGAAATCATGAGTTCATTATGTATAACGACCAGACATACAATCATGGCTGTACACACGTAGATTGCCAATACAGGACACGTGATTGCCTATCATGTGTATATGCCCATTGCTTACATATTTATTTTACTGTTTACTTTGGTTATTGACTGACTTTTATATCCAACCCACTTTTAAGTGCATTATGTATGGTACAATCGCTGGTGTATTTAGTTGTTTATTTGATAATTTCGTTATTTCGGAAAATAACGTCTAACTAGATCTAGTGTATGTTTCATTAAAAACTTGAAATAAAGCAGAGACATACGAACAATTAATTAACTTGGGTACTTGAATAAAAATCTTGTCACATCTTATCTCATTACATGTATTCATATATATGACTGGTGTGGGTGCGCTGATATATGTTTATCATGTTTAGACGATTTGTATACATGTATGATATGATAACAGTAAGTTCACGTGTGCTTACGATGGAGTGTTAAGTTCATATCTGACAGATGACCACAGATAACCCATCGTTTCATATACTCAGCATGGGTCACCCCTGGTCTAGATAACGACACTGACGTGTTGTATATCCCTACTGCATGTTCATGCTACATGTATGCCTATATATTTTCAGCTACTTAATATTGCGTAGGACTATATGTCTCTAGTTTAACTATCTGAATTAATATGATAATAGAATTGATAAATGGTACCGACATAAATATTAGACATTTAGTGAGCCAATCGTGAAACATCGGGTATGTCCGTAATCTCCGTATAATATTGCGTAGCATAAAAGCCGGGGTGATCTGATTGATAGTGAGCATGTTATGTAGTTGTGTGTGTGTTTATTTGGTTTGGGTAATTTGAATGCTTCCATTATCATGTTCTGTTTTTTCCAACTTTAGTAATTTAAAGTTAGAACAATGGGGGCTCAATTTCGGGATTTTATTCCAAGAATTTTGGAATAAAGACTACATCAGTTTGTAGTCGGCTAGAGGCCTTTCGGCATCCGACTTTAACGTTTCATGCTAGTGAAATACTGCACAAAACCCCTAGCTGGGGCATCGTCGTACAATTTGGTGTATGATGCAAGGTGATTGTGAAGCGTGCGTATGTACAAAATTAAAATTAAAACGATAAAAACGATGCCCTCGCTTTATTCAATATAATTCAATATGTATAAAATGTTTATTCACTAAAACAACATCAATAAACCTAATCAATCTGAATAGATGCAAGTGATAAATGCTTAGACGTAAAAATTGTTATCTGTCATCTGCTTTCGGTTTAATTTCCATGGCTTTCGTATTTGCAGTAAAAACACTTTAAGTACCCTGGTGTTCCACAGGTCTATACACTCTATGTAAAGATAAGTAAAGATTAACATGGCATACTACATACAATAGCAACGATTACAAATAATCCTTTATCTGTTAATCCCAGTCCGACATTGGTTGAAATTCAATCCGGTATTATAGAAATGTACACAGTTATCTGACCAGCAGACGATTTTCTAACTTCTACGTTTTGTATAAAATATTACACGTGAGCCGGTATCACTAAACATTTTAAACTGAGATTTTCTTCAACTTAAACATTTCAATTTCTCTAAATCATTTACTTCAATCCATTATACATTAACATTAATAGACGCCTTTGGACACCTAATATAGAAGGGTTTTGAATTACTTGGTGAATTATGTTTATATTAACTGACAGGGTGGAAAACAGTGCAGGAAGTGTTCACATTGCTCGTTACGATCAATCTGAACTCTTCATGCACTGTTTTCAAAGGCCTTCTGTAATTGGTGCGGGAAAACACATATCTATGGAGTAAGGAAAACATGCAACTGATCATTGTAAATTTATGAAGTTATAGAATTTCAAAAATTTGAGTTGAGGAAAATCTCAAGTTGAGATGATTAGTGAATCTGGATCAGGACTTGATATAAAGACCGATGCAAAGGAGAGAATAAACTACAGATTATTGACAAAAAACAATAACTATCATGCAGGCATTTGTCCACACATACTGTGTTTGTAGTTTCAGACGAACTATAAGATAAATCCAATTGTAACTAGCACGTGCGCATTAGACTAGTCTATCACAGAACCTGAATCTGGAGAGCTGGGTGCGTCCTACAGACTAGCATTAGACAAAACATACGACCTGAAAGTCGATTTCCACGTGCATGCGAGTACCAGTTTGTTCCAGATTTATGAAATCAAACTTTCATTCAAATTCTATAGACTTTATTGTGAAGAAGAAAAAGACGTTGAAACATTAAAAAGTCCACAAAATTTATGTGAACGTGTCACTACTGATCAAAAAAGATTTAGTTGCAGCTTCTTGTTTTCGACCCCTACCACATTTCAACAATAATTTAACCCTGTTCTGAAAACAGTAGAGCTATACTCATTTCCATGCAAATGCACTTAGAATGCTCTTGCGATAATATTATATACATTATTATATTCGATATATCTGCACTTGACTCTAAATGAGTCCTTTATATAGCGAAAGTTTCATTTTTGTTCAGTTTATATACATATTAATTGTCATGCCTTAGCACCTTTTATATGTAAGATAAAGATTTATTTTCCTTTTCCCTGGATTGCGTTTTTATGGCTTTATTTTAATATAAAATTATTATTTTTCAGGAGTCGGTACCAAACTGTCAACCAGAAAAATTTGTGTAAAACCAGGAACTGCATCTCTTCAGGTTTACTGCAGCGAACACAGTGTCTCTAACAACCGTTCAGCAACGCCCTCAAGAATGGCTTCCAATGTCAGAAGTAACGATGGTCCGGAGGCCAAAGGTCTGGTGTTGTTGATCGTCTGCGGTGTTTACGCATTGTTTCTGTTTGCTCTGGGTGGCTTACTGAGCTATATCGCCTACAAGGTAACATCCCCAGGTATGAATATGTATTTAGTTCATTTTAGGTTATACTAACACATTTTAGCTCAGTTGCAAAGTCAACTCAGAGATTATATGAACAACTTTCGAGGCCGCTTCCTAGGTAGAGAGCGTTGGTATTTGAGAGGCATCAGTTCGAGCTGGGGATCGAACCCAAAACCTCTGAACATGACCCTATTCGCTACACTACATAACCATCAGCTTTGCTTTTAGTTTTCCTTGTACATGTTGTGTTCAAAATGAACTTTAAAGAGGTAATCAAGCGTTTAAAGTACTAAAGTTGTTGTAACACTATAAGTATTTTACCAAATACCGTACTTAAAAAAGTTGTTGTAACACTATAAATATTTTACCAAAGACCGTACTTAAAAAAACTTGTTTACTTCTCAATTTGCAGCTACCTAAATTTTTTATTAACTTTAAAAGCAATTGCTACTTTTTCATAAAATTTATTAATTTGTGTTCAGAATGACAATACAAATCAATATCTGACAAAAAAAAAGAAGAAAAATAGCCACCTACCTAGGTATCCTTATAAAACACTAAATTGCTTACAAAATAATGTTTATTGACTTATATAAAACAGTGATAAACTTCGTGCAGTTTAATAGAAACAACAAAAATATGGAGGAAAGCCAAAAGGTACAATAATATTTGATTTTCACTATCGAACTAGTTTGGAATATTAATCTGAGCCTATGTTAATCGCTCTTGATTTTGATACCTCTGCATGGTCCGAGTGTTCACAGGGTCAAATTATTTAATAAAATGTTTCGATTTTCTTTTACAGTGAGAGCAATATTTTTTGGATTTGCCGTCTCAGAAATAAGACCACTGCCAAGTTTGAAGTCGGACGACAACAACAACCAGACGACATATAAGAGGACGCAGACGAGATCTGTCAGCCATGGCTGAATGCCGCTTGCCGATCTTTTTGTATAATTGTCAGTACCCATCATATATGATGATGGAATTGATTAAATAAAGCCGTCTGCTAAGCGTCGCCGTGCTTGGGTTCGCCGCAATTACAAAACAATCCGGTTTTCGCGACCAAACTTGACGCAATAGATGTTGAGCATAGACATTTGGTGACTGTGTGAGAAAACCACTACATGACCAGGATGCCAACAAAAATATGGACAATGTCACCACAAAACAGGACACCAGAACGTTTCTAGAAGTTTTAAATGAATATTGATATATGTTCAAGACGTGTACAAATATTGATATTGCTTCGTACTGGTGTGTGCTTGTGTCCAAAAACGCAACATGTTGCATAATTCGTGATTCAGCCGCACATCATGTATGAGAGTTTTTAGGTATGAAAGTTGAAATATTCGAAAATATGTTACAGCTGGAACGGTTTCCATTTTTCTCGTGAAGCCACAAGTATTGGATATCTTTAAATTCGTGTATTAAATAATAACTAGTACATTTCCTGATGTCATGGTGCTTTTTGCTTAGTTCATTACACCATGAAGTGAATATCTATGCCAAATTTGATTGGTCGATATTTTTGTAGTGTAATCTTTATATAAAATATGTACTACGGGATGAAATAGCTGTACTTTCCAGTGTAACTTACTAGAAACTGTTTCCTGATCATACCATGGATAAAAGTAACTATGAAACTCATTCAGATCGTGTATTGCTTGTTATGCCTCATACCGAGTAATATTTATGTTGGTTATATTTTGACAAGCATGAATAATAAATTTGTTTATTTTTGGGTGATATTTGTGAATGTTAATTAACAGAATTGTTCCTTATAGTTGAGATATTTGTAACAGTTCATAATTGTCATGTATCATTTCAATTACTCGTATACTGTAAATGAGTATTTGAAACAGTTTTTGATCCATGAAAATAAAATATTCTATTATAAATGATAGTCGTGTTTATTTTGCACTCATTCCAAAAACATATTTAGAGACATAAAACTATGCTTGTGCACAGCTTGTATACATATGTTGTGGTTCATGAAACACAAAACAGTATGGCCGTGGACAGCATGCATGTGTTCCATGAAACGTGAAACTATATTCCTGTGTATTGCTTGTATGCATCTGTTGTGTTTAAAAATGGTACTATAAGCTTCCTCGCTTGACGCTCAGCATTTAGAGGAGAGTTCTAGGTCTGGTCGGCCCGGTGTCAGTATAATGTGACTGGGTGGGGTATCATACCATGTGTCTGCGGCATGATACTCCAGTGTGACAGCGCTTAGAATACTGTCTCAAGTAGACACCGTCGCGATATGACTGAAAAGTTGTTGAAAGCGACGCTAAACACCATACAACGAAATACAACAACTGTTGTGTTCAGTGCTCCAAGAAAGAAAAAATTGGGACTAGCCCAGGGCAAGTATGTTGAAAAACTCTAATTGCCCTGGCTGAAAAATAACTTGCCCTGATCAACGGTTCACATGCCCAGATTTTTATTACCAATACACCTTGCGGTATAATATGAAATATGTAAACATAGACTTAAATGTATTAATTTTATATAGGGTTAGCTCCCCTTAACATTATGCATGTCTAAATCACAAGTTTTAGAGTTTGAATAAGACCGGGAGAAGTGAGAGAATTTCAGGATAACTGACTACATCTCTACCAGAATGCCCAACTTATTAAGTGGTATTTAATCTTTGTTCTTTATTGACTATCATTTCTATTCTGTCGATTCAGTGGCAGTGTGGGAGCAAGAGTATATTTATACCCCCGACAAACGAAGTTTTGAGGGGGTATACTGGAGTCACCCTGAGGTCGGTCTGTCGGTCTGTCGGTCGTTCTGTCCGCAATTTTCCTTGTCCGGAGCATAACTTGAAAAGTACTGGATGGAATTTCATCAAATGTCATACAATGGTAGAATATAATGACAGGAAGTGCAGTGTACAAGAAACATAACTCTATTCTTGCTAATTACAGAGTTATTGCCCTTTGATATTTTTTCTTGTCCGGAGCATAACTTGAAAAGTACCTGATGGAATTTCATCAAGCTTCATACAATGGTAAAATATAATGAGAGGAAGTGCAGTGTACAGGAAACATAACTCTATTCTTGCTAATTACAGAGTTATTGCCCTTTGATATATTTCCCTTTGATATTTTTTTCTTGTCCGAAGCATAACTTGAAAAGTACCAGATGGAATTTCATCAAGCTTCATACAATGGTACAATATAATGAGAGGAAGTGCAGTGTACAGGAAACATAACTCTATTCTTGCTAATTACAGAGTTATTGCCCTTTGATATATTTCCCTTGTCCGGAGCATTACTTTTAAAGTACCTGATGGAATTTCATCAAACTTCATACAATGGTAGAATATAATGACAGGAAGTGCAGTGTACAAGAAACATAACTCTATTCTTGCTAATTACAGAGTTATTGCCCTTTGATATATTTCCTTTGTCCGGAGCATTACTTTTAAAGTACTGGATGGAATTTCATCAAACTTCATACAATGGTAGAATATAATGAGAGGAAGTGCCTTGTACAAGAAACATAACTCTATTATTGCTAATTACAGAGTTATTGCCCTTTGATATTTTTTCTTGTCTGGAGCATAACTTGAAAAGTACCTGATGGAATTTCATCAAGCTTCATACAGTGGTAGAATATAATGAAAGGAAGTGCAGTGTACAAGAAACATAACTCTATTCTTGCTAATTACAGAGTTATTGCCCTTTGATATATTTCCCTTGTCCGGAGCATTACTTTTAAAGTACTGGATGGAATTTCATCAAACTTCATACAATGGTACAATATAATGACAGGAAGTGCAGTGTACAGGAAACATAACTCTATTCTTGCTAATTACAGAGTAATTGCCCTTTGATATATTTCCCTTGTCCGGAGCATTACTTTTAAAGTACTGGATGGAATTTCATCAAACTTCATACAATGGTACAATATAATGACAGGAAGTGCAGTGTACAAGAAACATAACTCTATTCTTGCTAATTACAGAGTAATTGCCCTTTGATATAGTTCCCTTGTCTGGTGCAGTACTTTTCAAGTACTTTTAAAGCCATCAGTGATAACAGTTTAATAAAGTTCATGAAAGAACCAAGTTGATGAATACATGGAGTTCGAGCAAAGCAGGTTCGATATTGTATTCCTTGTGCTCTTGTTTGTTTCTTATCCATAAAATTGTTGTCCCTCAACATAACTCGAAAAAGTATAACATTTATTGATTGCCATGAAAGCTTGTACACTGCACAATAATTAAAAAGACCGTTTTTATTTTTAACAAAACCATAAAAAAATTAACAATACAAACAACTCAATCCATAACATTCTCTTTTATTAAGAATTTCTTTTGTCTGGAGCATTACTTTAAAACTATTGGATATAATTTAATAAAACTTCATACAATGGTTAACCATTTTCTGTCATGGCGGCGTTCGGGGGTATTCATCACTACAGTGATAGGTCTAGTTAAAACATTATTTTAATTTTTTTCTCTTGTTTTCTAATTATTGCTGTCATAACATACAATAATGGCAATGTCTAACCTACAAAGCTTTTCAATCTATCTGAGAGAGGCAATGATAAATAAGTGCAGTCTATGATAGCCTTCAAATATCTAGAAAGTGCAACTAGTCAACTATATTTCAAATATTAAAAAAAAAACACTCATAATTCATCTTAATCATGTTTTCAATACTATATTTAAATCATGCCAAAGAAAATTATACGCTGAAACTACACAACCAAAAAGCAATGTTTATTACTATAATACCCCACCCACATTTTTCTTTACCGTACTCAATTTAAATATCAACTTTCACGTTTTCACAGAAGAAAATGTATATACATGCAGTTCCAATTAATGTAAATCTACGAAATATTTTTGAAATAACCAGAACCTAACGCTGACATTTTACATAACGCGATCGATCGCAAATTATCTGCAAAAACATAATCAGATTTTAGAAATCGTTACCATTTTGGCAAAGGGAAATAATTTTATACTCTTTATAAGGGAGAATTTGAGAGACACCCGCGAATTACGTCATCTTCTATTTTTTAGTCTTTGCTCGGGTAGGTTGTAAGAAACTACCTTGGTTGTAGATATCCGACCAATCAGAGCGGTTATTAAAAATAGATTGATTTATATTCAAAGCTATCCACCAATCACATTAGAGGAATAAAAATAGATAAATGAATATGCATGAGAGGTTTTCCAAAGTCGCATTGTCGGGCATGTGGTAGATAAACACCGCGGGGTCAATTGTTTATACTAATTAGTTACGGTCTTTAAACAACAGTTTGACCTGTGTCGTAGCGAATAGAGATATTTGCAGACCTGTGTGAAAACTAGTTTGTCCGATTTTTAAGACAAGCCCGACGGGCAAGTAACTTTGAAAAAGGCACATGCCCGGATCCAGATTTGACAAGCCCCTGGCATCGGACTATCCTATTCTTGGAGCACTGGTGTTCCATGAAACATAAAACTGCATGGCCGTGAAAAGCTTGTAGCATATGTTGTGTTCCATGAAACATAAAACTGTATGCCCGTAAACAGCTTTTACGCATATGTTGTGTTCCATGAAACATAAAACTGTATGCCCGTGTGCAGCTTGTATTCGTCTGTTGTGATCCATGAAACACAAACTGTATTCCCGTGTACAGCTTGTATGCATATGTTGTGTTCCATGAAACATAAAACTGTATGCATGTGAACGGCTTGTATGCGTATGTTGTGTTCCATGAAAAATAAAACCGTATACCCGTGTACAGCTTGTATGCGTAAGTTGTGATCCATGAAACAAAAAACTGTATGCCCGTGTACAGCTTGTATGCGTGTGTTGTGATCCATGAAACACTTACTGTATTCCCGTGTACAGCTTGTATGCATATGTTGTGATCCATGAAACACTAAACTGTATTCCCGTGTACAGTTTGTACGCGTATATTGTGATCCATGAAACATAAAACTATTCCCGTGTACAGCTTGTATGCGTGTGTTGTGATCCATGAAACATAAAACTATTGCCGTGTACAACTTGTATGCATATGATGTGATCCATAAAACATCAAACTGTATGCCCGTGTACAGCATGTATGCGTATGTTGTTGTTCATGAAACCTAAAACTATTGCCGTGTACAGCTTGTATGCGTATATTGTGATCCATGAAACACAAAACTGTATGCCAGTGTACAGCTTGTATGCGTATATTGTGATCCATGAAACATAAAACTATTCCCGTGTACAGCATGTATGCGTATGTTGTTATCCATGAAACATTAAACTTTTGCCATGTACATCTTGTATGCGTTTGTTGTGTTTCATGAAACATAAAACTGTATGCCGGTGTACGGCTTGTATACAATTGTATGCCCGTGCATAGTTTGTATGTGTTTCATGAAACATAGCTTGTATGCGCATGTTTTGATCCAAAAAACATAAAACTGCATATGTTGTGTTCCATGAATAGCCAACTTCTTCATTCAAGAATGTTCTTTTCTATTTGTCGTGCTATTCAAATAACGTTATTCACATGACCTTTATCGAACAATCAAGTTTGCATTTTAACGAGGCCCTCCCAGGAAAGGTCCTTGTTCCCTAGATCTCTTAATGTAATGGCCATTGTTCCCCTGATCTCCAAAAGTATTTGCCAAAGTTCCCCAAAAGTATTTTGTCCATGTTCGCCATATCTCTAAAAGTATTTGAACTGTTCTCTAGATCTCCAAAAGTTTTAAACATAGTTCCCTGAAAGTACCTTATATTGTTCTCTTAAGTAAAACGCCTATTATGTATAGTCTTCTTTCTTATTTTTTAAATATCATCATAGTAAACAAAATCCATGGTCTGTCTTCTTTTTCTGGTCTCATCTATTTTCTACAAGGTTCTTCATTTGCAGACAGATGAGGCTCACCCTCTACATCTCTTGCCCCCTGTGTTTGTGAGAACATCACACGTCTTGACAAGGGCTGTTTGTATATGCATGTAATCCTCCTCATCAAGTTCAATGAATTAGTGTTTGACTTTACAAGAGAGGACGCATATTATATTTTCAGGTGAAATGCAATTTTTAGTCTCATCTGCCTTGAAGAGGATTGAAAGGGTCCTGATGGAAGACGAAGGCATTGACTCTTTTCATGGCTGCTTGTACATCGCTCCTCAGACAGACAACTGTAAAATAAACATTGCCCCCCCCCCCCCCCCCCCCCCCCCCCCCCCCTCCTTCACACTAACAATTTGGCCACTTGTGTAAATGAGCTCTGGCTGTGGCCTATTTGCTTCCCTTGTACTTTCGGAGCCTAGCAGCGTTGTCATGTCAACAAGCACGGTTTTGGGAGGTTCTGCTATGTACAAGTTAACTGGAAGTGTGCCAGGATTGTTTTTGGTGCTTATATTTCTAACAGTTTGCTATTGAACACTCTGCTCGTATGTGGCCTTCCAATTCCTCATCTCTACAACCTGTTGTTTAGAAAGCAGGTTTTCTTTGGTGGATACATTCTTGGAAGATCTGAGTAGGACACAGATATTGAAATCTGAGGGTAATATAAAGAAAAGCTGGTATAGTAGCAGAATTACAATGCCTTTTCACGTGTTCCTCCATGCACCTGCTGAATCGAAAATCAAACTCTAAGTGAAGAGGCATGTCAGTGGCTCCGGATCTTATTTCAGAGAAAGTGTTCTCGGCCACTAAAGTTAAAATGCTCTGAATGTTAAAACTAGCCATCACATTGAGGTTAAATCTACTAAGAAGACATTTCAGATCACAGAGAGTTATGTAGTCTGGCTTCATCTTCCATAACTACAGAAGGTACAGTACCCTGGGGACCCTGTGTAACATGTGTTCTACTTAATCGTCTTGCCTCTTCAACACATCTTTTGTCAAAGTCATAAACCAATTGTTGAGTACCTATAGCAGAGTCTAAGCTATGGTTGGTTGGTCTTTGGTCTGTGGTGTATAGCCCAAATGTAGAGTTGCTCCAAATAGGATATCAGACTCGTAATGCTGCTTGCAATCCTCAGTGATGCTGTGGCAGAATCCACTATACAAATGTATTCAGTTCTGCACAGAGTCCTGTAGGTTGAGACAGTTGTCCTCTACTACCATCTCGGGTACTATTTTCATCTCCAACAAACACTGTACAGTCCTTAGTAACACGATTCCAAACTCGTACACAATGGCCTTCAGAGTCACTAAAAGCAACTGTATCTCCATAGAAGTTTGACAGGCTATGTACTCTTCTACACGATGTACTTTCATTGTCAATGACTTTTGATATAGAGGTTTGGTTATGAAAGTCTACCTCAAATATCCCACCACTGATCTCATGGGCAGATATATACAGCTTATATTTAACAAATGTCAGTCCATACAGAAGTTTACATGGTAACATGATTTCTGGCAAAATGTTTCCAGGAAGGGAAATGCAGTCTGATATAACCTCAACTACGAAGACTGATCCTATAAAAGATGACACAAACCAGTCTACCAAAACTGTCAAAACACAGAACTACAGGCTCAATAATGTTTCCACTCAATTTGACATGGAGGTGTTTGCATCTGCTGTCACTGTTTTCCTCTGATGTTTGTCCTAATTGCATAAGAAAGGCATTCAATTTATCTTGTAGCCTTTTCTTTGTTTTCTTCTTATCCTCGCTATCTACCCATTCCCCAACACGTTTCAGTTTTTCTTGTTATTGCTTAATGGACAACTTCTGCACATCTACCACGGTGTCCAGTCAGTTGCAGGTGTGAATACCTCCTGAACCTTCACCCTCATGACCTCAACCCCTTAGTATTTGACAGCTTTCCTACCCCATGATATCAAACTGGAGGACTTATTCATCCCACTGAAACTGTAAACTAGCATTTTTGTTGTCGTTGAATCAGCCAATCCACATCGGTAACAGAATTCTTTAATAATGTATAAAACATGCTCACTTTGGTAATTCGCCAGTGTCCGAAAAGACTAAAGTTTGTCGTACATTGGATCCAAATGCTGAATTCGTTTACGACCAGTTCTAACATCATTTGCAAGAAATTCCTTATTAATCTCAAACCCATCATAACTATCCGAATCCGAATCTTCAAATGACGAAGAATAAGAATTCGAAGGTGCAGATTCAGAAAAAAATCTGTGTCTCTAGTTCAATCGCCTCAAAATCTTCACCGATACAAGACGGAGAAATTGCCTCATCAGCTTGCATTCTGAAAAAAAAATATATACATGTAGGAACACCATTGTGAACATTTAAATAAACAATGCGATTGCAATAAGAATAATTCTAACTAATGGAAATTGTGGTGCATGAACGCATTATATTTTTGCTTGTAAAATCTCTGATCACCTGTATTCATTGAATAGCTTTCAGCCGTCCTCACTAACATAAAATCTCTGTTGCTCACCCGAAGGAAAGTCCACCATAGGGAAGAACTTTTGAGATAATGTTTAGAGAAAGTTCCAAACAAACGTCTTGAAGACTAGGGAAGAAGACACAAAAACAAGCAAATTCTGTGAATCTATGCTCCCGCTCTTTTCAAAAGCTTTGAGTCAGGCATTCTTAAGTTATTGCACGGAACCCCCATTAAAGGTATTTAACTGTAGAACGACAAACTCCACAACCCCTAAAATCGAACTTTTTGAAACATTGTATTTAAATTTCAAAAGATTTGATTCAGACATACTTAAGTTATTGCACGGAAACCCCAAAAAGAGTGACAGACAAACGGAAAATATGATTTTTCACAAATTAAGGAGGCATAACTCTACAATGCCAAAAGTCACAACCCTAAAAATCGAACTTAGTTCGTGTTTTGTCATTATAAACATTGTATAAAAATTTCACAATATTTGATTATAGTATTCTTAAGTTATTGCACGGAAACCAAAGTGTTATGGACAGACGGACGGACAGACCCAAATTAGTGTCTCCCTCTTTTCGCAAAGCAAATCGGAGGACAAAAATATAAGTTTGACCAAGAAAAGAACAAAACCAATGTATATTAAACAACAAATGTAATCCCTTTCACTAATATAGAATATACCCTCAGCATACTGAAAAGCTTTTAAAATAAATTTGTGTGTTAATTTTAACTATGGCAAGCCGAATTTTCAAGAAAGAAAAAATCCTATTTAATAATGAAAATAGCATATTTATTATATAATATACCTTATTAAATAAATAAGACATCTCATAAAGTATAAAGCAAAAATAAATAAGATATCTTATTAAATAAATTAAACATTGTATATAAAGCACACATAAATATTATTATTTAATAATATATATATTGTTTTTTGAATAGTCATTTGGCTTGCCCTACTTACCGCACCCCAAGAGATGACATTTTCTTCACAGACTATACATTTTCAATGATTTTACAAAAATACTGGATTTGGTTTCTAGCAGTTATCTAACCCTGAAAGATGCATCGGTGATTCAAAAAATGGGAATGATGTTTCCGTGTGTGTGTGTGTGTGCGTGTGTGTGTGTGTGTGTGAGTGTGAGTACCTACTGAAAGCTGTATAAATTAAATATGAAAATAAATTATTTAAATACGTTTTGTACTCAGTGAAAAGAAAAAAACCTTACAAACAACCAAAATGCAAAACTTTGACCCAGAGTCAATTGATGCTAATGATTAAATGCGTTTTACATGGCATGCATGCTATAAGCCTATTAGGTATCATAGATGTTACAAATTCTCTTTGGACATTAGAACAAAGGATAGCAAATAGTAACAACTTGTTAAATTATATTTAATACATTTAATCAAACAGGTTGTAACTTTCTATAAAATATCATCATAAAGTGTCATGAAAATCTATATCAAATTAATCCACGACTACTCATAACATCCAAGTGTTGCTCATTGAGCCCTACATATGATGATCTATGATATGATATGAAATCAAATAAAGATGTTCCCAACGAATCAATTGTTGAGCGTAAACCTCTCGTAACCAGTGTAACAAAGTTTAATTGATAAATATAAACACTAAAAACAAGTATTATCAAAAATATTCATAGAAAAGTGTTATCAGAACACAGAAGAACTTTGTTTTAACAACCCTCACTAACATTGTGGATAAACAATAATGCTCAGCTGTTGACCATAATTATCTTTTAAAAATATGTTATTCTATATCATGTATAATTCATCTCATATCATCTCACTATTACAACATTCTTCATTACAACATTCAACTATGTGCCAAAATTGACCCCCTCAAATAAGCATTGTTAAAGTTATAATGATCTGTACTTCTACTTGTTCATAGATTTAAAAGAGGAAAGTAGTAAACTGTGGTAGAAAATGATTAGCATTTATTGTAAAAATAGCATACACATGTTAATATGTGTTTTGCAGTAATCTTATATTGGTACATAAACCGCAACCAGAAGGAAAGCAGAATTCTAATTATTCAGTATGCATACATTGGCAAGAAGTAAAGGTAATGCTATCAGCGTAAAGATACATGTCCAACACCACAAGCTGGATGCATAAACATTAACTAAATCTCCCGCCTATGGCAGAAGAGACATTGCCAAAAGACGGCATATTTTGCAGGTGCTAGAGAGTGCATAAATTCATATAATGCGATTTCTGTCGATTCACGGACCATAACAACCGGCATTAATTATCAAATTTGGCCAGTTCAATAATAAGATAGTGTAGTTACATAATAACTGTGTAAGTTTAATGAAGATCAAATATAAACTGTTAGTTCACACATCAAATACACTCAATATTTGACAATTAAAGGGTCATAACTATGACAATAGTTAAAGGTCTTGTCCAAGATATTATGGTTATATAACTACAATGTAATTTTGGTGGACATCAAGAGAAATCTATGAGTACTTGAATGCACACAAGGTCAAATAATGCAATTTTTGACCATTTAAGGGCCATAACTCAAACCTTAATTAACCTAGTTGGAATGTTCAAGAACTTATTTAAGATATTATGATTATATAACTGCTTTGTAAGTTTGATGAGGATCAAGCGTTAAATGAGTGTGCCAGAGCTCACACAATGTCAAATATTGCATTTTTAATGTGTCAAGGGCCATACATCTAGTATTAATTATCCGACTTAACCAGTTCAAACACTTGGCCGAGATATTATGATTATATTATAACTGTGTAAGTTTGGTGAGAATCAAATGAAAAATGCGGGTGCTAGAGTGCACACATGGTTAAATAGTGCATTTTTTTTGTTTCAAGGGTCATACCTGACATTAATTCGATTTGGCCAGTTCAAGAAATTGCCCGAAATATTATAGTTACATAAGTTTAGTGAAGATCCAATGATGAAAGATGCGGGTGCTAGAGTGCACACAACAAAACTAATAAGGTACTCACACCGGACGGCGGACGACGGACAACAGGCAATCAGAATAGCTCACCTTGAATAATGGAATTTGATTATTTCAATTTCCAAGGATATTGAGTTTGAAGGATTGGAAACATCGTACCGCCCCATATTAGTTATTAAAATAAGAGGGGTACATCAATTTTTTCAAAGATACTAAAAATCATGTTATGCATCGCTAATAAAAATATACACCAAAACTTCTTTAAATTGTGATCAATGATCATAAGATCATCTGTACAGTTGCAGTAATTCCAATGTTCTTACACATCAATAGCTGCAGAAGGTGAGTTATCAAGATCAAAGTCACTTGCACCATCCAAATCAAGATCTGTCACATCTGGAGAATTAGGCGGATCTTCAATCTCTTTCGTTGCTTGCTCTTCCTCTTGCTTTTTAAACAATCTGTAATTGTCGCTTGTTGGTTCTTATTTTTCTTCTTCTTTGCTGAACATGCCTTTCAGTGTCCTGTTAAACTGTTAGGATCTTTGCAGTTTTAAGGATTACCATCATTTAAATAAAATCTTCATCCTAAATCAACAGTGTTGTAAATTGTTTATTGTCAATGAATTTCAAGTTTTGTCTTATATATCATTTTAACCTAAATATATTGACCGTCAAAAACAAATCTCCGCATAGACATAATACAAATTTGAATCTATCATGGACACGCTGTCGTTACATTTCATGGACTCTAAGCCCGAACTTTTTAAGGTTTGAAGAACATTATGAGCCTGAGCATCTCTCAAAACTTCACAGGTATCTGAACACCGCCGCGCTTTCAGGACAATGTTGTTGGAGCCTGATTATGAACCACTGTAAACCTGTGGGAAAATGCGTTCTTTCGTAAAATGTTTATGTCTTCCATGGAATTGTTCAGATGCTTATGAAATTCGGTGAAATGTTCAATAACCTAATGATTGATTGAATATTTAGAGTCATTGTTATGCCATCGAGGGCTAACAGACGGTCAGTTAACCTAACCACTGTTTCCTGGGATCTTGAAAGGTTAACCATTACTCGAGCACACCCCATCTCCGCAAGTAACTGATAACTCTCTCATTTGAATCAGCGGTGAGAGACAAAAGATAATGAGACACAATGTCGTATATCAATCATTATGGAGATTGTTACCAGGTGGGAATTTGAACTCACGACCCCTGTATTGAAAGTCATACGCGTTATCGCATGAGCTTATTTGACCTGGATAACCAAATGATTTTCAAACATTTAAAACTTTATGCTTCAGTTCCACGTTCCATGAAATAACACGATTTTGTATTATGTCTAGAGGGAAATATGTGGTTTTGTGTCACTTTAGACAGTCAGTATATTACAATAAAAAACAAAATTATGGTAATCACACGTTTCTGCAACAGTTGGGATCAATATTTGATGTCAGTGGTTGCATTTGTATTTTTCAATTGGTTTAAGATTTTAGATTCGTTTACATTGCATATGTGTGATCAGGTGTTGATCCAAGTATGTAAAGACGGCGGCGTGGTCTAGTTGTAGAGCGTCCGCCTCGCATGCGGAAGGTGGTGGGTTCGATCCCCGGCCGGGTCATACCAAAGACTTTAAAAATGGTACTAGAAGCTTCCTCGCTTGACGCTCAGCATTTAGAGGAGAGTTCTAGGTCTGGTCGGCCCGGTGTCAGTATAATGTGACTGGGGCATGATACTCCAGTGTGACAGCGCTTAGAATACTGTCTCAAGTAGACACCGTCGCGATATGACTGAAAAATTGTTGAAAGCGACGCTAAACACCATACAACAACAACAACAAGTATGTAACATCTGATATGATTCTGTTATGTATAGTAATCTAAACCCTAGTCAAATTTAGAAATGAATATCCAAGTAGCTGCAGAGGCTAAAGCTAACATTTGATTTATTCTTGTGAAGCTTAAAGGACAACATCAGCGCATATGTTTATGACTGTATACTTTCAGCACATAGGGAATGCCTTATATAAAACTGTAAAAATAGAATATCATACATACTGGTTTCAAATAACTTTATTGCTCTCGGCTGGTTCATGACCCTTCTGGAGCATAAACATTCAACCCATCTCTCACTTAAAGCCTTCACATCATAATTTAGTCTTCATGGATACAACAAATACAGACAATAGATGCAAATACAAAGTGATGGCAAACTCCATAATTATTCTAAATTGTACTTAGAAAGAGTTACTGTTCCTACCAGAGGAATTTCCAAAATCTTAATATTTTAGATTAACTACCTAGCTATTAGGTTGTTTGTATATGGTAGGGCATGAGTTCGATCCCCGGTCGTGTCATACTAAATACTTAAAAAATTGTACTAGGAGCTCTTTGCCTGACACTCTGCATAAAATAGTAAAGCTATGACTACTTAGCCTGGTGTCAGGACAATGTAACCGAGGTGGGGTGGGGGATATCATGTCATCTGCCTGGGGCGTGATATTTCAGTGAGGCAGCTATAAAAATGAGCTATGTTTGCTCTTCGTCACATCCAAATACCGTCGTGAATTGACTGAAAAATTGTCAAAAGCGACGCCAAGTAAATACAACAACAACAACTTGCATTATTAAAATTTAAGAACATATTAAAATAACATTGACAAATGTAGATAAATGTAGAAGTTGTACCTCTGTTAAAGATATCTCACTTAGCAAGCTGCCAGTCAGTTCTTGTAATGTATGTCTCGTCTGGGTTGTGTTTCAGCACATTGAAGAGTATCTCGTCATCAACTCTGTTTGTTGTTGCAGGTCGTCCCAGTTTTGCCTTTTTTCTCTTTGACGGGGAAGAGTCACACTGTCTCTAACAATTACCTTCGGATCTGTCTTCTGCAGCCAATAAGGAAGATGAGGGACACTGCTTCATCAGTTTCTGATAAGCACCTCTGACTTCTACTTCATATATCTTTACTAAATTTAGATTAAAGTGATCAATAAAAGTTTTTGTTAGATGTACATATTGAACTAGAGTCAAATTATGCCTATGGTTTTAAAGATACACTATATCATACACAGTACTGGTTGCATATTTTTACATATCTCTTCATTTTTAAGCACTCCTAAGATTGCATGTATGAGATGTACACTTTTGTAGTTATATAACTGATGTGCGAGTTTGGTTAAGATTCAATGCAAAATGGGGATGTTTGTAACACTTTCTCATTATATATCTATGTAAAACAGTGACCCGCTATGGCGGCCAAATTTGACCATAGTAACAACGCTACATGTAAAATATTTAAGGTCTATGGATTTATTTAAGTTTCTTTTAAAATGTGCTTATAAAATAAGCCCTGTGGCAGGGGGCATTTGTGGCTCAATCACGCTGGTTCAATAACTTGTCCAAGATTTTGTAGTTATATAAAAATGGGGTAGGGGTGCAATAAAAAAGTTAACAGGTGGACAACGGACGACAATAAACCACGACATAAGCCCTGCTGGCCTTTGGCAAGTAGAGCCAAAAGGGAGACAAAGGGAAGAACAAAGAAAACAACATTTATGAATACCTGAATCGTTCATTTTACAACAGGCAAGACATAAACATAAATAAAAGACTTTATTGTGTAAACACGATCTAATTAATGAAAAAAAAGTTAGTTTCTGGATGGGATTGAACACAGGGCCTTTTAATCCGAAATCCACGACAACGATCACTACACTATTCGACCTTTACATTTTTTATTATCAAAATTGAAAATATATTTGTTCGATATCACCATCCAATACATACGATTTTGTTTACTTTTAAAAATGGTTCCATGGTAGAACTGAAGCATCATATGTTTATTTTGAGTACACAATATAAAAATAAAAAAAAAAAAATCTTCACACCTACACATAGTTGCATTATGGAACCGGCTGAAATACCAACTTTTCAAGACGTTTTCAAATGTTCATAGAAATTTGAAGCAAAAATGGAAAGGGGAAGGAAGATAGGGCAGTGGAATACAGGGAAAAGTCTGTACAACCTCTCCCCCGAATATAGCTCAGCTCACCAGTGCACTTACCAATTAGTTGCCTCTCTTGACTTATGATTTTGGGAATCACAATTTCCCATTGCTCCTGCGAATTCGTCCCTTCGGTCATTCTGACGGACATGGCTTAAAGTCTTTAGATGCCATTTTTATCACAAACTTGTCGATGTCTAGGGCAACAGACTTATCTTTGATCCCATATCCTTTCATCAAACGCTGCAAAACAGTGTAACCAGACCCGTAGCTAAACCTTAAAAACAGGGAGGCCGATTCTAAATGTATGTGGGGAAATGCTCCAACAAAGTTATTTTTGGACGAGGGTATCATTTTCTGTATTTTTCCTGCATTTCAGAACTTATTTTGCCCATTTGGAGATTTTGATTTTCGTTCCTTTTTTAATCTCAAGACCAAAAAATCTGAGTTTTTATAAATAATCGCCAAACGACAACAAATCACCACATTTACAAAGGCATCGTTTTTATTAGATCTTAACTCTCAACATATATTTTTGTGAAATAAATGAGTTGATACATCATGCAAGTGTCAGGCAATGCGCGTTCATGTATGTAGATCCACATAATCTATTATACAACTGTGTGACATAGGTCATAAAATCAAATGCTTTGAGACTGAAATTCATAACATTTAATAAGTACATGTATTAGATTACGCATTCACCAATGTCTATCTGATAACAAATTGTGACAATTTGCTAATTATTAGACGAACATTAGATAATTGATGTTATACGAACACATCTATTTAGTGTTTTTCCAAATGTATCATGATTAAAAAGAAATGTAATAAATTATGTTCCTCAAAACAATATTAACCATAATTGAATTGAATTGAGTTTTATGGCACACCAAATTACACTATACGGCGCCAAACAGGACTGAACATTTTGGTTTCATATCTCATTCACATCGAGATAAAATTCAAGAGATATGGCTCCAAAACTTTCATCTTCAAAGTGATGCAGTTCATTCCAAGTTTTTAAACTTTAGTTTAAACAATGTTTTATTCACAATATACATGGTAGTCATACATTCAATATACATATTAAGCAACAAGCGGAAGGGGTTCAGAAGAAAGCTATAATAGCTTAATATATGTGTGTACCTGTTCTTTACTATGATGCAAGGGTTCAGGCAGTGGATCATGTTTATATTCACAATGAGGCACAAGGGATCCACACAGGGAATAATACCTAATGCAAGTGTTGCTTAACTTATCTTATAAAGTAGCAGTGTGTCACGAACAGATCATCAATTACAAGGCTCTATTGCTACATTGTAATTACATATCCCATTACATATTGCGTTAATATATACTGTTTTAATGTTAATCAAAAGCTTAGAAAATTATCCTGTGCCGAGAAGAGTCCCATAAATTTAGAATTTCAAGGCAATGTTCGGTCCATGAAGAAACATCATTGCTTTACCATTATGGCGGTCTTCAATAAGTGTAGGTCTACGCAGTGCACTGAAGCTTATTTCACAGAGACTAGAACCAACTGGCAATGAAAGAATCAGTTGAAATATGGGATTTATATTTAAGACAATATCTTATAAATATACACAGTTTATGATGTTTTAGCTCGACTATTCGTAGAATGGGGGGAGTGGGGGGGGGGGGGGGGCGGGGGGAAGAGGGCGGGGGGGGGGTCTATTGTACTCGTTCGGCCTCGACATAAGTTCTTGAGGAAAAAGTTTTTTTTATCAGGTAAGATATTTATGCAACCACTCATTTGATATGAATGAAACTTCACATGTGTGATAAGCATCATCAATGGAACTCAGACACAATAACCTTAACTCTATGTTGCATTTTGGAAGAGTTATGGCTCTTTTTGGACTAATTTCTTCAGGTTTAACTTTTTATAAGGTAAATTATCTTTACCATCGCTCATACGATATGAATGAAACTTCACATGTGTGTTCAGTATCCTCAGTGGAACGCACAGAGATAAAAACCATAACTCTGGGTTGCATTTTTACAGAGTTATGGTCCTTTGGACAATTAGGTTAGAGATTTTTAGAGGTTTAAGTTTTTGAATTGGTACCTATTTCATCATATTATCATTAGTCAGGAATGAAAACTCACTTGTGTGTTCAACATCCACTAGGAAACAAAAATCATAACTCTTGATTGCATTTTTGAAGAATTATAATGGACCAAGCTGAAAAGCTACTACTAACACAGGCCAAGTCAATAACTTGGTGAACAGCACACTCAAATGTAGATGCTCTATTTCTATTTAATAAAACAAGACAGAAACTGCTTCAGTTTTCTGTTGATGAGTTTCAGACACTAGAAGAACTTCGGCATAGTATATATGAACATCCTATCAGCCAATTTGAATCGTACATATATTTTGTAACTAATAATTTTCCTTTTAGACTTAGAAATTTTGTTAAAGTTTGTAGTACAAGGCCTTGATCTTAGACGTTTGACTAATAGGGTCCGTTTGTGGTCCTCTCTCAAATTTGTTCAAAACCATGACCCTGGGGGCAAAATCGGCACGCCCTAAGGGATTTATTTTCTTCATTTTCATGAAAGGATATCCAGCTGTGATAAACTGTGCATGTTGGTACAAGATCGTTTCAACTATAGATCCATTTAGATGAACTGGTTCCGAAATATTGCCCTCTGAGGTGAAGTTAGTGCATAGGCCTATATGTCATGCTGAATTAATTAATATTAAGGGAATATGAGCCAGTTATTCACTTTGTTGTTTTCAGAAAAACATAACTGTTGAGAATGAAAATAAATAGTGTTGGTGAATTATTTCGCTAATTTATTTTTAACAGATAAGCAATAATTTTTGTTTACCTGAGTAGTACTTTGGTACTTATTTTCTGAAAAAGGTGTTATTTTAGAAAAGCATCGAAATAGTCGAGCGCGCTGTCCCTCCGACAGCTCTTGTTTTATTTATTTTTATAAAAATATATATGATAAAAATCCATTAACACGTATGACTCATTATAATTTGACATCAAGCACCATCAGGAAAAATAAAGAGCATCAACCTCTTCAGAATGAAGAGGGGACTGCGATGAACAATGGTGGAGCCTACTAAAGATCCTATGTTTAGATCTTACATGTAATATTCTATTTCAGGGCCCTTGAAATTCAAATTGTTCATTCATGACAATACAGATATTGCGCTTATGACCATCATAAGATTAAGTTTCTAGTCCAAAGTCTAAGTGGCTTTATATTATTTCTTTATGTTATGGTAAGAGATGGTATGTAAATATATACGTGTAGATACATATATATATATAATATAATTCATAACTGCAGTTATCTAACACGCCTATACGACTTGTTGGTATATCATCAAAAGATACTGCATTTTCCCAACAATCCAGTTCTTGTCGAAGTTACTTGTGATAGACATTTCTTAAGAAAAGCAAAAAATTCCAGTTTCTGGTGTTAGCCTACTTATGGTACCTGGTAATAACAATTGATTGATTGATTGATTGATTCTTTAGCGTCATTTTATGCCATCGAGGGCTAACAGACGATCAGTTAACCTAACCACTATTTCCTTGGATTAATCAGTACTCAAACACACCCCATCTCCGCAAGTAACTGATAACTTTCCCACTTGAATCAGTGGTGAGAGACGAATGACAATGATGTTGTATATCAGTCATTACGGAGACTGTAGCCGGGCGGGGATTCGAACTCACGACCCCTAGTGGTAGTAACAAACATTCATTCAGAACATCATGTAATTCGGAAAACTTTTGATTAAATTAAATGAGTTGTACAATATGATCTAGAAATGGGAAAAAATAATTTATTCGGAAGTAGTCAGTAACAGCCTCAAAATTGCCAGCATGCACACGATGTTTTTGTCTTCCCGTAGTTCGTGGTTTACATGGGATAATGTCCAGTGAGGATGCAATACTGTCGGCACGTTGGTATAATAAACCCCACGTGCTTTCAGAACGAAGCTTTTCTAAAGTACTGACTAATTTCTAGCTTCAGTGTGGGCTTGTAGTCAATCACAGTCTTTTGAATGTAAGTTTACAGACAATGGTCTAGTGTAGTCTAGAATATGCTGGGTCAAAACAGCAGCAATAATGAAATCATAGTTGTCCAAGACTAACAAAATGAATTGAGACATTGCGTGCTATCTGACCAATACTTTATCTAAGTATCATAATTTATATAGTTTTAAAAAATTAAAATAAATGTAACAAGGATATTAATATTGTAGCTCATTTTTTTCGTACCTAGCCCGAAAAATAGGGAAGCACTCCAGTGCCTCAGAGTAGCAACGGGCCTATGGTGATCAAGAGTACACGTTGCTAGTCTGGTACTATGCCCAATTAAAATTAGGCCTTTGATCCTCAGATCTCTTAAAGTAATAGCCAATGTTCCCCAGAACTCTGAAATTAAATGGCCATATTCCCCAGATCTCCAAAACCACTGGGAGGGCCTCACTACTCATTTTATTGTTTGAAATGCTCTATTGGCATGCTTATATTCGTTGTAAATAGTGTAGACATATTTAATGGTTTCGTGGAAATATGACTTATTCAAATGAGTTAATGTTATTATGCAAAATCACAGGCTAGTAAAACAAGTAAAACAATTAAAATGTCAATGTCACCTTGAACCATAATCAGATGTCTGGGTGCAGTGTACTTTATTCACAATAACTGCCTGCACTTTGAAATTGAGTACTAGTATAAAGTTTGCAAGCTTAAGGGTATTCTAAACCTAGAAAAAATGTCGTATTTATTGTGTTAGAAGAACTTTGAGAGAGAGAGAGAGAGAGAGAGAGAGGCGGACAAACAGTTCTACTGAACAGAAGAGCTTATGTCATGGTTAACTACTAGGCCAGTCGTCCAGCGTCCGTCGTCTCGGAACAGTTTCTCGACAAGTCACATTAGACCAAAGTAGAATGTGTATAAGCACAAAAGCTCGAACGAAATAACAAACCTTCCTTCACGGACTAGAAGTGGCAGAGTAAGGATTCTTGAGCTCTTGGGAAAAAATGATTTTGACTTGTTAACATTTTCTTCCACTGTATTGCACACATAGCCAAACTTTACTATGGGAGCATGGAAGAACGCTTGAATCGACCAGATTAAACCAAACTTGACTTAATTTTGGCTCTTTTATGAGCGTTTACTATCGTCATTTATTAGATCGGAACAAAACTTAGTGAAAATGTAACTGCTGACTGTGAAAAATCAGATGATTTCCTGTAACATATGATACTATGATATTGATTTGGCATTTGAATTTATTATCAAAAATAAACTGTTTAATACCTTGTAAACACCGTGATACCTTTAGTTTTCATTTGAGGGTCTCATGGAAGATTTTATTCAAATTAGTTCTCTCGTTAATGAAAGCCGTTATTTTTATTTATTATTTTTAACAGACCCAATCGGGAGAGCTCGGTCCGTTCTACAGACTACCCTGCTATACATTCTGTTTATGCTTATAGCTGTACGCCTCCATAATTTCAAATTGAACATAAATTTTTCACACATACGTGCCTTTCCGTTGTTATATATGTATGTACGTTAGGATGTTTTGAAATGCATTCACTTAGATAGTTGAGGAACAGTGTCGAGGCTGTCAATTTATATAAACCGGAAATGTCATTATAACCCGGTCTCGCTGCTCTGCCAGCCTATGCTGTATGTTCAATATAAAAACAAGACATGTAAAACAAGATATCTGTATCCTACAATATCCCCAACGAAACTAAAGAGACGAACACTCTTCTTGGGGCATCGCCAATATGGGAATCCGTTGGCGATGTAAAACAAGATATCTGTATCCTACAATATCCCCAACGAAACTAAAGAGACGAACACTCTTCTTGGGGCATCGCCAATATGGGAATCCGTTGGCGATGTAAAACAAGATATCTGTATCCTACAATATCCCCCACAAAACTAAAAGACTAACACTCTTCTTGGGTCATCGCCAATATGGGAATCCGTTGGCGATGTAAAACAAGATATCTGTATCCTACAATATCCCCCACAAAACTAAAGAGACGAACACTCTTCTTGGGGCATCGCCAATATTGGAATCCGTTGGCGATGTAAAACAAGATATCTGTATCCTACAATATCCCCCACAAAACTAAAAGACTAACACTCTTCTTGGGTCATCGCCAATATGGGAATCCGTTGGCGATGTAAAACAAGATATCTGTATCCTACAATATCCCCCACAAAACTAAAGAGACTAACACTCTTCTAGGGGTATCGCCAAAATGGGAATCCGTTGGCGATGTAAAACAAGATATCTGTATCCTACAATATCCCCCACAAAACTAAAAGACTAACACTCTTCTTGGGTCATCGCCAATATGGGAATCCGTTGGCGATGTAAAACAAGATATCTGTATCCTACAATATCCCCCACAAAACTAAAGAGACTAACACTCTTCTAGGGGTATCGCCAATATGGGAATCCGTTGGCGATGTAAAACAAGATATCTGTATCCTACAATATCCCCCACAAAACTAAAGAGACTAACACTCTTCTAGGGGTATCGCCAATATGGGAATCCGTTGGCGATGTAAAACAAGATATCTGTATCCTACAATATCCCCCACAAAACTAAAGAGACTAACACTCTTCTAGGGGTATCGCCAATATGGGAATCCGTTGGCGATGTAAAACAAGATATCTGTATCCTACAATATCCCCCACAATACTAAAGAGACTAACACTCTTCTTGGGTCATCGCCAATATGGGAATCCGTTGGCGATGTAAAACAAGATATCTGTATCCTACAATATCCCCCACAAAACTAAAGAGACTAACACCCTTCTTTGGGCATCGCCAATATGGGAATCCGTTGGCGATGTAAAACAAGATATCTGTATCCTACAATATCCCCCACAAAACTAAAAGACTAACACTCTTCTTGGGTCATCGCCAATATGGGAATCCGTTGGCGATGTAAAACAAGATATCTGTATCCTACAATATCCCCCACAAAACTAAAGAGACTAACACCCTTCTTTGGGCATCGCCAATATGGGAATCCGTTGGCGATGTAAAACAAGATATCTGTATCCTACAATATCCCCCACAAAACTAAAAGACTAACACTCTTCTAGGGGTATCGCCAATATGGGAATCCGTTGGCGATGTAAAACAAGATATCTGTATCCTACAATATCCCCCACAAAACTAAAAGACTAACACTCTTCTTGGGTCATCGCCAATATGGGAATCCGTTGGCGATGTAAAACAAGATATCTGTATCCTACAATATCCCCCACAAAACTAAAAGACTAACACTCTTCTAGGGGTATCGCCAATATGGGAATCCGTTGGCGATGTAAAACAAGATATCTGTATCCTACAATATCCCCCACAAAACTAAAAGACTAACACTCTTCTTGGGTCATCGCCAATATGGGAATCCGTTGGCGATGTAAAACAAGATATCTGTATCCTACAATATCCCCCAAAAAACTAAAGAGACTAACACTCTTCTAGGGCATCGCCAATATGGGAATCCGTTGGCGATGTAAAACAAGATATCTGTATCCTACAATATCCCCCACAAAACTAAAAGACTAACACTCTTCTTGGGTCATCGCCAATATGGGAATCCGTTGGCGATGTAAAACAAGATATCTGTATCCTACAATATCCCCCACAAAACTAAAGAGACTAACACTCTTCTAGGGGCATCGCCAATATGGGAATCCGTTGGCGATATAAAACAAGATATCTGTATCCTACAATATCCCCCACAAAACTAAAAGACTAACACTCTTCTTGGGTCATCGCCAATATGGGAATCCGTTGGCGATGTAAAACAAGATATCTGTATCCTACAATATCCCCCACAAAACTAAAGAGACTAACACTCTTCTAGGGGTATCGCCAATATGGGAATCCGTTGGCGATGTAAAACAAGATATTTGTATCCTACAATATCCCCCACAAAACTAAAGAGACTAACACTCTTCTAGGGGTATCGCCAATATGGGAATCCGTTGGCGATGTAAAATAAGATATCTGTATCCTACAATATCCCCCACAAAACTAAAAGACTAACACTCTTCTTGGGTCATCGCCAATATGGGAATCCGTTGGCGATGTAAAACAAGATATCTGTATCCTACAATATCCCCCACAAAACTAAAGAGACTAACACTCTTCTAGGGGTATCGCCAATATGGGAATCCGTTGGCGATGTAAAACATGATATCTGTATCCTACAATATCCCCCACAAAACTAAAGAGACTAACACTCTTCTAGGGCATCGCCAATATGGGAATCCGTTGGCGATGTAAAACAAGATATCTGTATCCTACAATATCCCCCTCAAAACTGAAGAGACTAACACTCTTCTTGGGGCATCGCCAATATGGGAATCCGTTGGCGATGTAAAACAAGATAGCTGTATCCTACAATATCCCCCACAAAACTAAAGAGACGAACACTCTTCTTGGGGCATCGCCAATATAGGAATCCGTTGGCGATGTAAAACAAGATATCTGTATCCTACAATATCCCCAACGAAACTAAAGAGACTAACACTCTTCTAGGGCATCGCCAATATGGGAATCCGTTGGCGATGTAAAACAAGATATCTGTATCCTACAATATCCCCCACAAAACTTAAGAGACTAACACTCTTCTTGGGGCATCGCCAATATAGGAATCGTTGGCGATGTAAAATAAGCTTATATACAACAAGTTGCTTGTCACAGTAGCCTGTTGCATGTCACAGTCGCTGTACACATTGTTATGGAAGATCGGGACTCAAACATTACAACTTGTTTGAAATCGATATTTATATATAATGACTGTTACTAGTTTTGCACGATTTTGTATCTCCTTAACCATGTCTAGATACAGAAAGGTCGAGTCAAATCTCGTGCAATTACTGAAACGAGATTTGAAAAACATCAGACACTCTATAGAAGTTTGTCTTCTGCTGAGAGAGTCGAGAGTTTTTTTCTGCCTAAGTTCTGTTTGGACGACACCACAAAATGGCTGGAATAGTGGTTAACCCGGTGAGACTTTCTTTTAATGTTATTTATCTGATTTTTTCCTTTATATAAAATATTTTTTAGAGTTTCTTAGATGTCTTTATTTATTTGGGCTATATATTGTTTATATCTTACAGAAAAAAGGAGTACTTTTAACTACCCAAACAATTATTAAAGTTTCTAAAACAGAACACATTATTATATATTAAACGCTTTGAACAATCATATAACTTGATTTTGTTTATTTTTTGTTCGAAAATGTTAAAAAAACTACCTAATTATATATCATTATATATAATATTTCATAATAATTTATATAATAATTTTATTCTCATTTTTAAGATTGATTGTATTTTCACTTTGAGAAACCATTATTTTCCTGTTTACGTTGGGAGCAACTAAATAAATGTATTACAACTACTATGTTTGCGTTTCTATGTTTGTGTTATATTTCAATCATGTCACGTAAATAAATACATATATACATATATATATATTTACTACAGACATTTAATCCTTTTTGAAGAAAAAAACAAATTAACATTACTTATTAATTTCAGTTTGCCCCTGACAAGGACTGTAGTGAAACGCTTATCTACAATCCGGTAAGTATTGTTTATAAAAGATAACTTACTGATGAAGTTCCTTTTTTGTGATACATTTTGTCATAAAACTATTTGAAATTAACTTTAATTAATAAACGTTAAGTCTGTCAGTTACATTCAAATCAATCTTTCACACGGTAGTCTTCGAAACAATATATGTCATGAATGTTTGTCAAACCAATATACGTCATGAATATTTGTGAAAAGTAGTACAAACATTTGTTCTTAACTGAGCCATATCTTATATCAACTAAAGTATAAACGCTTGTTCAAAACGTCAATCAAATGTATTAGCCCTTGTATATTTTACCGTTAACTGGGGATTATTTGTTCGGTCAGATTTCTGCCCTTTTAACATTAAATTTTGACCCTGTTGAAAATTGAACCGGGTCACATTTCAACATTAAATTCCGATCAAAACAGTCGTTGAAAACTGATCAGTGTCAAATTTTGATCAGACATGGGGTCCTTTTTTAACGGTTTGTTAAATATAAGCTAAACATCACGTGACTGATGTCGCATGTTGCAACAATTAAACATAAGCCCTGGTAAGCTTTTTAATCTATATTAAATATACTACATCTATCTATCATCCATTTCTTACACACAAAAATGCCAGATACTGTTTTTATTTCAATTAAAAAATGTCCTTTTAAAGCCTCATTAAACTTCCGAAATGCCATTTTTTGATAATAACAAAAATGATTGTAATTAAATGTGTTTATTATATTGCTAAAACCATTCCTGTATACCCCTTAGTGACTGACTTTTGTTTGCAATTCCGTAATGATCCGGTTGCTTTCCGACTGTACCTCCGCCAGTGTTCGGAAGTACACAAATGAATACTGCAGTGGTAGTGTGCGGATTATGACCGTTAAATAAGGGGTTCATTAACAAGATTAGAAAAAGTTATGGCTTCACTAATATTATGTATTGTTATTGGGTTTTCTTCTTCTTTTTACAAAAATATATTGGTGTCTGCAATAAAACTGTATCGATTGTAATACGCATTATATTATTTATATACACTGAAAAACAATGAGTACGTTACAAGTGTGCAGCATCATCAGTTTCATGATTTGTTGCAGTCTGCTCTCAATTCTGGCAAGCTTTGAACTAAAGTCCGTTTAAAGGCTTGCATATGATGGTCAGTCTTGGTGCTTCTCTCACAGATTCAAGTCGTCTGTCTGTAAAGTTCATTCCTTTGAGGATAATGGTTAATGGTCAGAGTGAACAACGATATATATATATATATTGATGAAAACGCTTACAAGCAAAAACTATCGCCAGCATTTGTCGGTCAATGTTTGCATAATCTTGTTCTGTCTGTGTAAGTGTCTTTGATGCGTGTGCTTCTGGGCTGCCATCTTGTATAATAGCTGCAACCAAGCCATGCATTGATGCATTACATTAAAAAAATGACTGTCTTTTTGTGATCAAAAAGTTTCAAAATAGGACTTTGCGTTATAGTCTGTTTCATTTTGTCGAATGACTCTGTCTCTGTCTCTGGATAGTTCCACAGGAATTCTACGTCTTTTTTAAATAAAGAGCACACTGGACTTGTTATTTCTGCCAAATTACGTACAAATTTGTGCAGATAGTTACCATACCAAATAAGGTTTCGAGCTCGGCTCTGTTTTGAGGAACGTCTAACTTGGCAATTGCTTCTATTTTACTAAGATCTGGCTTCAGACCAGATGATGTAATAATATGATCAAAGAACGGTACTTCGTTCACTGCAATGACGCATTTGTAGGGATTAAACTTTATACCTTTTGCACGTGCACGATCGAGCACAGACCGTAAGTGTTTGTCATGTTCCTGTCTCGAACTGCCGTAGATAAGTATATCATCTATTATGGCAGTCACGCCTGTCAGTCCTTCAAATATTTCGTCTATTTTCCATTGAAATATGTTCTGAGATGACGAGATACCGAAAGGTAATGTATGGTAGCTGTATCGACCAAATGGGGTGCTGAAAGTTGCCAGATACGAGGAGTCATCGTCTAATTGAATGTTCCAGTATGCGTGTGTAATGTCAAGTAGACTGAAACATGTGGCACCTGTCAGTCTTGACGTCACGTCATCAAGTGTTGGCATTGGGTAGTGAGGCCTACGTATGGCATTATTAAGGGCTTTTGAGTCTAAACATATCCTTAATTTTCCCGTTTTTGATTTTTCAACTACAATGTAGTTAAACCAGTCAGTAGGCTCTGTCACTTTTGATATTATGCCGTCCTGCTCCATTATATGGAGTTCGTCTTTAAGTCTTGATTTAAGAGCTACAGGGGCACGCTTAGGTGGGTTCACCAACGGCATGGCATCCAGATTAAGGAGCAATTTGCCAGGAATTACCCCGATCCCTCATACAATTCCCCATATTCATTCAGTACATCCTGTTTATGCATAACAGCGGGAGAATTATCCACGGAGTATGTGAGTTGTATAAGACCCAGGTCAACTGATGTCTGTAACCCTATGAGGGGAGGTGCAGAACTATCCACAACATAGAGTAGTGTTTTAGCACTTTTACTTTTGTAACAAGAGGTCAAAGTAACAAGGCTTAGAACCCGGAAGTGTGTAACCAGTATAGGAGGTCAGCTTGTGCTCAGGGGCATCTAAATGGTGTTTCAATTTCAATGATTGAATGAAACTGTTTGAAAGGCAATACATTTACAGAACTACCAGTAACAAGTTTAGACTGAATTGGGGTTTGGTATGGGCCAACATTTATTCTTACAAATGCACGTTCAGGAGATAAAGTACTTACCGTGTCTATAAAATATTCCGTAACTTCAGCGTGCGTGACTGTATTTGAATTGTCTATGGTTTGTATATTGTTCATGGCACTGCAACATTTAGCAAATGGTTCATTTTTTGACAAGAATTACAGGTTTTTCCCTTGGCTGGACATGCACCATGTTTATGTTTTAATTATATCCAGTTTCCAAAATTCACCGTCGCTAGATTTGGCCTTCGTTTGGTTGATCCTTGTTTAGGTTGATGACCATTCCGCTGTTGTTGTTGTCTGTGGTTGCTGTCTGTGTTTCTGCAAAAATGAACGTCGTTTTGCATCATCGATCAAAGTTGCTCCTGAGTATGCAAACGATTGTGAGATTTGAACTGATTTGTCCAATGTCAGCTCGGCCCCAACGTTTATTAGCATTTCCCTTATTCTGCTGGAACTAGTTCCGAATACAATCATATCTCTAATCATTTCATCCGTACTGTCAAAATTGCAGTCCCTTGCGCACAAACGTAGTCTGGTGACACACGCATCAATTGAGTCCAATCCTTGAACTTCATTATAAAACTATACCTGGCAAATACAGGGTTCAATTTTGGTTGCACATGGGTTTTGAACTTATTACAGTACGTTTCCAAATTTGCGGCTTCTTCGTCAGATAGTGTCCATGTGGCGTTAATATCCCGCCATTTCTATCCTACCCATATGAGGAGATAAGATATTTGCTCCTGTTGACTTTTGCCTTTAAGCGGACCGGTAAAAATTAACTTAACATGACGTTGAAATTTGTCTCAAGCTTCTGGCAAGCTACTATCGTCCCATCTCATAAACGGGGATGAAATGCAACTTCAATATATGTTTGTATAGTTAAATCAAACTATGTTCCCTAATTTAATAAACTATCCAGTAAATCTTATATTTTATTAAAAATCCAAATAAATAGAAAGTTCTGACACCATGTAATGTTTTCTAACTTGTTGTATTAGAAAAAAATTGGTATAAGTCAAATGACTATTAATAACTAGAACACGTGTGCATCTAAGCTATCAAGGTTTATTTTACAAGTGTGCATCATCATCAGGTTCATGATTATAAATAGTGGTCAGTCTATAGTCTGTTTCAAGTTAACAGATATATTACATACGGAATACTAGTTTGGTCTAGTAACTCTTGCTCAGGGTCCTCCCTTGCATATACGCGTGATACTATTGCACACGCTATTGCTTAAATAACTTTATCGTAGTCGATATTGCCCTTTTAGGTAACTTAGCGTAACTATAAGTACTTTGTAGATAGCTGACCCTTTAATGGGCGTAAGAGCACTTCAGTTATTGGGGAGAGGTAACCTGGAGATAGTGTGTGAGAAGGGTGTCCCTCTCACGCTGGTGGCGGTACTACTATTCTACTTTCGCTATTTGAATACTTGGAACCGCTCCGAAACATGAATGTTTAATATCTTAAAGACTAACTACTGAATTTTACCCCCTTTTTTTAAAAAAATATGATTGTTATCTACGCCATTGTTTTCTTTTTTACTTTTGAGCGTTAGTATTTGAACACACACACACACACACACACACACACACACACACACACACACACACACACACATACTACACGTGTTATCACCAATGAAACAACCGGCCATTTTTTTTGGCTTGCCTCTACGGAGACCAGCCCAAGTATTAAGATAGGATTTGATTTCCGGTTGGGTTCTCTGTTCAAAGTGAAACAAGTCAATACAACGCAATATGGCGCAAGAAGGTACCATCAAAATCGGAAACATTCGGTATTCTACGCTTTATTTCACAATTCGGACGGTATAGTCTTGGTCTCCTACGATTTTTTTCTTCTTAAAGGTCTGTTTATCTCAGTTTATCAAATCTTTAAATTTGTTATCATAAATAAGTCATTGTACTGTCCTTGAACATGACAGTGATATAAGTTGGCGCTTTTGAACGATCGTAAGTAGACGTTTATCTTATAGAAAAGCAAGTATCGTGATGATAAAGACAACGAAAGCTATCAGCGAATAAAAACATCTTATATGTAAATAGATATAGACAAACTTGTTATTTCCTGGGGTTTTTTCTTGTTGTTTTTTTATTTTTAAGTGCCGACGGTACTTTTGTTGTTTATTTCAACTTTATCACACTTTTAAATATGCCATGGCGGATGCAAATAAATCCCCCTCCTTAATAGACTAGTCTTGTTATTTTCCTGCCAAACTGCCAAATTTTACCAATTATATAAGTTGAATACTGTTACCACAATTGCGTTTACTTAGTAACTATTTTGTTGGTCTTAGGGTAGCCTATAATTTAATATATTTGGGGTAAAACGTTTAAATGATACCCTGATATTTAGTACATATATATAGGTTATCGTTGAAATGATGTTAGAATGAGTTTTTATAGGTGATTTACCTTCGATGAAAGTGGGTCACAACGTTAATAAATTATATTTTTTCTGTACATATGAGAGCAAAGGCGTAGCAGCCGGGGCGGAATGACCCCCTACCACATTGGTCAGGTTTGGTATGGTTAGCGGAGTCAGCATATGCGTTCTCCCAACATGTATTTTGATTAAAAACTTAACGGCGTAGCTGCAAGATAAATAAAACACTGTACATGACACACATTATATGTCCCCTCCTACACACACCGGCGTAGCTACACGTAGGCACTGCAGGCCAAGGTTTGCACTGTTCCCCAAAAAATAAAAGTCCCTAAGTAATTGATATATGTTTACATAGAAAAAGTACACACAAAACAACTGATCATGCACCATTGGTTATTTCCATTTTAAAACAAATATATAGTGGAGTGCCTCAGAGCCCCATCAAAATTTCTAGGCTTGGGATATCAGTTAGGATCAGCTTGTACGTTTTGTCAGAGCCGATATTCCAGTATATATAGTGAAAATTAACGTATTGCTATCCTGTGTGTGAGATGTGTTTTTCTTACAGTCAAGTATGTTTATTTGTTTTCACCTAAGCAAGTCAATACGAGCAACAAATAAATGTATTAGTGATTTCAATATTTACATGTCAATATATGTTCTGCAAAATGTTGCTAAAATTTTATAGATGCTATTATTGTGCGGTTTGCAGCGGAATGACCCCGACCCCTGCATACCCATTACGGGGTTGAATAAGCGGGCAACCTTACGGTAGCTCAAAATAAAAAAAATCTGGGCCTGCAGGTTAACTTCGACCAATCTAGGTCCCTGTCATATACACATCAACTACTCAAATTTGCAGGAGAAGTGTGTGTGTGGGGGGAGGGGGGGGGGGGCGGGCTCTCCGTTACGTCTTGGCTCGTTGAATTGGAAATGAACCTCGCTTGAGGTTCACCTTTTAATACATCTAATGGTTTAGTCTTAAGTATATGTATTGTGTGTGTATGTCTCTTGAATAAAAGCGTTTTAAAGTCAAAAACATATTGGAGTAAATAATTACCATTATACCAACCGCCCCCGTAAAACCCACTAGAATACATGCATTGATCCCCTACGTCTTGATTCTCAGTGTACTGGTTTGATAGTCGTTAGAGATTCGCTTTTAAAAACATCTAAGTGCGTGCTTGTGTGCGTGCGTGCTTTTAAATTACAACGCATACAATTAAAAAACTCAGCATTGGCGTAGATACAAACCATATTTTCTAGGACATTAGTAGTTTGATTTCTGCCCTTGGTTTAATATTACCAGTATTTTGCCAGAAAATGCTGGTACTTTAACAGTGTATTATAATGCCTGAGATATTAAGACTAATGCAATGTAAATTTATATTTTTCTAATTTGTAGGTTTAGATATGTGTGGGTTGAAATATAACAAAGGCGAAAGTTAAATAAACAAGAAATGTCACTGTTAAGTGTCACATGCCCCCCAAATGGTCTGTGAAAATAAAAACATATGATATGTTATGTTGATCATTTGTAGCAAGTATCAACAAAATCCATCAATGCATGACAAAGTGACAGGCCGGAAACGAAATCTCACACAAACTCAAAGTGTTGTCAAACAAACTCAAATTGTGACCTTGACCTTTGAGGTATGGGTGTGGGTCTTACTCGCGACACGTCGTCATGTTATGTTGATCATTTGTAGCAAGTATCAACAAAATCCATCTATGCATGAGAAAGTTACAGGCCGGAATCGAAATCTCACATAAACTCAAAGTGTTGTCAAACAAACTCAAATTGTGACCTTGACCTTTGAGGTACGGGTGTGGGTCTTACTCGCGACACGTCGGTATACTATGTTGATCATTTGTAGCAAGTATCAACAAAATCCATCTATGCATGACAAAGTTACAGGCTGGAAACGAAATACCGGAAGGAAGGACGGAAGGACGGACGGACAGACGGACGGACGGACGGACGGACGGACGCTGCGATTACTATATGCCACCCAAAATTTTTTTTGGGGAGGGGGCATAAAAATGAAGAAACAGATGAGCAGAATGAACATGTGGCAGGGTAAAGAGAAGGGAGGGATGTTGTTGATGGATGCTATGGTGGAACATACTTAATGCTATTAGGATAAACAAGAAATATCTTTAAAAAAAGATAATCGCCGTAGAAGTAATGTATGTTGTTTGCCGTATGTAAAATCAAAATTAAACAGAAAGTAATACAACAGTTAAGTGTGAAATTAAATTTATTAACAGACTGAAGATATGTGGATATATATCTAAGAAACATTCTGTAACAATGGTCAACATGATTAATTTGTATATATTTAAACTAAGGTATAGATTTATCAGTTTTAACGCGCCAACCTCTGCGCAGGAATATTGTTAAAACAATTATCCCTGCCATCAAGCAAATCACTTGACGATGGTAAAACCATGTGGTCGATTTAAATAAACCAATAAGAGTGCGAGAAACGCGTTTTGAAATTAGTAGATTTATTTTTTCTGCGTTATTTTTTTAAATTTTTCCTCGTTTTATAAGCTAAATATATGCTATATAACTATTTAGATATCAAATTTTGCACAATAAAAATCGAAAGTAAAAAAATATTAATAGGCTGAAATCCAGCCGAATATTTTAAGTGATGGCAGTGATTACTGTACCAATTAAGGGGCAGTAACACTTATTGGAGTTTAATGAATCGCAACCGTTTGGTCTTAAATGATTTTTGTATAAGATTTCAAGACGCTTGGCGAGAACAGTAAAAATAAACAGTAATTGTATAAGAAATGGCTACTTGTCTGTGGCATTGTAGAACCTCGTCTTCTTGTAAAGTAACAAAAACATTAAATTGTGGTATTATATATTTTATTTATAACTGAAATTATCACAAAGGAAATGTTTACCTTAACATCTTGATTGCTATAACCTTCCTGGGTCGTATTCATAAATCACCTCCTTATATCAAGTGTAAACATTTTTAAGTCAATAATGTATTGTTTTAATAACTTATTTTAAGCATGTATTGAACACATCTATGAAATTAAAAATTAGAAAGCATCATGTAATGAAACAAAATAAATAGTTAAAAATACCTTTGAAAACAACAAAGCATTTATGTTAAAGCATTTAGAAACTTGTTCATTTTAAATTGATCGAGGATTATTTGTGAATACGAACCCTCGAGTTGTATGACCCAATTTTTTGTAAACAATCATTATTACTCGGCGTTCTCCGGCAAGCTTTGGAAGACATTCGGTAAGTGTTAGCGAGGCGCACAACGGGTTGTCAGCGAGGTGCACAACGGGGTGAAAAGTTTAACTTCGATTTCTCTTGCGACGATAAATTATTGAAAAAACTTTTAAATTGAAATAAATAAATATAAGTTTTTGGTACCAAAACTAATATAATCCGATATTTAATATGTGTCTTCTATAACAGTGTTAATAAACACACAGTATATTATCTTTTCAACACACATACATTCAATGCCCAAGTACGCGTTTGATTCATTGTCCAGAAAATGTTCAGAAGATGTTTCAGAACAGTCATCAATGGAACGTAAAGGAAGAGAAAATAAATGATTTTTCAAAGTAATTCTTGTATAACTTAATATTAGTAAGCATTGGATATGCGCACTTTCATTGTCCAATGGCTCATCTCAATTAGTATTTATGAATCACTCTACATTGCTTAAAACTTGCTCAAAGAAAAGAAAAAGACAACACATATGATAGATCTATTCTGCACTGGTGCCAAATAATGCAGCATCAACTGTACCTAAAAACATCACAACTACATTTTTGTTATTTCAATTGATTTTAGGATACAAAACCAAATCATTTGAGATTGAATCAATCTATCAATTGTTTGTTATAGAGCCGTGTTTGTGACGTCACTGTTCCGACCACCTTTTTCAACGGCACAGATGGAACATGTTCCGGACACTGTTTCAATGTATTCGATTGTTGTTCTAGTTGTTCGGATTGTCAAGAACCGTGAATCGAACGCGCCCCTGGAATTACTCAAAAAATAGGTCAAAAGCCATATTAAACAGCTACGCCGAAAAATAATAATAAAAAAATACAAACTGTAAAGGGACGCGTGTCGCCAATACATCTGAGGTAACTGGCCAGTAACAAAGTAATGTCATTATTTCATAAATGCCTATTCCCATTTTGAAGTCTCATGGTGATAGTTACACATTTGAAAGGTGCACATGAATATAACTTCATCAAAACGATCAAACGGTTACAACACAATACAAATATTGAATTGTATTGCCAATACCACAGGCACATGTTTAGGCTATGTTTATGATACGCGCTTGTTCAGTTTTAAAGATATGGCTTAGATCTTTTTACAAAATCAAGCCTATAATATATTGTTGTCAGAAATATGAAAAAGTCAAATTCCCCCAAAATGTTGTTTGGTACCTTCTTGCAAGGGACGAAATACAGATACAGTAATTCCCCAAAGCTACACCGCTCATTGCGCTAAATTAATTAAAAGACATTAAAAGCCTAGAGTTAAATAAGAAATTTTGTGAATCCATAAAAAACAGGTTTAGCGAAGCCATTGTATTCGTTATCGACATGTGTTCTTGTAAGGTTTTGTATGTCTTCACAGTTTTGAGATATGCCATGTCTGCGACGAATGTTATCATCAGGTTCCTACAGAGTGATCAATGTACTTTGTTTTTTATCTCCAGTCAGTACCGCTAAAACATCCCATGACAATACACCCCTACAGAATGGTATACATCAGTGGCATGCCAGATCCGGAATGCTCAAGGTAATTTAAATCTCATACCATTGCTGGTGTCAAAAATATCTAAATATAATTAGTTGGTTTAGCTCTACTAGCTAAATGTCATTAAAACTTGGACAACATAACGTTGTCAATCGTCCATGCCCTGCCGTCTGTTGTCAGTCGTATTTTCAATGACTTCGTCCGTTAACTGTATTTTCGTTTATTAAGCACCTTATGTGGGCAAGTGTGTCAGTAAATTGCGGAAGGATTTACAAATGTACCAATATCCAGGACCTTCTTTCATAAATAAAACTAGTGGCCATGTACAACATGCATAGATGTCTATAATATAAAATATATTGGCATCTGGGGTCTTTCTTCACCAATAAGACTGGTTATCATATATAACATGTACAGGTTGTTTGGATCTTTCTTCACCATTAAGACTGGTACCCATATATAACATGTACAGAGATCTTGGATCTATCTTCACCAATAAAACTGGTTACCATATACAACATTTACAGGTATCTCGAATCTATCTTCACCAATAAAACTGATTACGATATATAACATTTACAGGTATCTGGGATCTATGTTCCCCAATAAAACTGTTTACCATATATAACATGTACAGACATCTAGGATTTATCTTTACCAATAAAACTGATTACAATATATAACATGTACCGACAACCGAGATATATCGGATATTTCTTCACCAATAAAATTGGGTACCATATATAACATGTACCGACATCTCGAATCTTTCTTCACCAAAAAAATGTTTACCATATATAACATGTAAAGACATCTCGGATCTTTCATCACCAATAAAACTGGTTATCATATATAACATGTATAGGCATCTCGGATCTTTCATCACCAATAAAACTGGTTACAATATATAACATGTATAGCATCTCGGATCTTTCATCACCAATAAAACTGGTTACCATATATAACATGTACAGGCATCTCGGATCTTTCATCACCAATAAAACTGGTTACAATATATAACATGTACAGGCATCTCGGATCTTTCATCACCAATAAGACTGATTACCATAAATAAAATGTACAGGCATCTCGGATCTTTCATCACCAATAAAACTGGTTATCATATATAACATGTATAGGCATCTCGGATCTTTCATCACCAATAAAACTGGTTACCATATATAACATGTATAGGCATCTCGGATCTTTCATCACCAATAAAACTGGTTACAATATATAACATGTATAGGCATCTCGGATCTTTCATCACCAATAAAACTGGTTACCATATATAACATGTACAGGCATCTCGGATCTTTCATCACCAATAAGACTGATTACAATATATAACATGTACAGGCATCTCGGATCTTTCATCACCAATAAGACTGATTACCATATATAAAATGTACAGGCATCTCGGATCTTTCTTCACCAATAAAACTGGTTACCATATATAAAATGTACAGGCATCTCAGATCTTTCATCACCAATAAAACTGATTACCATATATAAAATGTACAGGCATCTCGGATCTTTCCTCACCAATAAAACTGATTACCATATATAAAATGTACAGGCATCTCGGATCTTTCTTCACCAATAAAACTTGTTACCATATATAACATGTACAGGCATCTCGGATCTTTCATCACCAATAAAACTGATTACCATATATAAAATGTACAGGCATCTCGGATCTTTCCTCACCAATAAAACTGATTACCATATATAAAATGTACAGGCATCTCGGATCTTTCTTCACCAATAAAACTGATTGCTATATATAACGTGTACCGTCGTCTGGGATCTGTCTTCACCAATTAAACTCGTTATCATATATAACGTGTACCGACATCTTGGTTCTATCTTCCCTTATAATACTTTTTACAATATCAAACTTGTACAGGTATCCGGGATCTTTCTTCACCAATAAGACTGGATACCATATATAACATGTACAGGCATCTCGGATCTTTCATCACCAATAAAACTGATTACCATATATAAAATGTACAGGCATCTCGGATCTTTCCTCACAAATAAAACTGATTACCATATATAACATGTACAGGCATCTCGGATCTTTCTTCACCAATAACACTGATTACCATATATAATGTGTACCGTCGTCTGGGATATGTCTTCACCAATAAAACTCGTTATCATATATAACATGTACAGATATCTTGGATCTATCTTACCCAATAATACTGTTTACAATATAAAACTTGTACAGGTATCCGGGATCTTTCTTCACCAATAAGGCTGGATACCATATATAACATGTACAGGTATCCAGGATCTTTCTTCACAAATGAAACTGTTTACCATATAAAAATGTACTTGCATGTCGGATCTTTCTTCACCAATAAAACTGTTTACCATATATAAAATGTACAGGTATCTGGAATCTTTCTTTACAAATAAAACTGTTTACCATATAAAATGTACTTGCATGTCGGATCTTTCTTCACCAATAAAACTGTTTACCATATATAAAATGTACAGGTATCTGGAATCTTTCTTCCCCAATGAAATTATTTACATGTACCGACATCTGGGATCTATTTTCCCCAGTAAGTCTATTTACCATATATAATATGTACAGGTATCTGGGATCTTTCTTCACCAATAAAACTGATTACCATTTATAACTACAGGTATCTGTGATCTTCACCAATAAGACTGGTTTCCTTATATAAGATGTACAGGTATCTGTGATCTTTCTTCACCAATAAAACTGATTACCATTTATAACTAACTACAAGTATCTGTGATCTTTCTTCACCAATAAGACTGGTTACCATATATAAAATGTACAGGCATCTCGGATCTTTCATCACCAATAAAACTGATTACCATATATAAAATGTACAGGCATCTCGGATCTTTCTTCACCAATAAAACTGATTACCATATATAAAATGTACAGGCATATCGGATCTTTCTTCACCAATAAAACTGGTTACCATATATAACATGTATAGGCATCTCGGATCTTTCATCACCAATAAAACTGATTACCATATAGAAAATGTACAGGCATCTCGGATCTTTCTTCACCAATAAAACTGGTTACCATATATAAAATGTACAGGCATCTCGGATCTTTCTTCACCAATAAAACTGGTTACCATATATAACATGTACAGGCATCTCGGATCTTTCATCACCAATAAAACTGATTACCATATATAAAATGTACAAGCATCTCGGATCTTTCCTCACCAATAAAACTGATTACCATATATAAAATGTACAGGCATCTCGGATCATTCCTCACCAATAAAACTGATTGCTATATATAAAATGTACAGGCATCTCGGATCTTTCTTCACCAATAAAACTGATTGCTATATATAACGTGTACCGTCGTCTGGGATCTGTCTTCACCAATTAAACTCGTTATCATATATAACGTGTACCGACATCTTGGTTCTATCTTCCCTAATAATACTTTTTACAATATCAAACTTGTACAGGTATTCGGGATCTTTCTTCACCAATAAGACTGGATACCATATATAACATGTACAGGTATCAGGGATCTTTCTTCACCAATAAGAATGGTTACCATATATAACATGTATTGACATCTGGGATCTATCTTCACCAATTAAACTGGTTACCCTATATAACATGTACATGCATCTCGGATCTTTCCTCACCAATAAAACTGATTACCATATATAACATGTACAGGCATCTCGGATCTTTCTTCACCAATAACACTGGTTACCATATATAATGTGTATCGTCGTCTGGGATATGTCTTCACCAATAAAACTCGTTATCATGACATGTACAGATATCTTGGATCTATCTTACCCAATAATACTGTTTACAATATATAACATGTACAGGTATCCGGGATCTTTCTTCACAAATAAAACTGTTTACCATATAAAAAATGTACATGTATCTGGGATCTTTCTTCCCCAATGATATTATTTACATGTACCGACATCTGGGATCTATTTTCCCAAGTAAGTCTGTTTACCATATATAATATGTACAGGTATCTGGGATCTTTCTTCACCAATAAAACTGATTACCATTTATAACTACAGGTATCTGTGATCTTTCTTCACCAATAAGACTGGTTTCCTTATATAAGATGTATAGGTATCTGTGATCTTTCTTCACCAATAAAACTGATTACCATCTATAACTAACTACAAGTATCTGTGATCTTTCTTCACCTGTAAGACTGGTTACCATATATAATATGTACAGGTATCTCTGGTCTTTCTTCACCAATAAAACTGATTACCATTTATAGCTACAGGTATTTGTGATCTTTCTTCACCAATAAAACTGATTACTATTTATAACTACAGGTATCTGTGATCTTTCTTCACCAATAAAACTGATTACCATTTATAACTACAGGTATCTATGATCTTTCTTCACCAATAAGACTGGTTACCATTTATAACTACAGGTATCATGGATTGTTCACCAATAATACTGGTTACCATATATAACAAGAGCTGGTATCTGTGATCGTTCTTCACCAATAAAACTGGTTATCATATATAACATGTACATGTATCTGTAACCTTTCTTCACCAATAAAATTTTTCACATATAAAACATGTACAGGTATCCGGGATCTTTCTTCACCAATAAAACATTTTCCCATATATAACATATACAGGTATCCGGGATCTTTCGTCACCAATAAAACTTTTCCCCATATATTACATGTACAGGTATCCGGGATCTTTCTTCACCAATAAAACTTTTTTCCATATAGAACATGTACAGGTATCCGGGATCTTCCTTCAACAATAAAACTTTTTCCCATATATAACATGTACAGGCATCCGGGATCTTTCTTCACCAATAAAACTGGTCGTATTTGGGATATATAGGTATTTGGGGCCTTCTTCCACCTATAAAATTAATTGCCATTAATTAATGTTAATTTGTTAATATGTCGTCAAAACCAAATAGACAAGTATAACTAAACCCCGTCTCAAAGTATACTTCGTTAAATGTCGTTAAAACCAAATATACAAGTATAACTAAACCCCGTCTCTAATTATACTTCGCATGGATATTTCTGATAGATACATGTCCATACAGAGTTTGGTTTTATTTCAATAAAAAAAAGGTAATATTATAGTAATTGTTGTTTCAAAACCATACAACACCATGGAACTGACATTTTAACAACAGTTTAACACAGTCGGGACATTTGGCTTACAGTGTTAATACTCTATATATCGACTGAGCTAACCGCCACTTGCACACTCTGAAATACCCATTAACTCTACTTGTTAGATTCCGCTTACTTTATTGCAATTGCAGTTAACTCATGTGTGTATATGTTTTATTACCTCCCGTGCGAACAACTGTTTTGGGGAAGTGTATCTTTGTTTAAGAAACTAAAATTCAAATGTAGTTTAAATGTTCTGTATTTCTCCATGCCAGTTTTTGTCTCACTACAAAGTTGCACGGTAGCAAGAGTCTTGCACTTCAAAATGTCCTATGTAATTTGGTTTGAAATATTTTCAAAATGGTTCATTCGGGATGTGATTTCTTGCTGCAGATGAGTAAAGCAAAAGCTGGCATAACATATAATACAATAAGATATCACTGGTGTTTTTCAAAAGTGACTTTTATAGGATTTTAACATATGCATGTATTTATGAGCATTTGAACATTCATATTTTGAAAAAATCTTAGGGTGTCACTTCACTAGCAAGCTGGTCAAGATACCATTTAGTGTGAATTGTTAAGTGCGGATACATTCCTGCTATGAAAACAAATACTTTCTTAGTGGATTATTTTATTTATTTCATATAGAACAAAGACCAAAATTCAACAGCGTAATGAGGCCTAATGTATATAATTGATATATTTGTACCTTCAGGTTTACGATAAACTTTGACTGCCCGAAAGATCTTGCGTTCCATTTTGATGTTCGAATGAATTATGGCGGCGAGCGTAACAGTGTAGTTAGAAATGCAAGTCTCGATGGTATCGGCTGGGGTGAGGAAATAAGGGAAAAACCCTTCTTTCCGTTCGAACCAAATAAGTTTTTCGAAGTTGTCATCATGGTTTACCCAACTTGTTATAAGGTTAGTGCTTGTATTAGTTATGGTACCGATTTTTTTTTTTAAGATTTATACTATTTAATTTAAGAAAGCTCAAGGCTTATATGAACCGCTCTCGAGTCCGCTTCCTGTGTAAAACCAGTACTGAACGTTGTTTTATGACAGACATCGGGTCGAGCTCGGGATCTAATCCGTCACCTCTGGCGTGAGTGGCCAGCACTCTATCCATTACACTAACGCCCCCACGTTACAACCAATAGAATATATTTGGAAAAGTGTACTGTTGAAAACGCCATTTTGTTAATAATATAATTACTAATTATCTTCAAAGCACTTCTGCCACGAAGTCATTGTTGCACTAGTTTTATAAGCTACAAAGAATCGTTACACATGTGAGTTTGATAAGAATACATGCGACATTTTATTGACTAAACTATTTGCAGTTACTCGTCATTATAGAAAGATATACATATATTATATAGTATTACATGACAGGCGTACTTTTACTATTAATTGAATCACTGAAGATGTTATTAACATATTGAAATGAATATTTCAAAGTTCTCATAAACACTGCTTAAAATACAATTATGAGTTGTTGTTAATCTTTACCAGAAATAAACTTAAGATAACATCGCAATTCACCGTAAATACCAGAGCTGCTGGTAAATTCTTTTACACCCAGTATAGTTTTGTAAAATTTTCAATGTATTCGCTAGAATTCTTTTGATTTGGTAAATCTCGTACAAATGTTTTTACAAAATATTGCAAAACATGCACAACTACCCTAACTGTAGAGATGGTGTCAACAGAGACGTTGTGCCTATATATGTGTGCCTCTGATTCGTTGTAAATGGGCCGTCATACACACAGCGCAATGAAGGACTAGTTCTTTCCACCATAGATTGAACATTGTATTTAAGATTTATGACCATTTGATATCTAATATGTTTATTTGCCAAACACAAAACAGTGTTGATACTATAGTATGAACCAGTAAACATGACATAATGTTTCATATCTATTTCTGTTAAGGTCGCCGTGAATAACAGATACTTTGTGAGTTTTGACCACAGAATTGAAGACCTGAGCAAAGTGAATGTTCTGCGTATCACTGGAGACGTCAGACTGTTTCAAGTTAGGATTCTGTAACCAAGGAAACCACGGGAATGCTGAAGTATTATATTGAATATACAAGACATATTCAGTTACAGATCAGTTATACATGTAACACATATACGTGTTGGAAAAAAACATGCATTCGAAAAGTAGTAGCCATTATGTACATAGAGATGCAAATAGACTTGTATTCATGCTAAATTGTGTTTAAAATATTTAAAACTTACAATGATTGTACCTGACAAGAGGTATAACAAACTTCCTGGCGATGATTGCCTTAGTGTGTATTATATTACATATAAATATATATTTATACCCCACCTCCAAAAAGACATGTTTCTCCATTTTGGTTTATCTCAAATTGATACCGCGGTAAATGCCTCGGTGTACCTTAGCACAGGTACGGGTCTGGGGCCGGTTCCACTGAACGTCTCCAGTTGAGATTTTACTCATCTCAGAAATACTAATTTCCATAAACGAGTAGAGCGCGTGGTCCAGTGGTAGAGCACCGAACCCGTGATCGGAGGGTCGTGGGGTCCATCCTCCCCCATGGCCATGTGTGGTGTCCTTGAGCAAGACACTTTTTCCACATATGCTTAAACTGGTATACACAGGAAAGATTCGAGCGTGACTTGCCTAAGTTGTAAGAACTTGTTTCACAATCGAAGTAAAATAAATAAGTTTAAACTAAATTTAAACGAGTACTTGAACTCATTAAGCATTTAAAAGGTCACCCAAAGTTAAAGTAGAAACACATTTAAGTCGCCGGTAGAGAAAAACATTCAAAATGATCAATATAAATAAAACTATAGCATTACAAACATTTATGTTGACGAAAATCTCAAATTGAGATGTTTAGCGAAACTGGGATAAGCTATTCAACTCTTTATCTGTAACCATGTGGTTTAAAACACGGATTGTTAAACATACCTTAGACATACGCTTCTAACTAAGTGCTATAAAATATAATTTATTATAACACATGTCTTGTTTTGATTGTTGATATCTCCATGAGACATTCAGTAATATATATATAACTATTTATGAACAATCAGACATAAATATACAGACCAGACTAACATTTCCCTTTGCATTGGTATATTAAAGCTCTTTAATTTTACAAGTAATTTTGATTAATGCCATATTTTGCCTCTTGTCCCAAAAATGCCTAGATAGAAACTATCTTGTCTTAATCCGTGCACAAGTTGACCACGTGGTATTAGAAAACCACATGTTAAACGTAACCAATTAAGGAGCAGGAACTGGTCACATGGTCAAATTAACATCTGTTGCATTGTGGGCAAAAAAGCACTAACAAACCATCGAAATAACTTTCAGTCAAAGGTGAAATTGTGTCATAAATATTCCAAGCTATTAAATTATTAGTCAATGTGCTTTAACCAATTTATACTGAAGATTGTAATTTGAAGCTTCGGATTACTGTATCAACAAGAGATAAAAAATGTAACTTTCATATTAATTAGAACGATATTTACCTTACAATCGAAGTATTTAATATATGAATTTATCAGAGATGCTATAGCAACGAAATTGTCATTATTTTGAATATTAACATAATATATTCAATACGTTTTTTTTATGATTGAACATTGACGAGATGTAATATATAAACTTCCTGAATTCATAATGGTAACCATGGAAATATAGCATGGTTACGTATTTATTTCCTGGTAATATGTCTAGTGGGGTTGATGCCATCCTAATCTATGATAATTATTATGCAACAAGTCATTATAACTTATGAGCTAACCAAGAATAAAAACAAACACATTTTATGGATATTTTCAGAGGTAGTATACGTTTCAGATCCTTAAACTACGAAAAGAGTAGAAATATCTTTGTCCTGCATGATTTAGATTTATTCATAATTTACACAGCAAGTGTTGGGGTGTCGGGTAAGCAAGTATATATTATTATTGAATGCAAATGTAGTTAATATGTTTAGCGTGGTGTCCAGTTGTAAAGAATCGAACCCAGAATCGGAGGGTCGTGGGTTCGAACCAATGGAGAATATTTCATCGCCACCACATATTTAACGAGATTGTCCACCTACCATGTCCAACAAAGTGGCTTATCGCGATATCAGGGGCATCAACTCAATTAAGGGCCTTCTTTATCGTGTGTCAAAAGTTATCCGACTTTATAGCCTTATGTGAAGCAAAAAGGTATTCCTTAAGTATCCGCCTAGTGGCAACGCAGTCTTTCGTGTATATGATTAGCCATACAAAGAGCATAACGTGTCCCTTTGTTATCCGCCTAGGGACCACGCAGTCGTGCGTGTAAATGATTTATGGTCGGTAATATTCTATCATTTAGTTTTATCTAGTTTTTACTTTTCTCGTTTCGGAAGAAACAGAATACAGTTCTGCTCGCCAAAATGAAAAATTCTGTGTATTTTGTAATTATTCTGACCTGGAAGTTGAATATCACTTTAAATGTGAATGCTTATTGTTTGATGATCTTATAAAATACCGAGGACATATATATAGATACTTGAAAATACTATATAATACGATTCTATTATCAAATGTTTAAGTTTATTGAATTAATGAAATCTACAAATAAATTTATCAAGCTTATTACATCTAAAACGCTCTAAAAGACATAGTTAATACTTTAAACAATAATGCAACATACTATTGGCAATGACTAATACACATTTATAATTCTCTGATATTGGTTCATCTTCTGTAACCAAACTAATTGATATACACTTAGGGATATATCATAAAAGACCAGCCATGTGTTTATGCGATTTTTGGCCTGATCGGATACCGGCAAAATCGATATTTGAACTTGGGTTTTTAATATTGATTTTTTTTTTACTTTTTTTAGTAAAATAGTTTAATCCCAGTAACAGTATCGCATATATATTGCAATTTGTTTGTGCGAGGAGTTAGTATTGGAAACTGTAATCCGTTTCATGATGTTACAAAAAGGCCGAGGCATATAATTACATGTTCAATATATTAAGCAACTGAACAAGGCAATAAAAGATACAAATGTTTGAGACGCATTAATTGCCTTTTTATTTTAGTTCAGTTTGCGTGATATCGATATGTATATACAGTTTAACAAAACAGAATAATATCAAATATAGATATATCCAAATATCTACCAGACTGTTAGAACATTTGGAACCAATGGAGAATGTTTCATTGCCACCACATTTTAAGCGAGATTGCCCATCTACCCGACTTACCACATTACGTTCTATTGTTCAACAGTCTGTTACGAGCGGAATACAATAACATAATTATATTTTTATCACGTGATAGGGTTATTCATATTGTACATGCAGAACTTACATGCGGGTCGCTGATTAACTCACACCGTGCGACGCCATAGTGCCCGATGTTATTTTGAGTCATATTGTTCAGGCATGTAAGGCCAGGGCCTGAATCGCTTTACTGGCAACATATGGATAGATGAACCACTCTGTGTAAAACAGTGCCCCCTGTGGTGGCCCCAAATTTGACCTCAGAGACCCAATTTTAACAACCCTTTAAATGGACCCAATGCAATGCTACTCATAACATATCTAAGATCTAGGCCTTAAACTTTCAGAGAATTTTTTTTCTTATAAGCCCTCTGGCGAATGCGTTTGTAATCAAATCATGCTGGTTCAAGAACTCATTCGAGATATTGTGGTTATTTAACTGATGTGCAAGTTTAGTTAAGATTAAATGAAAAATGAAGGTGTCATTGCGTCAACAACAGTTTCCTTATATAACTCTATGTAAAACAGTTAACCCTGTGGCCGCCCGAAATTTGACCCCAGGAACCCGACTTCAACAAATCTTTTAGGGGACCTTCATGCAATGCTACATGTAAAAGATTTAAGGTCTACGCTTTGAACTTTCAGAGAAAATATTGTTGTTTTTTTAAATTTCGCTTATAATGTGCTTATAAACCCTATGACGGTGGACCGGGCCCGATTAGCTCAGTCGGTTGCGCGTCTGACTATCAATCCAGGGGTCGTGAGTTCGAATCCCCCGCCCGGCAACAGTCTCCGTGATGATTGATATACGACATTGTGTGTCATTATCATTCAAGTGATTCAAGTGGGAAAGTTATCAGATACTTGCGGAGACGGGATGTGCTCGAGTACTGGTTAATCCCAGGAAACAGTGGTTAGGTTAACTGATCGTCTGTTAGCCCTCGATGGCATAAAAATGACGCTAAATATTCAAAAACTGTGACGGTGGCATTTGTGATCGAACCACGCTAGCTCAAAAACTAGTTCGAGATTTGTAATAATATAACTACCGTGGAAGTTTGGTTCAGATTCAATGAAAAATGAAGGTGCTATCGCGTCTACAACATTTTCCCTATATAACTCTATGTAAAACAGTGACCCCTGTGGTTACCAAAAGTTTGACCCCAGGTACCCGACTTCAACAAATCCTTTAGGGGACTTTCATGCAATGCTACATGTAAAATATCTAAGGCCTAGGCATTGAATTTTCAGATTTAAAAATTTAAAAAATTTGCTTATAATATGCTTATAAGCTATGCGGTGGTGCATTTGTGGTCGAATCCCGCTGGTTAAAAAAAAACTCGTCAGAGATCATGTGGTTATATAACTGCTGCGCAAGTTTGGTTAAGATTCAATGATTCTATCGAGTCTTCAAGTAAAATGTTAACGGAAGGAAGACGAATGGACGGAAGACGGACAATTTTCCATGACATGAGCCCTGCTGGCCTCACAAAACGCGTGATATTACAATAAAACAAAGAAGAAACACATGATATTTCAAAAGGACAATTAAGAAACGCATGCTATTACAATAAAACAAAGAAGAAACACATGATATTTCAATAGGACAAATAAGAAACGCATGACATTACAATAAAACAAAGAAGAAAAACATGATATTTTAATGGGACAAAAAGAAACGCATGATATTTCAATAGGACAAAGTAGAAACACATGCTATTACAATAAAACAAAGAAGAAACACATGATATAACAACAAGACAAAGAAGAAACACATGATATTACTAATAGGAGAAAGAAGAAACACATGATATTACAATAGGAGAAAGAAGAAACACATGATATTACAATAAAACAAAACACGTGCTATTACAATAGGACAAAGAAGAAACACATGATATTGCAATAGAATAAAGAAGAAACACATGATATTACAATAACACAAAGAAGAAACACGTGATATTACAATAGTACAAATAAGAAAAACATGATATTACAATAGGACAAAGAAGAAACACGTGATATTTCAATAGAATGAAGAAGAAACACATGATATAACAATAAAACAAAAAAGAAGCACATGATATTACACTAGGACAAATAAGAAACACATGATATTACAATAAAACAAAGAAGAAACACGTGATATTACAATAGGACAAAGAAGAAACACATGATATTACAATAGAACAAAGAAGTAACACATGAAATTTCAATAGGACAATTAAGAAAAACATGATATTAAAATAGGACAAAGAAGAAACACATGATATTACAATAGGACAAAGAAGAAACACATGATATTATAATAGAACAAAGAAGTAACACATGAAATTTCAATAGGGCAATTAAGAAAAACATGATATTACAATAGGACAAAGAAGAAACACATGATATTATAATAGGACAAAGAAGAAACACATGATATTACAATAAAACAAAGAAGAAACACGTGATATTACAATAGTACAAATAAAAAAACATGATATTTCAATAGGACAAAGAAGGAACACATGCTATTACAATAGGATAAAGAAGAAACACATGATATTACAATAAAACAAAGAAGAAGCACATGATATTACACTTGGACAAATAAGAAACGCATGATGTTACAATAGGATAAAGAACAAACACATGATATTACAATATGTCAAAAAAGAAATGCATGATATTACAATAGAACAAAGAAGTAACACATAATAGTATAATAGGACAAAGAAGAAACACATGGTATTACTATAAAACAAATTAGATACACATGATCTTTCAATAGGACAAATAAGTTGTTGCAATTGTTATATGGTGTTTAGTGTCGCTTTCAACAATTTTTCAGTCATATCGCGACGGTGTCTACTTGAGACAGTATTCTAAGCGCTGTCACACTGGAGTATCATGCCGCAGACTCATGGTATGATACCCCACCCAGTCACTTTATACTGACACCGGGCCAACTAGACTTAGAACTCTCCTCTAAATGCTGAGCGTCAAGCGAGGAAACTTCAAGTACCATTTTTAAAGTCTTTGGTATGACCCGGCCGGGGATCGAACCAACGATCTTCCGCATGCGAGGCGGACGCTCTACAAATAGACCACGCCGCGGACTTTGACAAATAAGAAAAACATGATATTATAATAAGACAAATAAGAAACACATGATATTTATAATAAAACAAAGAAGAAACACGCGATATAACAATAGGACAAAGAAGAAACACATGATATTACAATAGGACAAAGAAGAAACACATGATATTACAATAAAACAAAGAAGAAACACATGATATTACAATAAAACAAAGAAGAAACACATGATATTACAATAGGACAAAGAAGAAACACAGGATATTACAATAGGATAAAGAAAAAACATATGATATAACAATATGACAAAGCAGAAACGCATGATATTACAATAAAACAAGAAGAAACACATGATATTATACTTGGACAAATATGAAACGCATGATATTACAATTAAACAAAGAAGAAACACATGATATTTCAATAAGACAAAGAAGAAACACATGATATTACAATAAAACAAAGAAGAAACACATGATATTTCAATAAAACAAAGAAGAAACACGTGATATCACAATAGGACAAAGAAGAAATACATAGTAGGAAGAACATTATTGCAATGGAAATACTTTGAAAGTACCACTTTGTGTCAAATATGTTGTATACATAATCTAGACTATTAAGAAGAAACAAATATTTTTTTTATTAAATCTATATTTTTATTCAGTAAAAATGACAAAAAAAGGACAAAAACTAGACAAATAAGCAACGTATCTGAATACGAAGTACCAATTTGTTTCCCAATTTCATTTTGAGTAGTGTATTACTATGGCAATACTTAAGACAAACGCGAGTTTTACAAATAATACTTTTAATTCTAGTGTTATGCTGTAATGTTTTATTCTAATTTTTTAATATGGGTGAATTAGTGAAATAAATAAATAAAAATAATAAAAGTCCAACTTCTAGTTTCTTTCCTTTTATATATAATAAGCGAAATCAACTTTTGACAATTGGAGAACCAATATTTATTTATCTATGTCGGTATAACCAGACAAAACGATTAATCAAATTATTCACAATTAACGTAAATTTAGCACACATGTATAAATTGTTTCTTCGGATATCCGATATCTATAACCACTGTGGAAAACCACTTTTTTAACTCGCTTCTAATATAACTTCTCTCTTCTTAAAACTCTCAAAACTAACTGTCTCGATTTAAAGCCAAACATAATATAAGATTTATTTTGACTAATCAAATTGTCTGATAAAATATAGATTATCTTAAATACCAATCATTGTTATAACAAAAGGTGCTTAATCGAAAGCCCTTAATGTACATGTACAAGTTCAGGAAATATACATTATGCAACAAAACGACACCTGTCAAATCAAACACATATACAAATCCGCCGTCTCTTGTAATTATTTAAAGAATAATTTATGTTGTTAAAATGTAACTTGTTTTAACACGAATTATTCTACGAGACGTTAATCAACAAAAAAACATTAAAATGCTTTAATGAAAAAAATAGAATAAAATGTGTTAACATTCATACAATATGAAAATTGCAAACTTATTCTTCAGATATATTTAATCCATAATTAGTCTTGAATTGTGTATATTTAGATTCAATCAAATATGCTTTGATTGTTAGTTATTTAACACCATCATGTGCAAACCATTTTCAAACATCAAATAAATCAAAGCGTTTAAACACAAAAAATATTTTTAATAGGCGAGTGTCAAAGAAAATATATAACAATAAAATGCTGACACACTTTTTACTGAATATGTGTGGCATAACACTAGCAACAGATAGCAAGTAGCTAGCAGCAGACCAGAGTGCTCTCTCTGTATGAGACTGTGTGAGACTCAAACTATCTGTTCTCTCTCTCTCTCTCTCTCTCTCCGAGTCTCAAATCCTAACTGACTACGCAGCCAAATCTTCAGTTTATAAATCCTCTCACATCACGTTAACCAAATTTCATTTTTACTTTAATGGAGCTTCTAACTTGTAAACAGCTCAATCAAGCTATCATTATCTCCCCGAAAAAAAAAGCATGAACGACCTTGCGTGCTTTCATTTGATTGGTTACTTTGAGTATGACTGGATTCTGGTTCATGACTCTCCATGTTATTCGGAGGGCACTACTAAATAACACTCGTAACCTTTCAAAGGTATACACGAAGTGTTTAAATCAAGTCACTCTCCAGCAATAGATTGAGGTTATGATCAGATATGGTGGCGCGCACACTTTTACCTTTATGAATTAGGTTGCCCTGTCCTTGATTCAATACACAGCAGTAAACATGTTAATTGATATTAACACTATAGTGAATGTTAGTGTTAGTTGTTTGATGATTCTAGACTTCAAAGTTTTAACATTTGCCGTTGTTTACCAAGTATATATCAACCCAATTTACTTATTTTGGCATACAGACTGGTAAAGTATCATACTGCTCGTAGGAACGGTCAGGCCTGGATATATACGTTAATTTTATGTGTTGCATATTTTTGTCCCGGATCGGCTATCATTTCTATCGGTTCATATAATTAATGTCGAACGCAATAATTTGTTAAATTTGTGATTGAAAGTGATGACATTGTTTGAATAAACTTGAAAAAAAAGGTAGGAAAGGTTTGTCTTGGTTTATCATTCATTTCATATCAAGATTTTATACAAGACCCATAGACTGAAAGTGTTGTCAAACAAAGTTAAATTGTGACCTTGACCTTTAAAGTGGGAGTTTGGGTGTTCAGTGCGACATGTCATCATGCTCTGTTGATCATTTGTAGCAAGTATTTATAAAATCCATCTATGCACGACAAAGTTACAGGCTAGACACGAAATCTCACACAGATTCAAAGTGTTGTCAAACAAAATCGAAGTGTGACCTTGACCTTTGAGGTACGTATGTAGGTCTTACGAGTGACACGTCTTCATGTCATGCTGATGAATTGAGCCAAGTGTTTTTGAAATGTATCCATAGGTGACAAAGTTACAGACCAGACAAGAAATCTCAATCAAACTGAAAATCGTCATCAAACAAAGTTAAATTGTGACCTTTACCTTAAAAGTAAGAGTCTGCGCGACACGTCGTCATGTTATGTTGATTGATCATTTGTAGCAAATATTAACAACATCCATCTATTCATGACAAAGAAACAGGCCGGACACGAAATCTCACACAGACTCAGTGTTGTCAAACAAACTCGAAGTGTGATCATAACCTTTGAGGTACGAGCGTGGGTCTTACTTGCGACACGTCGTCATGTTATGTTGATCATTTGTAGTAAATATTTATAAAATTCATTTATGCATGATAAAGTTACAGGCCGAACACGAAATCTCACACAGACTCAAATTGTTGTCAAACAAACTAAAAGTGTGACCTTGACCTTTGAAGTACGGGTGTGGGTCTTACTCTTACACGTTGTCATGTTATGTTGTTCATTTGTAGGATGTATTAACAAAATCCATCTGTGCATGACAAAGTTCGGACATGAAATACCGGACGGACGGACAGACGGACGCTGCGATTACTAAATGCCACCCCAAAAATTAGGGGTGGGGGCATAAAAATACCTAATACTTATCGAGTTCTTCTCCAATACCATCTAAATATAATGTCTTATTTTCAAGTAATATTTTAATATAAATTGATGGTAGACAGATAGATATATTTCTAAGATAAGAAGTTCTGAAGAAATTAACGAAACAAAGAAGAAAAGAAATAACAGAAAGAATAGCTTTTATTTTCGCAAAATAGTGCTGATAAGGACTACAAACATCAGTGCATGTTCATTTGTTATATTTTATAAAATTGGAAAAAGAAGAATGCTGATGCAAATATAACTATTTGAAATATAGAGGATCTTACATGAGTGCTTATTTATTATTGAATATATTAATCGAGTTGAAAACATATTATGCGAGACTCTGCTGAGTATTATATCGTGTTTTTTTTTTCAAACGAGTTTGAAAAATTCAATAATAAATGGACACAAATGTAAGAGCATATTTGTTTCCGCGAGTCATCTTATGACGTAACGTCTCAAAATAACGTCATTTAACCTTAATAAATCGACGGCATTTATATACTCGGGCAAATCCGAAAGTACATAGGCAAGTTATATACTATAGCCGAGTTATACGGAAAACATAGAGCGATGAATCGGAAGTGATATTACACTAGCTTAATATAAAACATATGTCATGTTTTTTTACATTCCTGCAATGTAAATTACGTAATAAGATCTTATAAATTCATTTCATGACACTATTACACTAATACCATACACCGAGTAGTTGCAGGTACATACATCTAACGTTGATAACAAAATAATTATTAGCTAGCTGACAATTGTGTAGAGTCAGTGACTCCTCATAAGTTTCATATTTTGAAGACTAATGTATATTTAACGTACTCAAAATTATTCAAACCATCGACACAATTATTATTCATTACTAATTCTCTGACTGACAAAACATGGTTACGGACACTACAAACACGAGTAGTGTTCGTAATCTGCAAATTTATATGAAAGTGCATATATTAAATTGCAAATATTCTAACATCTTATTCACAAATGACAATCCAAATTGATGTGTCCGTTTACAAATAATCCCAAGTATGGTAGTAAATGCAGTACTAGCTCATCAGTCTATAAACCGGGGTATATATAGTAATGCGGTTTTCTCACAAGTTCTCGAAAGTTCTCAAATTCAGAAGATTCCATATAATCTTCTCCAGAATGTTCCATGTTCTAGTTCTAAGTTCTACAATCCAGAAGATACCAGCTGATCTTCTCTAGAATTTTCCATTTTTAGTTCTTAAATCCAGAATGTTCCATGCTTACGTGTTTACAAAGCCCATTACAGCAGACGAGAACGTTCGAAAATCATGATCAAGGTTGAATCAAAATATAATTAAATTTCATAACAGATCCCCATACCAGCAGGTAGAAGTCAAACATTTACGCTAAACTTAACGTTACTTACAGAATCAAAAATGGCCGATTTAGATGAATATTTCGGGGGAAAAATGTAATATAAATATCCCACTTACTGACTTGGTACACTTCCATTTTGTTATTTTAAAATGTATCACTATTTCAACTATACACAACGTAGCAGACATCAAAGGTTTTTAAATAACAATGAACATGAGTGATGTATAATATACCAAAACGTTACGGACACAACATATTGCATAGATGTTTGTATTAAATGTTGGTACTGACTTAAAAGCTGTCATTAATCAAGAATTCCTTCTCGCAAAGGGTTTTATGATAATCAGCTTGCGTTTTAATTTCTATAAAAAAAGTGATAAAGTTAGTTTAATATATGATTTGATCTCAACATTATTTATATAACTTTGATAGCTGGACACAGATACATACATATAGGAATGATTTTGAGCAAATAATAATTTACTGGTTATATTTTTCTCAACTTTTGATATAGATAACTAGTACTAGTAATATTGCACAAAACTAATTTAAGATTTTTCTCCTACAGTTTCTAGCATGGATATAAAGTCATCGAAAATATCCAGCAACAAGTTCACTGATAGAGCAGAGGGGAAATACAAAGTAACAGCTGAAACCAGAATAAGAAGAAAATGACATCAAAATTAACAATCTCAATTTATTTCATATAAATTGAGCTGTTAAGTTCATTCTGATTAATTAATGTTATACTCTGTTAAAATTGTGTTTGATAAGGTGTTGTAGAGAGACTGAGTATATTTACACTTATCAATTATCTAGTTACACGCAAGTGATAAACATTGTTTTTTTATTAACTTATATTTATTATTTTACAATATTTGTTATATGTACTATGTAGTGTCCGAAACCAAAATCAACTCTACCTAGCACAAACACAAAAAAACTTCTCTTTTTCTCCAGGATAAACCTCTACTGTTTAAGAGGTTCGATACATTTTTTTTTCCAAAATCATGTTGTTTCAATACAATTCTATTAAGTTGAATTTTGATCCCAGATTTACCAGAATGTATATATACGTACAGTTAAAAGCAATACATAATCAGAATCATCAATGACAATAATACACAAACCGGATTTATAAAAGGGCGATATATTGGAGAAAATACAAGAATATTAAGTGAAATTTTAGATCACATAGAAGAAAATCAATTACCAGCACTCGTATTTTTTTCAGATTTTGAAAAGGCTTTTGACAGTATTGACCATGAATTTGTGTATAAAACATTGAAACATTTTAATTTTGGAGAAACGCTCATAAACTGGGTACGACTCTTCTACAATGATGTACAAAGTAGTGTGACAAATAATGTCCATATGACTGATTTCTTCCCAGTTAAGAGAGATGTTCGACAAGGTTGCCCATTATCTCCGTACTTGTTTATCATTTGTATTGAACTCCTGTCATACGAAATATCAGAGAATGAAAATATAAAAGGGGTCGTCGTAGGCAATGTGAAATAAAAAATAGTCTTTTTTTCTGATGATGCAACCTTCTTTACTGATGGTTCAAAAAATCATTTGAAACGCTTATCAATGTTCTAGATAGTTACAGTAGTATCTCCGGACTAAAGTTAAATACTTCAAAATGTACAATATTAAGAGCTGGTTCGTTGAAACACTCTAATATTACTTTTTGTCAAAATAAAAAATTCATCTGGAATTCTGAAAAAAAACGAAAACGCTTGGAATATTGTTTAGCACTAATACAAAAGAAATGTTTGCACTCAATATAGTTCCTAAACTTGGAGAATTCAAAAACTGTTTGAAAAGTTGGCAACATAGAAAGCTTACTCTACTAGGGAAAATTACTGTCATTAAAACATATACACTTCCAAAACTGATTTATCCATTGTCAGCTTTACCAAACCCACCACCAATTATAATAAAAACAATAATAAACACGATGTACGAGTTTTTATGTGACTTAAAACCTGATAAAAAAAAAAAGGACAACATTAACTCAAGACTATGAAAATGGAGGTCTTAAAATGATTGATATTGAAATGTTCATAAACTCTCTTAAATCAAATTGGATAAAAAGATTAACTTGATAACAACAATTCCGGTCAATGGAAAGTCATATATCTAAATAAACTCAATAAGTATGGTGGTAAACTCATTTTTGAAAGTAACTTGCAAGAAAAAGATGTTTTGTAAATGTATAAAAACGATAACTTTCTAAAGGAAATCATAATATCATGAAACAAAATTACCAAGTTTGATAGGAAAATGAACATAAATAAAGAAATTTTATGGAATAACACAAATATAACTTTAAATCTTCATACGTTATGCTACGTTGATTGGTAAGAAAAATGAATCAAATATATACAAAACATATATAATTTTAGAAAAAAAAGAGATTTTATAATTTCAACGAACTTAAAACTTTATATAGTTTATCTAGTTCAGAATTTCTTAGATATAACCAATTAGTATCAAGCATACCTAACGAATAGAAAGAAAGATTAAAAGATGAACCAATCGATACCCAAGACTATGTAAACCTATAATAAACTAATTTTAAGCAAACAAACAAATCAATTTTTATATAGGTATCAATTGACAAATGAACAAAAAACTAAAGTTAAATCTGAAATAAAATGGGAGTCTGACTTTCAACATATTCAGTTGGACTGGAAGAAAATATACACTATTCCAATCAAATCTACAATTGATCAAAACTTAAGAAACTTCCAATACAAATACTTGATGCGCATAATCCCAACTAATAAGTCATTGATGAAATTTAAAATAGTAAATTCAAACTTGTGTGAATTTTGTAATGGTTATATAGAAACAACTAATCATTTGTTCTGGGAATGCTTTCATGTGCAAACATTCTGGGCTGAGCTAAGGACATATTTAAACGATATAAACTTTAATATAAATATATGCAAAGACACAGTTTCCTTCGGAATTGTAACAAACAATCCTAGTATAAATAATTTAAAAAGCTTTATTCATATAAGTGCAAAATATTTCATATTTGTAAGCAAATCTCAAAAAAGAGTTCCAAAAATACAATTGTTCAAAAAGTATATGGAAAGAAGAATCGAGATAGAACGAGAAATAGCTCTCAAACATGACACATTAGAAACTCAAGAAGTAAAAATGGAGACTTTATCTCCGTTAAAATATTATAAATGACAATAATATTCAAAACAGGGAAAGCTGTTAGGAATTGTTAATGATATTTACATGGACGGGAAATCTTTTTTTTCACTCTTTTTATTATAAGTCATAAAAAATCAAAATCTTCCTTTCTTTTCTTCTTCTTTTTTTTTTTTTTTTAACAAAAAAAAAAATATTGTTTTATCATATTATCATTTCAAGTAGATTTTTCACTTACTGGCAAAAACATGGAGATGTTGTTTGTTATTGAGACTGTGTTGATATATATGCAATTAAAACTGAACTATACGAATTATTATAACCAGAATGTATAAAAAACATTATCATGTTTGTATCGTTTATGTAATAATATTGATACATTGATGAAATAAAAGTTGAATTACAAAAAAATCATGTTAAATTGAATTTTGATCCCCAACATAATTGAATCAATATCATGATTTACCAGAATGTGTATATACGTACAATTAAAAGCAATACATAATCAGAATCATCAAAGACAAATCATACACAGGCGTACATCACATTTACAAAAAAAAAGAGTATAACAATATTCAGGAGAACGACTAGACACATTTTTTAACACACTGTATTAATTATATCAGTAGCAATGTTACTAAACACTGTATAAAATGGGTTAAAGTTTTATATATTTGATTTATATACAGTACATATATATATATATATATATATGTATATGTATAATATGTCCATATGTAATTTAATAAAACTTGAATCATAAACTATTGTGGTTCCTACATTTCTTTTTCAATATTTCAATATACATTACCATCGAGTGATCCAGACATGCACATATATCGAAGTCCCGGTATATCGAACTTTTCACGACGGTCCCCTGAACTTCAATATATGGAAGCTATACTGTATTGTCTTTGTGCAACTCGTCCAATCAAACATTCATTATCAAATCCATAATACATATATGACCATTGTTAGTTGCATAAATATCATCAATTACATTCACTTATTTTTCAATAACCATATACTGTGAATATACGCCGACAAAATGTGAGTATGTTAAGAAAATAATTATGTACACTAATTCTATTTATGGTTGAAAATGCATTTTCATGTGTTAATTGTTTGAGTGTGGTTGCAAAAAAAACATATATATTTTATTTATGCTCACATATACATACGCAAGCATTGCTCGAACAATGTACCATTAGATCTGCCATACTTTGTACTGAACACGTAATGTTGTTTTAACTTTCTGTAAAGACAATGGCCTCTGTTCCAACGGGAACATACAAAATTCTCGCTGAAAAGGCAACATTTCTTGAATTCGCTTTTCCATTACAACGATAGGACATTAAACCTATAGATTGACCAGTTTTAAGAGCTGTTGCTTGTCTTCCTTTCAAAAAAATTGGTTTCTCAAATTTGATCGATCCGTTTACAACTTTACTATCAACACTGATTGCATTTTTAACAGGCATGTGTTTTTGGGATAAATTATACAATTCTATCACTGACTTGAAATTTGTGACATCAGCATTTAATTGACCTTTAATTTCATAAAGAAGAATGTCACGTGATGGACATATTTGAAAAAAGATTCCCTGTTGCGGCTGACAGTCGGTTAATTGCAACATGTCAAGTAAAACGGTGACTTTACCAGCATTTCTCTCGGCAGATGTAAACTTACCAACTTGTTTTAAAGTTTGTGTGTCTTTTGTCGCTATGTATTGGTACAACATTACTTGCTCGTTATCAGTGAGAACTCCAATTGGAGTAACTGTTCTCGCAAATACATCAATTGGTATTAAAGGAAATCGAATCTTGTAAAACGAATCGCCCATATAGTTGCGAAGTTTGCACGAGGTCGCTTCAACATTTGCCTTCGTACATTGGTTGGTCGCCCATTTAATCGCAGCCCAAAATATATTCTCTTCTTTAGATCGAATGCTGTCGTCTGCCAGGATCGTTGTAAGGGTATCTTGTGATACTGAAAGGAACTCTTCAGATGCAAATATCTCATCAGAGTTTTTCATCATATATGTAAAACATCTGCTTCGGAGATCGACAATATCCAAGAATTTTGCCTGTTCATAAATTGTGCAGGCACTGTTGTTGGAGATTGATTGTCCAAGATAGTCTGAGCATGTTTTAACTAGTCCATCAATTAAGTATTTGTTGGCAGTATACAAACACGACAGAATTGTTTCCCAATTTAAAGAAACGTCATCAGTGTACACATACCTGAAAGAGTAAATTAAGTTCATGTTAAATCATGGTTGTTATTGTGTGATAGGGTATAGCTAAACATATATAAAAATACACTCCACGTGTACATGTAGGTTGCAAGCATACATCTAAATCTAAACCTCAAATGTGTATAATAAGCACGATTCAATTATCTTAATGTTATATCTCCGCGTAATAACCATCTTTTTCCGGAACAAGCATCTGTGAATAAACACGTAGATCGATATGAGGCCATAACGGAGAATATTAACCAGTCATACAAGAACATATAAAACAGTGTCAACAGATACTCTATTAACCAGTCATACAAGAACATATAAAACAGTGTCAACAGATACTCAGAAAACAGTACTAAAGTTCAAACATTCATGGTACGTTCTAGCTGCTTCAAAGGCCATTACATTACTTGCAATAAGAAACATAAAGATCAGATAGAAATAAGTGTTCTTGGTGACGAAATACGCTGATATGATCAGTGTCTGCATATATTTTGGTACGTTTTTTCACTTCCGTTTTCAAAGTAAACAAATCAAGGAAAGCAATTACATAGCGAATCACATATCTAAGCAGAAAAGCAAATAAATATCTTAAAAAATATCACTTTTATTTCAGTCAATATGGCGCAATGAGTTAACGTGCATTCTACACACCGTGTGTTCAAGACGCATCAAGACATATCTTTTAATTGTGTTTGTATAAATTCCTTTTAATTTTAGTCTGATCAAAATATACAGAAGTATGTTTAAACACAATATGTAACAAAACGTGTTATAATACATATAAACGGCTCATTATCACGATCCGTACGCTCCCTAGTCAGCAGACGATAGGCATATCAGTTTCAGAGTCAAACATGCTGGGTGTATAATTGTGTAGTGAGGAACTACTTACTTCAGCAATAACTCAAACGCCTCTGGTGTGTCATCTTCAAGCAGTATCTCTGTTTTGTTGTCTTTCATTGGACCGTAGAACATTGCCTCAAACACGGGACTCCGCATGGCAAGAACGAATCGGTGAGCTGGCAGTTGTCTAGCACCAGGTTGTTTGAATGTGAATACAACGTCACAAAGTGTCTCTGAGAGAAACAGAGATTTCAGACACTCGCTGCCAGTCTTCATTGCTCTCCAATCGGTATTGGTGCTGGTGGCCATTTTCTGTTTCAAGTAATGATGAAAAAATTAGTTTAACCTACAGGGACAATATTAAAAACGGATGAAATCTCAGTGTAATTTAAAGTCAAGTGAATTTCAATTCGATTCTTCATGTATCAAACTTACATTGAATTCTTCAATCACAGTGGTTACTTGCTAGTATACATAAATTCATACCATACATATCTTAAATCTTAATTGACCAAGTCTTCTTTGTCTCCATGATTGACTGTGTTTATATAAAATTTCTCAATATTTATTTATCTGCGCTTTTATTTTTACCACATTATTTATCTATATGTTTTTAGTTTACACTAGGTCAGATTTTCTCAGCTTCTGCTCATCTACATGTATTTATATTAACATAGTTGGATGAGTCATGTTTTTGTGTTTATCTTTTCTCACTATAACCAGATAGCCAAATGCATATCAAATCAGTTTTATCATATTTTATTGCATACTATTATGTGTATAACATATTCAAATAACCATTTATACAGTTACAAACATAACATAAGCAAATGGGTAACAAGTTATTACAACATTAGTTACATACCTCGCTATTGCGGTAGATTAATTATACAAAACAATAACAGAATTTTCTTAATTAGAGTTTATTTTCGAAATGCTTAAGTATGATTAATGGAAAAAATAACAAACAAAAAACACGAAACATTTGATCATGACCTGCCCGCCATGTTCGTCCGCGATCCGCGGAAAGCCGTACATAAATATGTGATGCATTTGATCCAGTGGTAGATTATAGAACCCAGGATCGTGGGCGGGGTAATTGGTTCGTTCATCCGGAGCAAGACATATTATCCGCATTTGCTTAGTATTGGTTCTTTTCAAGACGATTTCGAGCACGGTTTGTCTAAGCTGTAGGATCGTGTTACACAACGATGTAAAATAGATAAGTTATAAATAAATAAATAAATAAATAAATGCATTTATAATAATTTTGATCATGTATACCCAATGGATATTTTATTACACGTGCTTCAATTATAATGGCGCCGATATAAAATATGCTTCTTTTAACTACGTGTGTTTATATTTTCAACTGATTAGACATTCCCGAAGTTGTTGTGTTTGAATTATTCATGACCCATACACCCATAACTATACATGTTTACATTTACTTTGAATTAGATATTTGCAAATTGTTAGATGGGATCTTTTGTTGTTGTTTTTGTTGTGCTTTTGTTGTGTTTTTTGTGTTGTTTTCTTACTTCAGATCAGATGTACTCAATGGCGATTAAACAAAAAAAAACAGAAGACGAAACTGAGTCTAATTAAAATACCGACCTATATCGTATTTTATTTTCCAACTTGGAATCCCTGCTTCCATGTGATTAACGTTATTTATAGAACAAATCAGTCGAAACTGAAAGTAGATTTCCAAGTTGGAATTTTCGAACTACATTATTACATTAACAAATGAATACGTCGGGTTTCATAATAATTTCTTTCAGGCACTATTGTTTTAAGCTTTTTTTATTATCTTAAAATGTTGTTTTTCCAAAAGTGTCGATATAAAATAATGGCACACATAATTATTATTGTCATGTTATTTTGTTTTAAGTGAAAGCAATTCAAAACAAAACAAAAACAAAAAAACTCAATATTATGTCTATAATGCGTTTACTCTGTAAGAAAATTGTATACACTGTGTGATAATATATATGTTATCTAGCTTGCATATTTAATTTAAAAATAATGAACCACTACTCTATTACCAACTGTCCTTCTGCCTCCAGAGTCCATATCTGTACCCAAATAATTATTCATATTTAAAAACACAAGGGCTATCTGTGGCCGGGTGCACTAAGGCCTTTCATCTAAAATGACCATCTTAATATCTCTTACCGCTGAGGTCGACGGTTCGAACCAATCACGGTCCAAAAACTTTATATGAAGCGTGAGATCCAGTAGCAGAGCATTGGCCCAGGACCTGAGGATCGTGGGTCCGATTCTCCGCCACGGCTATGTGAAGTGTCTTTGAGCAAGAAACTTTTTTCAGCATATGCTTAGTTCTGATACTTCGAGTCTGATGTGTCTAAGTTATAATAACTTGTTTCGCACTCTAAGTAAAATAAATAAGTCTAAAATAATAACTTTGTGTGAGCGAGTTTGCCAGTTACTTGCACAAGGACGGTGGTTCTATTCATATTCACTCTGAGGATTTCCTCCACCAACAAAACTGGATATGCTTTTAAACCACCATTAAACTACACAAACACATTTGATTACATATACATGGTGTTTCCAGTCAGCACACAGTATTAAACCTGGGTATTTCTACGTGATTACTATATAACATAAAACTTCATCAACAAACGTATTTATAACAATAATAAATACCTCTTACTGTGATATCTGTGTCCTGTTGTTCCTGTGGTGCGAGTAATGAATTGTAATGGTGCATATACATTCGATAACGTTTACATCATACGTGGAAACCCCCCAAGTATATCGAAAACAAAAGTAGCATTAATCGCATTGAGTATTGCATAACAGTAGGCGGTGAATTGAATCGAATAAATTATGGAGTATGTTTTTGAGATAAAAGAAATCAACACAACAAGACTCGACTTATATATATCATATAAATAATGTCATCAAGTGTTGATTATATCAATATTGGGGAAATCATCAGGTTGCTGTTATGAAGTGAAAACTATGTTTATAGCGAAGGCGATAAAGAAGAATTAATCATACGGTCAGTGTACTGACTAAAGTTGCTAGGAAGAGCATTCCATAAATTGTGAGCAGCAAACATGAAACTTCGAGTATCTATAATATATCATCTTCGGTACGAGTCTTTGATACAAATAATGTAACGAAGTCTTGGGATTTTAAGTTCCTATTCGGCATGTGCATTTTTATTATGTTGCTGATATAATCTTGAGATATATCGTGTAGGGCTTCTGTAAATCACAGGTAGCGAATGGACTTCCTTAAGTACTGGAGCGACGAGACTCTGACGGGAAGTCCTAGTTATAATGCGAGCTGCTGTATTCTGGACATGTTGCAGTTTGTCAAGTAGCAGTGCATTGCAATACCCGAGTCGTGAGGTGACCTGGCAGTTTACTCTGATGTGACATTTGCATATCCAAATCTAAGAAGTAGTGATGCAAAAAAGGAACACGAAGAATAAGATTGATTTAAATCATAGGCGTTCCGAAAAAAGTTTTTTAATTTTATATCCGATTAAAATTTATGGAAACAAAAAACTAGCTTGCGTAATAAGCTAAAACGATTCGGTGAAAATATATCTAAGGTCATCAATATTGATATTGGCCTCTGTTAATATCATATATTTAGATTGTTCACAAGATTGTGCTTGCGTGCGTGCGTGCGTGCGTGCGTGCGTGCGTGTGTGCATGGATGGTTGTGCATGGATTTGTATCGGTGTTATATAGTTAAAAAGAGGTATCACATCCTTTCTGCAGTTCCGCAAATTGAACTTCCCAATAGTAAAAATAGATAACATTATTATTGATTTTTATTTTGTTGATCCATTTTATGTAGTTTTACCACGGATAAAGGATAGATAACGGACAGAAAATCACTTCTTGGTCGAAGATTGACGAATTATCTAAAACCTGATATTATACCAGCACACCGGTATATTCATTCCGGTAGAGTAAACTATCCTTATGATCGAAACTTTGACAGTGTTTCCAACAGCAAACCTAATTTATTCGGTGTATTATAGTACAAGAGCTTTTGATTTAAAAAAAGTGTATGTGTTGTCAAGTCTTGGTCAAGCCACTTAACATTATATCTAGTTAATAGAAAATAGAAAACATTAGCAAAACTGTACGCTTGGAATCGATTACTTTGGGCATGAAAGTGTAATTCTCTATATATTGTAAGCAGATGTGCTCGTTTTCGTTGAGGATGAACACGTTTACCAATAACTATATATCAATTAGTATCTATTTTGGAACGTCTCTTGGTAAAAGCTTCAGAAACAAATTTAATTTTATATAACAATTTTGTTTTTAAAAAAAATGTTATCAAATGAGATGATAATTCATTTTGACATGTTTAGTCTACATATGTAGCTTAGGAATATACTTAAAGCTTGCATAAAAAGCCTATAAATAATAAATAATAATATAAAATGAAATGTGACTTCAATTTCAACGCTATCATGAATGACAATATATTTTGTACATTTGAAGTTTTTTCCCTCAAAAACTTCCTGTTTCAATTCTTAAACTGGTAGGAGATGGACGTAATGTGTTATATAACTTCGAAATTCTATGATAAAAAAGAATGTTCCAATTCAAACTTTATTTTGAAATTGTTGTATATTGCGTATTTTGGTTTTAGATCATGTCTTCACTGTTAAACATAGCCATCTAAATATCAATGTTTAAATATCACTGTAAACTTATTGTTAATCAGAGTCAACATTATTCTAGATAAAGTATTTGCAAACAGAATACATTTCACAAGATACACGCTGTTTTACAACATGTGTCACTTTCTTCTGACAACAGTTTATATGTAGTTTTCAGAACAGTATTGTGTATTACTGAAACCAATTTGTGTACGTCATATGACTCTGATTCATATATGCCAATGTGATTCCATATCAAATCCAACAATCTTAGCTGCACATTCAACATATAGAACTGCAATATCGAATACTAGTACATACAATATTTCATACAGCCTGTAAATTGTTACTTAAACTATCATATACATGTTACAAATGGCTCTTCGTGATACACGTAATACTATAAATATGAATAATTATTTCAAAGTATTCCCGCGACTGTTTCCTTATAAAAAAAAGCCCGTGACATGTAGATTTTGTATTGCTCCTACGTTCTTAACCAATCCGTGCAATTCTATATTGAATTAAAATGGCATATAAGTCTAATTACATGAATACATTGTTTTAAATGTACCCTTGCCATAGCATGTCACGCGTTACATTATAAGATACTATATTTGTTATGAAAATACGTGCAAAATCAATTAAACTTATGGCCAAAGTTAATGTTTATACTCAATAAATTATATTTACATATGTATCTCAAATAGTAAACATAGTTGCTCAGCATATATAGTTAACCAAAAATATAATTTTAATACAAAATATAGATATCGAACAATGTACCAATTGACCTTCAATGCTCTATATTGAACAAGTAATGCTGTCATTGTATTTTACTTCAATGACAATGGCCTCTGTTCCAGAGGGAACCGACAAAATTCTCGCTGAAAAAGCTACATTTTTGATATTCCGGTTAACATTTATATTACAACGCTGTGATATTGACACTGAAAGTTGGTCTGTTTCCATGTTTAGAGTTGTTGTGTATCCTCCTCTCAAGAGAATTGGTTTCTAAAATGTAATTGATTCGTTAACAATTTTACAATCGACTCTAAGTTCTATGTTAAACCCGAAAGGCTTCGATTCTTGACAATTAACTCTCACTAACTTGGGATTATCATTGAATTTACCTTTAATTTCATAAAGAAAACTGTCCTGTGATGGACATATTTGAAAAACGAATCCCTGTTGCTGTACAACATTGATTAATGGACCAGTGCCAAGTAAAAGGGTGACTTTTCCAGCATTTCTCCCGGCAGATGTAAATTTACCAACTTGTTTTGAAGTCTGTGTGTCTTTTGTCGCTATGTATTGGTACAACATAAGCTGCTCTTCATTAGTAAGAACTCCAACTGGAGTAACTGTCCTGGCAAACATATCAATTGGTATCAAACGAAATCGAATCTGGTATATCGCATCGCTCATATAGTTGCCAAGGTTACACGAAGTCGATTCAACATTCGCCTTGGCACATTGGTTCGTCGCCCATTTAATCGCAGCCGCAAATATATCATTTTCTACAGACTGCAGATTGTCGTCAGCTAGTATCGTTGTAATCGTACCCTGTGATATCGAAAGAAACTCTTGAGATGCAAATACGTCATCAGAGTTTTCCGTGATATATGCCGAACATTTGCTTTGGAGATCGCCCATCTCAAAGAATTTCGCCTGTTCATATATTGTGCAGGCATTGTTTCTGGAGATGGAATGTTCGACATGTTTTAATTAGTCAATCAATACAGTACTTTTTGGCCGTATAAAGACACGACAGGACGGTTTCTCCATTTGAACAAACATCGTCAATATACATGTACCTGAAGTAAATTAGATTTATGTTTGTTAGGTATAATTATGTTTGATAAATAGTTAAACTATGTTTTAATTGTGCGGCAAGGTACAACTAGAAACTTTAAAAACATTACTACACCCCATGTGTATGTAGTAAGCATACAAGGCACCTAGTTAAAATTGGATTTCAAAGAAAGACTAATATCCGGGATGATCTAGATATAATTAAAAATTTTAACAGAAATATTTCTATGAAAACTTTTACATGTTCTCCGAACTAACGTTTAAATTTTAGAGAAATTTAATCCCGGAAAACATATATTTTAAAAGTTTAATCTCGAATCTTATGTATTACGACGATAGTTTTGACGTTCGGCATATCGCTATCTCAGAGTCAATACGCTATATATGTATGTATATATATATAAAGAAGCCCTTCAATACTACAAAAGAATCGAGGTATAAGCATACACCTTTGTGCCAAGTAACATTCACATAAGTACAAGTATGCATGCATTAAATCACAACTTGCACCAAAACTTTAACACATAGTTTTAAGATAAAATATAATATAAACAGTATTAATACGTGCATTGTTATACGTTTTTACAAGCACTACAATATTACAGTTTTAAGTGTTGTAGAGCATTTACAAATCAGTTACTGATCATTTATGTTGTAGTAAGGAAAGTAGATAATTGGGTTAGAACTTATCTTGTTGACAAAAATCAATTGGAAATTAGAAGCCATGTAATGGTGTTCATTATAGCTCGGTCGACTTTGCATCAATATTTCAATATATGCCGTGATGCGTGCAGATAGACAATATAGGTAAAGAAGGAAACGCTGACAATATATACAAAGAAAGAAACGCTGACGATATTGAAATTGAAGGAAACGCTGACATTATGAAATAGATTACTATATTTTATGCCAGAAGGAAATATATAGACATATATTTATGGCAGATTTTCATATTTCAGTAAAATATAAGGATGTTAAAGATCAAGGTTTTAAGCAATTAAATTATTAGAGATTTGTTTGCCACCATCATAATGCAATAAGAAATAAAAGCTGTTATATTGTGTGGAAGTTGTTTGTTTAAATTCATTTATGTCAATTTATTTGTAAATTATTTTTATTTGTTTTTGTGAGTTTAAGGATATTATTATATCCATTGGAAAACGATTGAATAAAATTATTTCAAACATAATTGTTTGATCACACAATGGTATATCGGTTTGAAACTATTTGTGTCTTAGCGAAAATGTAATAATTGATAATTTTAAATTAAAAGCGGCTGTATTAACATTAAACATACAACAAGTTAGACAAACTGAGAAATATTCATGTATAAAATGGTAAAATAGTTAAACTGTTTGTGACTTACTATAAATGTAATCATAATCATTTAAATAAAAAGCGGTTGTATAGTTGGATCACGATTGTTTGATCATACAATGGTATATCGGTTTGAAACTATTTGTGTCTTAGCGAAAATGTAATTATTGATAACTTTAAATCAAAAGCGGCTGTATAGTTGGAATAAAGATATAATTAATGTTAATTACATTAATCCATGGAAATTTTGCGGTCCTTTAATCGTTTGTCTATTAATTATATGATTTCAAACACGATTGTTTGATCTCACAATGGTATATCGGTTTGAAACTTTTTGTGTCCTAGTGAAAATGTAATAATTGATAATTTTAAATTAAAAGCGGTTGTTTTAACATTAAAAATACAACAAGTTAGACAAACTGAGAAATATTCATGTATACAATGGTAAAGGTGTATGTTGATTAGTCATTCTAAATTATGTATGCGTTTGAGTTAATATATTCTTCAATTCTAATAACAAGTTTGGGTGTATGCAATATATAATCAATTGATTTAGTTTATATCAGCTGTGTTTTATAAGGACTTTATTGTGAACATTCGCTACTGTGTAAATCAAAAATGGCTTTTGTGATCGGACATAGTCAGGCAAAGTTCTTGTCTGAGTATCTTAGCCATGTCACTTACAGTGACGTCGCGTCAGATGTTGAAGCTTACGCCGATTTCAGGGCATTGCGGGCATTGCGGTAAATAAAAAAATGTTAATACTGTTGAATTATCATATTATATACACTATTTTATACCAAATTAAAGATAATTTCATTTTCTTTGTAATGGTAATATTCTTTATTTACCATCATGTAACATGTACGCCAGGGAAAACGTTAACGATTTTGCGTCAGCAGAAAAAAACATGGTGAGAGATGTAACAGAATGTATCTAGTGGTACGAATTAATAAAAGAGTTTAGGGTGAAAACCGCGCTTTAATCGTTTTAAAAACACATATGACGTTGAGAAATGTACAGACGGAAATGACGTCAAAAAAGAATGTTGCAGCAACAAAATAAAAGTAAGAAAATTATAATTTAAATCTATAAAAAATTATGAGAGTTTGTGAAAAAACGGAAGTAAATGTTAAATTCATTTCACTAATTTTTTTAACAAAATAAGATTGTATGTACATTTTAAGAAACGTGTTTTCTTGTTGTTCATGAGTATGTTTGTAAAATTGAAAAAAAATGTAAATTTTAAATAAAAATACGATTTCTAGTAAAAATGTCACAAATGGTGAAAAACTTGTATTGTTTATTACACTGCGAAGTTTCTCACCCAGTAAAATGTTTCCTATTAAACTTATATCAATTCTTTTTCAATCACATAATAGTGTTTTTATGAAGAACAACATGTGTAAATATTAAATCAAATATCCAACGCATGAAAAAGTTATATCAGTTTATTAATTTCTAGTAAAAATGTCACAACGCTAATATCTAACTCAGCGTGACGTAGCGTGTATTTAAGCAAATGCAGTTTTTAGGACTTATGATTTTGAAGTAAAACTGTATGTAACTTAGGGGGAAAACGAACTTATTAATATAAATTGCATTGTTTAAGTTATTATTGCGTGACTTACTTGTACGAGCAAAGATAAAAAGCTCTGGTGAAGGTTCTGTTGTGGGAAAATCTGGTCCTTGTGGCTTAGCACGTTGTCAAACATGTAAAATTATGCAAGAATCATCTACAATTAAACAAACTTCTACGGGAGTCAGTATTTCCATTAAGTGTCACGTTACTTGTAAAAAGGCTAACGCCGTGTATGTAATAACATGTTCTAAATGTAAATAGTAAACAGTACATCGGCGAAACTAAACTGTCGTTGAGCCAGCGTGTAAATCTACATAGATCAGATTGGAAACTACGCAGGTTCATTCGCTCGCCCGTCTCTGAACATTTCAATAGTGACGGCCATTCGTTTGCCGATGTAACTTTACACTGCATTGATCATGATCCAGATTGGACTGACAAGCAACGCAAAGATCGCGAAAGTTATTGGATTAGACGATTCAATACCCTTTATCCATTAGGTATAATCAAAACCGATGGTTCTACATAATAAGTTATGTTTGGATATACTGTATTTTATATACATACATTCCAATAAAACTGTACTTCATTTCTCTTATTGGTGTATGCGGCGCAATCATTTTTAACCAGTTAGAGTAGATGTTGTGTGACGTCACGCCAGAGTGACGTTTTCCTTAATAACAACTTTGCGCTTCACATTTTACTCTGCACAGTTTGAATTTTACCGGCGTATTTCACTAAAAACACGGTATTTTTCTTATAAATTTCACAATTTGTTTTATATTTTTGTGAAGTATATGCGCGCCTTAAGGCGCTCATCTGAATTTGTGAGCGTTTTCACAATTTTATTATTGTTTATTGTGATTTTTCCACACTTCCATGTTTTTATCATCGTAATCGTTTGACATCATAACATTATCATCATTCATATTTTCATTTTCATCCCCTAAAGAAGGAATAATATATATTCCGAAAGCGCTCGGGTTTTTTAAAATAATTTTAAAGAATTCAGTATTGTTTGGGTGTTTTTATTAATTTTATATAATATATATAAATATACACTTGTGTTTCTTTGATGTTTGAACCTCAGCTGCCTTGACGGAAACGGAAAATATTCGACTTCGAACAGAAAGCTATGGTGCGACTCTCAACAAACTAAACAGTACTAAAAAGCGAGGTATTTGGACTATACATTTATTTATATTACAACAACAATACTCTATACTTTTATTGTGTGTGTGTATATACTGGTTGGATACTGCGAAATACCTCACAAGGTTAGGGGATCGTTGTTTATTTTCTGCACGGAGAATTAAAAAATTTAAAAGTGAAATTAATAACATTTTCAAGTTACAGGTATTTTGAAGACTTCATGTATGACATTTTGAATATACTTTTTATCTACGTATGCCATAAATTGTGATAAAAATCAGTACTTTGCTTTTGTGAGAGCTATTCAATTTTACATAGTGAAATAGTGACCAATCACCCGTATCAAGCGGCTATAGATTATATAAGTTATTTATAGAGATAAATAGACACTTCTAGACACTACTACGTTCAAAAATTTAGTGAGGCCTGTCAAGGGTGTTTCAATTGAAATGTGGCGCTGTAGAATTGGATGCTTTTCTCAGCCTGTAAAATGTAAAACAGCATTGCAGGTATTGATTGTAAGTCGTTCCTGTGTATCTCTGAGTATACGGATTGTATTATTCCTTCTATTGGCTATGCACTGTGTAGAACAGAATCCTGGACCTAATGGGGGTAATCCGCGCGGTGTTGGTGGACGTCGTGGAAAAGCTAGAGGCCAGGCAAGAGACTCTGTTAGCGCTCAAAGAGGTCCTGATTATTTCTCCAAGTCGTCTGACAAGCCACAAACACGAAGGTCTACACGTCTTTTTAATGATCAGCCAGCATTAAGCTCATGGCTTAGAACCCCACAACCGCCGTCCAGTCCAAACTCACTGAACGCTAGTTCTTAACAACGTTCGCCCGAATGCAGATCTAATAATCCCTCGAGTGCAAGCAGTATGGATCTAGACTATGAACAAATAGAGCCACAATTGGATCATGATATAACCGTTCGACCTAGTCAAAATGAAAACCTATCGATGACTATACTACTTGATATACAAAAAAACTGTCAGAATTTAAATAAAAAGTTTGATAAATTGGAAAAGTCAGTCAATGACTTTAAAAAAGAAAATAAAGGCTACATGACCAAAATTTACCTAACCAAAACTGTTAATACCCTAGCAGTCAACGTCTTGGAATTGGAATTATCTGCGAAAGAAACATCATCTAAACTAGACCAATTAGAAGGTCAATCAAGGAGATAAAATTTAAAGTTCTATGATATCGAGGAATCCAATAATGAAACTTGGGAACAATCAGAGGAAAAAATAAGAAATTATATTAAAACTGAACTTAAGATCGACGAACCAAATATGAGTATTGAGCGTGCCCATCGACTTCCAGGGAAAAATAAACCACGGCCTATAATCGTTAAATTTTCGTTCTATAAGGACAAAGATCGTATCATCAAGCGTTATCGTGAAATACGTAAATCTGTGCGAGAAGCGCGGCCTAGTGATAACGTCGATAACGTCAACATCGGAGCAACAGCAAGCGAATTATCCCGTGTGCGAGTGAGTGAGGACTTCCCAAACAGGGTCAGGAAAATGAGATCTGCGTTGATTCCATTCCTAAAGGAATCTATTGGTAGTGGAAAAAATGCATTTTTGCGTTTTGATAAACTCGTTGTCAATGGCAACGCATACGTTTACGATGAGACGAGAGAACGTCCTGTTCCGGCGTTTAAATAACGCGTTGGCCAAAGCCCCTGTGTTCATGATAAAACGTTTATTTACAATGAACACTTTCCAGACTCCAATATTGTTAACTGTTCTGAAAATGTTTCTATAATCCATAATGAATGGTTGAATGAAACGCGTCTCTGCGATATCCAAGTGAAAAATGATGATATTCATTCAGAATTTGTTAATAATGCTGGGGATAATATTCAGATAAAGCCACTTTATCTTAATATATGCAGTTGGAATATTGAGGGTCTTTTAAAATATCAAAATGACATTGAATTTCAATCGTATGTCTCATCCTTTGAAATAATTGATTTATGTGAGACGTGGACTGTTCAAGATGATGCGATTGATCTACCCGGTTACACTCACTTCGGTTATTCTCAGCCGAAAAAGAAGTCAGCAAACCGAGGTTCTGGAGGTGTTTCAGTATATGTTAAAGACTTTTTGATAAAAGATGGACTTGTTCAACGTATTTTTAATACATTCACGAATTTAATATTCATGATATGATTTAATAGTCTTGTTCATTATAGTTTTAATATGTGATTTATATATAGCTACATTTATTTCAAATCATATATCTTCAAAAATATATGTTACATCTGTTACTTTATAACACTTTTAAAATGCTTAAACCTGAAATGATCTAATACAAATGTTATTATTTTTGGATTTATATGGCATGTTATAAGCTTATATTCACTTGAATATGTGAATTCTGTAATATTGACTTCTATAAATGTATAATATTCAATTTGTGTCACTCTATATGATGTATTTACATGTTGTATTTTGCGCCGGAGGCCTATATTACTTAATAAAATATGTCTATGTCTATGTCTATGTATACCAACACACAAACACACACATCACTCACACACACACACACACACACACACACACACACACACACACACACATATCTACTTGTTTACTTCTTTTGTTTATATGTTTAATTAATATTGTACTTTGTAAATACGTTAAGGGCCTCATGGAAGATTGAATCTATTCAAATGAGTTCTCTTGTTAATAAAATTCTTCTTTATTATTATTTTTATTATGATTAATATTATTATTATTATTATTATGATTATTATAATTATTATTATTATATAAATAGCGGCGCATTACAAATGTCTATATTTGAATTATTCGGGCAAAAATAATTCGCACCCTGTGAAATTACGTTTTTCGTATTTAATATATTTTAAATTAAAATGTTTAAAAGTCATATTAGGGCTCATTTAACTTTCTTGCTCCATATTCTAACAACAATTAAAGTTCAGAATGTCTATGCAGACTTTATTAAAGTAAAGAAAAAATATCAATGCTATGTTTGATGAAAATGGGGTCTGACCCCAATTCCACCAACTTTAAAAGCTTAAATTGGTTATATTTACATAGACAGATAGATTGGTTTTAATTAAAGCAATGCGATATTTTAATATTTTAGTATATAATTAATTAACTTAATACACTGTGTAGAAATCAGACCTGGTTATTCATGTTTACTGTTAAATTTCAGAGTCTGTGATATCTGATACAGCGAGGCGAAAACGCGAGTCAAGACTAAAAAAGGCGAAAACCAAGCAAGCAAGAAAAGAATGTCAACGTCAATGGAGAAGAGATCGGAAAAATAAAACGGACAAAGATATTGAAATAGGACAGTTTCCCAAAAGAATGAATAAAATGAGAGATTCTCTTCCAAAAACGCCAACTAAACGAGCTGCAACAATGGCAGCATACTTACTCAAATCTAAATCTCCTGTTGCAGAGTCACTCATGAAAATGAAAATTGTGTCACCACCCAGGAAGAAGAAGAATGTGTGTTATTTCGGGCAATGGTAAAGGATATAAAAGACTCCTTCAATTCTAAGAAAAAAAGACGATCGAATGAATCGAGAAATGAGATGAATTCTCTAGTATCGTCGATCAGCAGTGAAAATATAAATAATTCCAAATCTAAACTAGACCAATTAGAAGGTCAATCAAGGAGACAAAATTTAAAGTTCTATGATATCGAGGAATCCAATAATGAAACTTGGGAACAATCAGAGGAAAAAATAAGAAATTATATTAAAACTGAACTTAAGATCGACGAACCAAATATGAGTATTGAGCGTGCCCATCGACTTCCAGGGAAAAATAAACCACGGCCTATAATCGTTAAATTTTCGTTCTATAAGGACAAAGATCGTATCATCAAGCGTTATCGTGAAATACGTAAATCTGTGCGAGAAGCGCGCCCTAGTGATAACGTCGATAACGTCAACATCGGAGCAACAGCAAGCGAATTATCCCGTGTGCGAGTGAGTGAGGACTTCCCAAACAGGGTCAGGAAAATGAGATCTGCGTTGATTCCATTCCTAAAGGAATCTATTGATAGTGGAAAAAATGCATTTTTGCGTTTTGATAAACTCGTTGTCAATGGCAACGCATACGTTTACGATGAGACGAGAGAACGTCCTGTTCCGGCGTTTAAATAACGCGTTGGCCAAAGCCCCTGTGTTCATGATAAAACGTTTATTTACAATGAACACTTTCCAGACTCCAATATTGTTAACTGTTCTGAAAATGTTTCTATCATCCATAATGAATTGTTGAATGAAACGCGTCTCTGCGATATCCAATTGAAAAATGATGATATTCATTCAGAATTTGTTAATAATGCTGGGGATAATATTCAGATAAAGCCACTTTATCTTAATATATGCAGTTGGAATATTGAGGGTCTTTTAAAATATCAAAATGACATTGAATTTCAATCGTATGTCTCATCCTTTGAAATAATTGATTTATGTGAGACGTGGACTGTTCAAGATGATGCGATTGATCTACCCGGTTACACTCATTTCGGTTATTCTCAGCCGAAAAAGAAGTCAGCAAACCGAGGTTCTGGAGGTGTTTCAGTATATGTTAAAGACTTTTTGATAAAAGATGGACTTGTTCAACGTATTTTTAATACATTCACAGAATGTGTTGTTTTATTGTTTAATAGTTCATTGTTCCATAATGTAAATGATATTGTCTTTATTTTTACATATGTGTCGCCTGGAAACTCACCTATTTATGATGGAAATGACAATAATGGTATTGAAATACTTAATAATAAGATTAATAATATTATCGCTGAATACCCTAATGCAGAATTGTTCTTGTCTGGTGATCTTAATTCTAGAATTAAAGATTTTAATGATTACATTCCAGATGATGATATTTCATATATATTTGGCAATGATGTTGACTACCCGTCTGACAATTTTTCGACTCCAAGAAAATCTAAAGATGAAAATTATAATCGTTTTGGTTTGTCACTAATTGAGTTATGTTGTACGTACAATGTTCATACTTTAAATGGCCGTCTATTTAGTGATTTGGATGGTAATATTACATGTTTTGCCAACAATGGGGCAAGCATTGTTGACTATATGATAGCTTCATCCAGCTTATTTAAGTTTATTACTGATTTTAAAATTGAGGATAAGGATTACTCTGTACATTTCCCCCTTCATTGTCAGTTTTGTTTTAAATCTTGTTCATATAACCAGTCCTTTAATAATATTGATAGTTCAAATTTGCGTACTTGGCAAAAATATAAATGGAAAGAGGAGTTAAAAGACGATTTTTATGTTAAGTTTTATGATAATTTCCGTTCCTTTAATGAAATAATAAGTAACCGTAATGATCGTTCTCTCAATTCATATATACCTGATTTTATCGATGTTTTTAAAAAGGCCGGCGATAATATGAAATTAAAGTATAATTGTAAACAATACAGTTCAACCCAACCTTCCTGGTGGGATCATGATTGTAATTCTGCTAAAGTTGACAAATCACGAGCACTACAATATTTTAGAATTACGAATGATAGAAAAGACCTTATTACATATAAAACAAAAAGGAATCATTTTAAATCTATTTGTCTGAACAAAAAGGCTCTATTAGCTAAGAAAAAAAGGAACGAATTAGTTAGTTCTCGAAAAAATTCTAAGGTGTTTTGGAAAACATTAAAAGGAAATTGTAATAAGCAAAACAATGATATTACACCAGAAAAGTGGCACGATCATTTTAAAAGTTTATTTATTTCAAGAGAAAATCACGATGATGAGCATAACGATAATATCTTTGAAAATACACATTACGATTCTAGCAGCCTAAACGAACCTATATATAATCAAGAAATAATCGATAGTATACGTCATTTAAAATCTAACCGTTCTGGAGGCCCTGATGGAGTATGTATAGAAATGTATAAGTATACACTTAATGACATATTGCCGTTTTTAAATCAACTTTTTAATGAAATATTTGATTCAGGTTCGTTTCCTGAAAATTGGAGCGAAAGCATTATAACACCATTACATAAAAAAGGTCCAGTAAATGACCCAAATAACTATCGAGGCATTTCACTTATCGATTCCCTATGTAAAATCTTCTGTCACATATTAAGTAATAGATTAACTAAATGGTGCGATACTTTTGATGTCATTGATGAGTCACAGGCAGGATTTAGGAAAAAATATACCACTAGAGATAACATATTAACTTTAATGGCTTTAGGACAAAAGTATCTTTCTAAGAGAAAAGGACGTTTTTTATTGTATATTTGTTGATTTTGCTAAAGCATTTGATAGTATTCAACACCAAAAACTATGGAATGCTTTTACAAGAAAATGTGTCGATGGAAAGTTCTTAATAATTTTGCAGTCTATGTATAGCAAATTAAAATCATGCCAGCCCCATAATCTTTTCTATGTTTATAAATGATTTAGTTACATTTCTACATTCTAAATGTGATCGTGGTATATTTGTTTCTGGTGATATTAAGGAGTTAGTAGCCTTAATGTTTGCTGATGATGTTTCAAGTTTCTCAGATACTGTTGTGCATCTTCAAAGACAAATTAATTATAATGAACAATTTTGTGCATCTGTTGATATGAAAATTAATCTCGATAAATCAAAAATTGCTGTTTTTAGAAATGGAGGCATCGTCAAGCTTACAGAAAAGTGGACTTATTGTGGAGATACTATAGATGTTGTTAAATTTTATAAATATTTAGGTGTTTATTTCACGCCAAAATTGCTATGGTCAGAAACGCAAGAAATGTTGGCATTGCAAGGTATTAAGTCTGTTGCCTGTATATTTAGATTTCAACGTAAATTTGGACATCTAAATTCAGTAGATATGTTTAAAGTATTTGACGCTATGGTCAAACCTATACTTTGTTATGGCTCTGAAATCTGGGTATACAAGTATGTTGAAAAAATTGAAAAAGTGCAAGTCAAATTCTGTAAACAGTTTTGTAATTTATTACAAAATACATCTGATATTCTAGCGCTAGGAGAATGCGGAAGATTACCGATATGTATAACTTATATTCCCAACTGTGTAAAATTTTGGCTAAGAATTATACGTATGGAAAACCATAGATACCCTAAACAATGTTATAAAATGCTAAAACAATTAGATGAAGCAGGCAGAAGAACTTGGGCTAGTCATATTAGAGAATTACTTTTTACATATGGATTTGGATATGCTTGGCTTGCCCAAGATGTTGGAAATGACATAAATTTTATTCAGTTATTTAAAACACGCATTAAAGACTGCTATTTACAAAGATGGATCGCAGGTCTAAACGATTCTCCTAAATCTCTGCATTATAAACATTTTAAATCTCATCTGTATTCAGAATCATACTTAGACATTGATTTATCATATATTTTAAGAAAAACGTTGTCAAATTTTCGTTGTTCGACCCATACTTTAATGATCGAGAAGGGAAGACACTTATCAATAGATAAAAATTTAAGATTCTGTCCTATATGTATGAAAAATAATATTTCTGTAGTAAAAAATGAGTTTCACTTCTTCTTTGAATGTAATGAGTATGAAAATTTTAGACAAACTTTTTTCAAATCTAATTGGTTAAGAAATAGATCGCTTAACATGTATTACATAATATTTAGCTTGAAAGATGAGAAAAGCATTGTCAGTATTGCTAGATATCTTTTAAATGCTTTTAAAAGAAGAAAAGAAATTCTAGATTTGCCGATTTAAAGAAATATAAACAAGAGTAAACTACTGTATTATTAATTAGACAGTATTTAAATAGTTTCACTTTATTTTGAATATAAATATTCATGATATGATTTAATAGTCTTGTTCATTATAGTGTTAATATGTGATTTATATATAGCTACATTTATTTCAAATCATATATCTTCAAAAATATATGTTACATCTGTTACTTTATAACACTTTTAAAATGCTTAAACCTGAAATGATCTAATACAAATGTTATTATTTTTGGATTTATATGGCATGTTATAAGCTTATATTCACTTGAATATGTGAATTCTGTAATATTGACTTCTATAAATGTATAATATTCAATTTGTGTCACTCTATATGATGTATTTACATGTTGTATTTTGCGCCGGAGGCCTATATTACTTAATAAAATATGTCTATGTCTATGTCTATGTATACCAACACACAAACACACACATCACTCACACACACACACACACACACACACACACACACACACATATCTACTTGTTTACTTCTTTTGTTTATATGTTTAATTAATATTGTACTTTGTAAATACGTTAAGGGCCTCATGGAAGATTGAATCTATTCAAATGAGTTCTCTCGTTAATAAAATTCTTCTTTATTATTATTTTTATTATGATTAATATTATTATTATCATTATTATGATTATTATAATTATTATTATTATATAAATAGCGGCGCATTACAAATGTCTATATTTGAATTATTCGGGCAAAAATAATTCGCACCCTGTGAAATTACGTTTTTCGTATTTAATATATTTTAAATTAAAATGTTTAAAAGTCATATAAGGGCTCATTTAACTTTCTTGCTCCATATTCTAACAACAATTAAAGTTCAGAATGTCTATGCAGACTTTATTAAAGTAAAGAAAAAATATCAATGCTATGTTTGATGAAAATGGGGTCTGACCCCAATTCCACCAACTTTAAAAGCTTAAATTGGTTATATTTACATAGACAGATAGATTGGTTTTAATTAAAGCAATGCGATATTTTAATATTTTAGTATATAATTAATTAACTTAATACACTGTGTAGAAATCAGACCTGGTTATTCATGTTTACTGTTAAATTTCAGAGTCTGTGATATCTGATACAGCGAGGCGAAAACGCGAGTCAAGACTAAAAAAGGCGAAAACCAAGCAAGCAAGAAAAGAATGTCAACGTCAATGGAGAAGAGATCGGAAAAATAAAACGGACAAAGATATTGAAATAGGACAGTTTCCCAAAAGAATGAATAAAATGAGAGATTCTCTTCCAAAAACGCCAACTAAACGAGCTGCAACAATGGCAGCATACTTACTCAAATCTAAATCTCCTGTTGCAGAGTCACTCATGAAAATGAAAATTGTGTCACCACCCAGGAAGAAGAAGAATGTGTGTTATTTCGGGCAATGGTAAAGGATATAAAAGACTCCTTCAATTCTAAGAAAAAAAGACGATCGAATGAATCGAGAAATGAGATGAATTCTCTAGTATCGTCGATCAGCAGTGAAAATATAAATAATTCCAAATCAAAAATACAACTAGCAACTTAACTTGGACTTCCTGTCCGGACAATTACCAAGGGTCACAGAATTCGCACACAAATACAACACACAAAAGAATCGTGTTTCAAATATACAACAAGGAAAACTAGGAAGGATTCCATTAATGAAGTCGACAGGCGGACGATGTACGAGTTTTGGTGTGCCCCTGATAATTCACATCCAAGAGGCAATAAAAACGATGTAAAAAGGGTTCGGATCTGTGGTAAATCCTACACAAGTCACACTGTTCAAGTACTACGGAAAACACAATCAGAAGTTATGCTGACTTCAATAAAGCTAATCCCAATCTGAGCGTTTCAATAAGATCTTTCGAGAGATGCAAACCGTTTTTTTATTCGCCGAGCAACTGCCAAAGATAGACTCACATGTTGCTGTCGATGTCATTTAGAAATGATGTCTGTCTTCAAACAATGCATGGAATTTCGTAAGAAATATTCTGACACTTCGAACATGCCCGTATATGACAATACATATGATATGTGTAATGCAACATTGTGTGAATATAACGAAGATAGGCATTTTAAAAAAACGTGTCTAGGTCGTAAATGCGCGCACTGCTTTGTACATGAAGCAATGTTTTCCAAAGAAGAATTGTCTTCAGAAACTAGTGCTCCAAATATAAAATGGGAATGCTTTGAACGTAAGGACATACAAATGAAAGGGACAACAAAACGAAAACTTTTCCAAGTAAAACAAGATACAAAACCCATAGAACTGTTGAAACATCTAATGAAGCTATTAAATACCTTCCCGACTAATAATTTCCGGCCGAAATGGCAAAACGACCAGTTCCAAAACATAATAAGTAACTTGCTACATAATCACTGCGTAACAGTAAATGATTATTCTGAAAATTATCAGTGCTCTGAGAAAGTTGAAATTCAATCGAGCTACTTTAAAATAACAGAAGTTTCAATACACGTGACCTTGTTATACAAACATGCTATTGAAATAATTGATGGTTTACAAAGTAGTCCCACAAGTCCAAACATTATATTAAAACATTTTTTATACTTTTCACCAGACGAAAAATAATGATCAATATTCAACACATAGCGTGCAGGAAGAAGTATCTGCATATTTGAAGTCAATAAACTATACTACCGATGTAATGCATGAGTTTGCGACGGATGTGCCGTCCAATATAAAAGCCGCAATTGCTACGGCGATCTCGCTGCCTCCGTTAAAGCGGAAGGCAGATCTGGCAATTTTGAGAGGTTTAGTTTTAATTCAAAACGCCCGCGACTTATTTGACTTTGCTACAAAACATCTCACGTAAAAAAATCGGAGAAATGTAAGCGTCGAATATTTCGATATTGCGAACACATAAACAGGTCGTCACCGCGGAAATATAAACCTATTCCTGGGATAAGGTCCACTCATCAGGCTATTACACACAACAATGGACAGTTACAAACCCGATAGCTTTCATGCTATGAATGTACGGACTGTGTTAATTTACAGGGATGTCAGAACAATAGCACTGTAGAGGAGGTCACTTCCGTAGTTCCAGTCGTAGATACAGCTATAGAATCAAATGATGAATAGTCGGCCGTGGAAGAGGAACCACCTATGCAGGAACTCATTAGTGAAGGTACACTTTTTGCCGCTCTCTGTGAGGAAAGGGATTATGAATATTATTTAGTTCGCGCTGAAACGGCATGTTTCCAACTGCAAGCAAATACTACAGACGACTGGTGCGCAACATGGGAAACAGAGCCACCTGTTATCAAAAGGGCATTACTTTGTGAAATCACCAACCAACCATCTTGTAAACAAACTACAGTGTAAATATACAGCCATTATCCCAGCATCATCTGTTCTTTATGTTATTGAAAACAATATTAAGAAAATCAAAACATTCAATTTGAATTTAGACGACCACCTTTCAATTGTGAAAGTATTAGAGGAGCGCGATATTGCTTTGTAAATTGTATGTATGTAGACGTATTACAGATAACTCAAATATATTTATTCTTGAAAAGCATACCATTTGACCGTGTGAGCTAATGTGTACTTATTATAATTATTGTGCAATAAAACATCGAATCAAGTGTTTACGCACGTTGTTTTTAAATTTAATCACAACCAGCGTAGATTTTGACGTTAGTATTTTACGATGTTTTTGACGTTATAATTATTAGCTTCAACTTCTGACGCGATGTCAGTGTGTTTTCGTACCAAGGATTTATGACTTTCCAGTTTCGCCAGGAGCAGGATATCTTTGACGTTGTGCCATACTTCTCGGTAAGATCATTCAAACTATTTGATAATAAAAATATATGCTCTACATTGTAATGTTTGCAAGTTCATCTGTTATTTTAACCTGTACATGTTATTATTTATAGATAGAATGGCTATGCAATTTATCTTAAGAATTATGTAAATTATAAATGCACCAAACATTGATTGACTAACATGACAATATTTAATCAACATATTAATTCTTTAATATGCCATGACCTTAAGCATTAACCCCGTTGTCCCAGCTCCGTCTTTAATTGATAGTTAATACAATTTTATGACACGGGTATTGCACCCCCTCCCCCCTCCCGTCGCAGGCAGTTCTGCACTTGTTGATTGCATATTAATTAACGATATTTGTGACAGTAGCCTGCATGTCACATTTGTCGTCTGCATTTTCACTGTAATTAAGAGTAAGCGTGTAATATGCATTATTTCATTTTATGTAGTTATTTATGTCATAATTGATTTATTTTAACATGAAATTTAGCAAAATAATAAGTGAATATATTCTGGCTATATTATTTAAGATTTTATCATATTAGCGATAAAGACAGTTTGTGTCGTCTGCATTTTTGTTATAGCTCTATAGCTTCAGCGTTTCCCTTCTTTCTACATAACGTCAGCGGTTTCCTTCTTTGTACATTTTGTCAGCGTTTTCATTCTTAGTCTATATGCTGGTTAGCGCCAACGTGGGAATGCACTATTATTATAAGAGGTGTTGTTATTTATGTCATAATTGATTTATTTTAACATGAAATTTAGCAAAATAATAAGTGAATATATTCTGGCTATATTATTTAAGAATTTATCATATTAGCGATATAGACAGTTTGTGTCGTCTGCATTTTCATCAGTTATAGCTCTATAGCGTCAGCGTTTCCCTTCTTTCTGCATATCGTCAGCGGTTTCCTTCTTTGTACATATTGTCAGCGTTTTCATTCTTAGTCTCTATGCTGGTCAGCGCCAGCGTGGGAATGCACTATTATTATAAGGGCATTAATTTTGTTTGACATTTCTGACACCATCAGATATATAGTGTTTTTTATGCATAATGATTGTTTTATCATGAGATCAACGTTTGCTGTTGTCTCTTGTCTCTTCTTCTTCTTCTTTTTCTTCTCCTTCTTTTTTATCTCCTGTATTTAATGTTTATTGTTGTTATCATGAAACATACGTTTTTCTATTTAATATTTTCATATTTTAGTTTATATTCTTTATTTAAAAGAACATGTGTGTCAGTGTGCGTGATTAGGTATAGGGTTAGTCACCTGAGGTAACTAGTGATTCGTTATAGGGTCAGTCACCTGAAGTTACTTGTGAATAGGCCACATGAAGTGACTTGTGATTAGGTATAGGGTCAGCAACCTGAAGTGACTAATAATTAGGTATAGGTTAAGTCACCTGAAGTGACTTGTGATTAGGTTTAGGTTCAGTCACCTGAAGTGACTAGTGATTAGGTATAGGATCAGTCACCTGAAGTGACTAGTGATTAGGTATAGATTCAGCCACCTGAAGTGACTTGTGATTAGGTATAGGTTCAGTCACCTGAAGTGACTTGTAGTTAAGGTATAGGATCAGTCACCTGAAGTGACTAGTGATTAGGTATAGATTCAGCCACCTGAAGTGACTTGCGATTAGGTATAGAGTCAGCCACCTGAAGTGATAAGTGATTAGGTATAGGTTCAGTCACCTGAAGTGACTTGTGATTAGATATAGGGTCAATCACCTGAAGTGACTAGTGATTACGTATAGGGTCCGTCATCTGAAGTGACTAGTGATTATGTATAGGGTCAGCCAGCTGAAGTGGCTAATGATTAGGTATAGGATCAGTCACATGAAGTGACTAGTGATTAGGTATAGGTTCAGTCACCTGAAGTGACTAATGATTAGGTATAGGGTCAGCCACATGAAGTGACTAATGATTATGTATAGGGTCAGCCACATGAAGTGACTAATGATTAGGTATAGGTTCGGTCACCTGAATTGACTAATGATTAGGTATAGGGTCAGCCACATGAAGTGACTCATGATTAGGTATAGGGTCAGTCACCTGAAGTGACAAATGATTAAGTATAGTGTTAGTCACCTGAAGTGACTAGTTATTCGTCATAGAACAAGTTACCTGAAGTGACCAGTGATTCGTTATATGGTCAGTCACCTGAAGTGACTTGTGATTCGGTATAGGGTCAGTCACCTGAAGTGACTAATGATTAGGTATAGGGTCAGTCACCTGAAGTGACAAGTGATTCAGTCTAGGGTCAGTCACCTGAAGTGACTAGTAATTATGTATAGGGTTAGTCACCTGAAGTAACTAATGATTAGGTATGGGGTCAGTCACCTGAAGTGACTAGTGATTAGGTATAGGGTCAGCCACCTGAAGTGACAAGTGATTCGTTATTGTGACAGTCACCTGAAGTGACTAGTGATTAAGTATAGTGACATTTTATAGTAATAATGAAAAATTAAAAAAAAAGGCTGGTTTAAAGTCGTTCTGTCAGACCTCCACGTTTGTACCAGCAGAAAACAACAGTTACTTTTGTAACGTTGGCTAAAAGGGCAGAACACATGCACTTTTTTATATAGTAAAACTGTATGTTTTCATTTTGGTAATAAACACAATCATTTACAATTAAAACTTTTTTATTGACGCATGCATGTTTTTTAAATGTTCTTTTCAAGAAAATATTATTTATCATACTAAAGAAATTTTGATTTCTTTGAGGTTGTTGACTTCCGGTCATGAAGAAATGTAAACATATTGTGTAGTGAAAAGTTTTGGTAATTTTTCTAAATAACTCGGACATTTTTTATTCCGAAAAACTGGATATATCTAAATCGGAAACATTGGTAAATATCAATTAAAAATCTGAACTTTGAAACTTTGAAACAAATGAAATATTTGAGAAGGAAATTATGAACATGTAAACGTACAAAGAAGGGTCGAATAGTTAGTGATACAATGGACTAAAGCAGTGTAAACATGAACGATATATCAGCTAGTTTTACACTATATATGATTTTTACAGTGACAGCGATGCACCGTTGTTAAAACAGGTTACGGCTGATTTATCCAAAATCTATACTGTAGAGCAAAAGTTATGTCAAACGCCGAAGTAGATGAGAAGAAGAGAAAACGATCAGAGCAGTTTAATCCAAGTGACAGAGATACAAGCTTAACAATAACCCCAGATAAACAGAAAAAGGAAAAGGCCAAAAAAAAACAACAAACTAACAGAATGGAAAAAGTAAACGAAGCGGAACGTGCCAAATCTGAAATAACCTTGGATTGTCTCAGTAAACAGCTGATAGACATGAATGAAAAGCTGTCGAATGTAATGACCAAGGACGACAAAGGCTTAAAAACGTTGATAATAAGAACATTTAAACAAATGAAAGGTGATTTATTAGAATCAGTTTTCAAAAGAATAGAAATTTTGGAAGGAAAACTATTCAAAAAAGAAAACGAAGTAGATGCATTGAGATCAAGGGTTACAACAAAAAGAAATATGCGAGAGAAAAAATGAAAAATTTGATCTTTCTGAGGAAATAGACAAAGTAAGTCTGAAAGCTGAAGAAAAAATCAATGACTTAGAGCAGTATGGAAGAAGAAATAATATCAGAATAGATGGATTAGTTGGAAAAAAATGAAAATGCATACCAAACGACATCGCTTGTGGTTCAAACCCTTAACGATAAATTATGCAACATACATTTAAGAAGAGAAGATATAGATGTGGCACATAGGTTGGGCAAGAAGAAGGCAGGAGGGAAACGACAAATAATCGTCAAATTTGTTTCAAGGATGAAAAGGGAAAGTGTCATGCGAGACAAGAAGGTTTTTAAGGGATCTGGTAAATTCCTTAATGAAGACCTAACTGGTTCTAGCATGTCTTAGAAAAAAAATTCCGGATGAAATAGAATTTTCCTGGTCTAAAAATGGACGTATCTTCTACAAAAATAAAGCGGGAAACCTACATCAGCTCTCTTTTCAAGATTTTAAACACTGGCTTGATCTCCCATGGCCAAAAACACCATATATGGCGACACTATCTACCCCCCCCCCCACCCCCACCAACTACCATTAGTTCATATCAAATAGATAAACGCGCAATGTCGCATAATCGACTCAACAACTCTTGTATATCATAAGTAAATTTTATTCACATAATTATAAAGTTCTCATAAGTTCAAAGTCACAAGCTAACATTTTTAAACTCGCTACTGCTCGTTTAAACTAAACCTAGTCTAACTAACATCTTACTCTGACCGTGGCTCAAACTCAACTCTTGTCCACTCTATCCTAAAACCAGTCCCTGAATGAATAAACAGCTATTCTATCATTGGACAATTAATTCCTACATTACTATTGGTCAGTTAACTTATTACCGATCTTAAAGTCCAGCCCACAATTACCTTGACAGCAATACATCAAGATAACCCTAGGCTACCATTTATCTCTCATTAAATTGTCATCCTATCTCATTAAACTGTCATAGATTCAAGATTCAAGACTTCCTCACTTATACGTATTATGTTTCTCAATACATACATATATCAATATATTTATTTATGTCAAATGAAGTATCTTCAATTCTAACATCTCACTAGCATCCCATAATGTTACAGCAATTCGAGCAGCAGTTAGATAGAAACACTGTGATTATCAAATTTGAGTAACACTGTCATTTTTTTTTTAAAGTTCATTTTACGTAATGCGTAACTTTCCACGGTGACTATCGCGTATTTTCTCCACGATCATTACTACACCTCACGCTGTGACTAAACAATAAACTGTGATTCGAAAACGTGGTGCGGCATTCCTGAAGCCTGTTGACCAGCTACTAGTTTATTGTATTTTAATAAAGACAATATTTTAATTAAAAAACGAACACTTTTGAGTTGAAGATGTGCAAACGTATATATGTGTGTATGCATGTATGTGAAGGTTTATATGTACATGATATGGATTATGCGTGTATGTATGAGTGTATGTATGTTAGCATGTGTATGTATGTATGTATATGTGTATATATATATGTGTAGGTATGCATAAATATATACTTTAATAAGAATACACATAGTGTACGTTTTATGAACAGAGACATACACTACATAACTGTATCAATTATATTTCACGACCAAACACAAATAAATATATGTTTGTTTTTTAGCGGTATTTATAAATGTAGGGTATATATACAATATCTATAAATTGATGTGATACCATCTGTATAACAAGGCGCTTAGTTATCAGTTTTGTATATGAAATACATATGTTGCATAGGGCAGTTCCGGGTTGATATAGACACCTTTCATTGCTTATTTATTTTACGTAAACATATAATTGTGTGCAGTAGTGAATTGCTAGTATAATAATGTGAAACATATGACAGATAAACTAAAAACAACTCATAAGAGGATTGTGTGTGTGTGTGTGTGTGTGTGTGTGTGTGTGTGTGTGTTTATGTGTTTGTATATTTATGTAGTGTGTGTCCATATATATGTATAATTTTTCGCTAAGATCATTTGTGTAAAAGTAACACTTTGTACTCCTGAGTAAATTTTTCAAAATTGGTCGGTGTTGATTATGCAATGTATTTCACCATATCGATAAATACGGATAAGAACTAATTGTTGATCTAAAAATACAACTGTTTGTTAATTGTTTAAAATAAAAACATTTTTTTATGTACGTGTGTGTGTATATATAGATGTGTGGTGTGTATATATATGTGTATGTGTATATATATATGTGTGTGTGTGTGTGTGTGTGTGTGTGTGTGTGTGTGTGTGTGTTTTGAACATATATTTGATTACAGAATTAAACAATTCTATTCCTTTGACTTTTTCTCATTTCTCTATGGTATTCCAAGGACTGACTTTCTCAAATAAATATCCTTAATCTCAAGTATACCAAGCGCATTGAAAACAAAACTTAACAACGAAAAAATAAATGTTATAAACACAAACATGATAAATAAATTAAAACAAACAAAACATGTCAACAAACTATTCTACAACCATCAGCTAAATAATGAAAAACACAATGATATTATCTAGCAACAAAAATGGACAGAACTCTTTGTAAATGAAACATTAAAATGGAGTGAAATATACTATATGCCTATAGTTTCAACAACTCATACAAAATTAAGAAACTTCCAATACAAATATATTCTTATAATTGTAGCAACAAACAATAAACTGTTTAAATATAAAATAGTGAGTTCAAACTTATGTGATTTTTGTAACATGGACATAGAGAAAGTAAATCATTTATTCTGGGAATGTCCTATTACACAACACTTTTGGTCAAATTTAAACATGTTATTAACTAATATGAAGACCATAAAACTCGATCTTAAAATATTACATTCGGTATTCTTGGAAATCATAAAAACAAAAACACCTTGAAATTCATTATTATTTGTGCAAAGTATTATATATATACAAACAAATGTAAGAAAACCATACCAAGCTGCGCCAGTTTTCAATTTAACCTAAAAAATCAAATTGAAATTGAAAAAGAAATAGCTTTGAAATACGATAAATTTCACAATTTTACAAATAAATGGAGATTTTTCATCCTTAACAACTGATTCGTTATGAACACAAAAAACTAACTTAAACATTCAACTTTAAGCGTATGTCTGCTAAGACTTTCTTTTCTATTTTACTTACTTATCTATCGTCATTTTTTTTTCTTTCATATATTAAATAGATTTTTTTTACACTTCTTATGGATAAGAAAACATGTATTGTTTCAGATTGAAAAACTATCTACTATTCTTTTTCTGATTAAAAAAGAAGATATATGCTATGTTGTGTTCTGTAAATGATTATATGTGTATTATTACATTATTTGCCCTATGTAATATATAACTGAATAAAAAATATTTAAATGAAAAAAAAAAAGAAATATTGATTTAATCAACACTTTTCTTTAATAAACAGTCCTTTTCGTAAAACCAATTCCCCGTTTCCGTATACAGTATGGATAATTTCATTTTGGAGATAAAACATTAATTTGACAATGGAATTCTCTGAAAATACGCACGTTAGTTTAATTTAATGTTCTTTTCAATAATATCATAATAGAAAACATCATCACAATAACGTCACTGATCTAGCATTATCCGCGTTTATCAACACATAATAGAGCTGCAATTAGATCTATTATTATTAATATTATTATCCGTGTTATTAACGTGTAAATTAGAGCTCCAATTTTTATTAACAGTTTCAAAACGTGTCGTCAGCGTTTCCTTCTTTGTACATAGTGTCAGCGTTTTACACCGACCCCACACCGACTAAGGGGGGAACTACTAAAACCCGGTCAAATTCCGGCCGATCCGAGAATTGATTAAAACAATGGTTATTTACAACGAATATACTTGAAATAGTCATTCAAACGCAGCCGGAATTAGTCAAAAACGGCGAAAATCGTCAAAAAACGTCATAAAAAGGTAACCTTCAAGACCAAATTTAAGGCATTATTTTATTTTTTTCATATATTTTCTTGATATATATGTCAAGTACAGTACATAATTAATGGGATTAGAGCTGTTTAACATCATAATCACTATTATACACGCCACATTTGCCTTTTCCCTACGGCCGGAAAAGTGACCGGATTGGCCGGAATTTGACCGGGTTTTAGAAGTAAGGGTGAGACACCACCAAATACAATTTTGTGTTGTAGTGTATTGATATGACGTCAATACTGGATATTTTTCCTATTTGTGAATAGCTTGATACAAATTCATGTAATGTAGAACAAAATTCTATTTATTTGTAAACAATTCAGAACTCTTTATCTAACATGAAATACAGTAATGCCGTATGTCGCCAAATTTGATTAGATGTGTAGTCTGCTCAAATATGTCGGATCTTCGGAGCTGCAACGGTTTGTAAAAAAGTATTGTTTTACCTTAATGTGGCAGTATTTTGTTAAAAAAAACGGGGATTAAAACTTCTCATTTATTTGTTTGTTTGTTTTCATCAAAAGCTTCAACCATAGCAAAATGTTTTACGAGAAAACTCGAGAAAAATACGTTTTTTTCGAATTTGGAAATACCTGTTACTATAAATAGATCTACGTAAGATCAAGCTTTATATGGTAAGTGAAGATTTAAGTAGGTTTTCTGTTCCAGTTTCAAACGAAACCTTTAAATATATTGAAAGTAACAGTTCTTAGCTGGCGCCTCTTGACCTGAATTAATTCAAAGCTAAACCTTGGAGGACAATGGGCCAGGCACTCGGAACACCTTGGCTACTATCCGAGCATGCCGGAGATCGCCGAGTAGTTACGAACGCGGGCTTGGCTGGTTTCCACAAAAACATATTTTTAAACAAACCAATATTTATAAATCTTAATTTTTAAGAAAAACACTTTGACAGTCGGTTTTTAACTGGGTAAAACACTCTGTACACTTTTTGTCAACACCAATCACATTGGTTCAATATGAACAATAGCCTGGAAAGTAATAAGGGACTCTCCCTGAAGGGGAATATCCGTTTCCAATTAGTAATCTAAATAAAAAATAAGTACTGCGTTATTGGTTGTCTTCACACTTTCAAACACATAGCACTGGGTGGGGGAGTGGATTATTGATTTTTTTTTTCTTTCAAATGTTGGGCATTTAAATTAATGTGTATAATTATGGAATTTCTTTTAAGTGGGTTTGTTATATTGGTGTTTATAAAACAATAAAATAAAATGAAAAATATATAGTAAACCTCCTGCTCATTACAGGCTGGATCTGAACTACAAACATGAATGTCATAATACATATTTTGTAAGTATGATTAATTTTTAAAATTCAGTATTTCTCTTATTTTTATAACATTGCTATAAATTTGTTCCAATTCCTCGACAATGCCCTCAAACTTCACATGAAGGTTAGCCGCAATGGCTACGTAGTATACTAGTGCATATCAAAGCACGTTTTTGAACGATTTTTATATTTTTTTATTTGATCGGGCTTGTCTCACCCCTATTACGGCGATTAAATGAGACTACGTAATATACAATGGTCAAAATAAATCATTTCATAATTTGAATATTTTATTAGATAGTTATCAAGGACACACATAGAAGGATAGGAAACTTGCATATATCCTGACTAAATGTTGACAAAATAGCACACAAAGGACTAATTATTTGGTAAAAAATCATCCATAATTTACAGGCAACTGATGTCTTGAACATGAAATGTATTATTATCATCAAATAATCATCTGCTGTAATAATATATTTATTACGTACATAATCTTCTTTCGACCGTCTTGACATAAGCACTTAGTTTTTTTGTTTTTTTATTCTTTTTAAATTCTTGTTGAAAATGGCAATAAATTCCATTCAAACAAATTTTTTTAAATGGTTTATGCTTCATTTTGTATATGCTCTGTTCAGTGGCAAAAAATGATTTCGGCTTGAGATCTTTAGTTTGCTTAAAATTATTCTGGTGATTTTTTTTTAATATATATACCTAACATGATAGTGAAACTTTTGTATAGATACCTAACATAAAAGTGAAACTAGGGAGCGGTTTGAGTTAATCAAGTAAAGGTCACAAGAAAAATCAAGTCTGTTTTCCCTCCACTAACATGAAAAGAAGACTGAAACAGGTCACCACATTCATATATGAAGAAAATTGACAGCTTGGGTTTAAATAGAAACTTTCATGATTATAGATATATGGTTTATAGTTTAGATGGACTTATATTGACTGCTTTGCACTCTTGTTTGAATTAAAGAAATGTGATAATTGTTTAAAATTATAGACATGTTTTATTTTATGTTTTCAGATACTTGAAGATAAAGTAAAGCACCTCACAGACCTATTGTGGAATAACTTAATGAGTAACTAAATGTATGACTTACCACTCATTTGATGACTGAAATTAAGAAAACAGTAACAACACACAAGGATGTCTTATTCGTCAGGAAACTTCAGTCATGTACCAGCCAGTGCACTACCAACAGATGTTGAGTCAGACACTCCCCCTTGTGGTGTTGCGGGGTCAATGGCCCCTTCTGGAAACTTTCTGTCAACACATAGTGCAAACATTAGTAGTAACTATACCCCTCAGCATCCATTAGTCACAGGGAGATCAAGCTTTTCAGGGGCAACCAATTTTCAAAATACAAGGGGCAGGGATGTTGCTCCTGAGATTCATCCGTACGAAGGCTTTAAACTTGAGAGTAAAAGACTTGAAACATTCAATGACTGGCCGTCCAATGCTAATGTTACTAAAGAAAATTTGGCAAGAAATGGATTCATATACATACATACAACAGACCGGGCTCAGTGTGTATTTTGTAGAGGTGTTTTATCAAACTGGGATGTGGGTGATGTCGTGGAAGATGAACATCGAAAACATTGCCCAGAATGCCCATTTGCGTTTAATTATGAGTGCGGTAATATCCCGTTAAATCGGACAGTGACGTCTCAGAGAATTCATCATCCGATACCAAATCATTCAATATACGTACCGCCACAACCACAACAACAACAACAACAACAGCAGCAACAACAGCATCCAATGTACAATACAACGGTCAAAATACCGGTACCTCCACAGAATATTAGCCAGCACACTTTACATGTTGCCCCACCCCCCACAAATAATGACATTAATATATATAGTGGAAATGTGATATTAGGCGGGAATGCTGGAAATTTCGTACAGGCAAGATATAATATTGCCGATGCCAGGGGCACCTCAGAAGGCACAAGTCTACCTTCATTACCCATCGGTCCACCGAGTTTGGCAGCAGGGATGAATGCTGCACCAACAAATGTACCAAAATATAAAGACTGGGCAGATGAGGGTATTCGATTAAGGTCGTATGTAAGATGGCCATCACAAATGACTCAAAAACCTTTAGACCTTGCTAGAGCAGGACTTCTCTATATGGGTAATTTTATTTTATTTTTTCACAATATACAGTTTCTATATACAGTTAAAGTCTAACAGCATTCTATGTGTTTACTGATGAATGTCATCATAAGATCTAATTTCGTACTGGCAGGGTTTTCATTTTAAAATCAAACAACAGATTGAAAGAGAAAACAACAGATTAGGCCGGGGGTCAAGGGGGCAAATGTTCGATGTTTCTGGAAAAACAACCGATCCAAACCTGATTAAAAATGAAAACCCTGACTTGTCAGTTGCTGTGCAGTTAAAATTGTTATTGTTGCATAAATACCTGAAGAAAATGTATTAGAAATAGAGAAATATGAATAATATAAAATCAATTCAATTTCAAAGTCTGTCTTGATTTGGGCAGCTCCATAAATGCTTGAACAGTCTAATTTGCGTAATTTATGCTCAAAGTATCGTTCCTGAAGATGAAGATACATTTTAAAACAATTCTTTAGTCAACAATTTTACACAAAAAAAAGGAACAGAAATGGCATCAAGTTTTAGTCAATAAAACTGACCATCTTTTTCGTGAAAGAGTGTTTATAAATGAAAAACAATGTCAAGTGAATAAGTATCCAGCATATTACCTGATTTACCGAAATCGGCTAAAACTGTCTTTGTTTCATATCTGAAATTAACGGTACCTTTGTTTTTCTTATCTCACTGGGTCAGTCAAATAAGAAAAATTATATTTTGGAAGATTATTATTTCAAACTCCAAGCAGGTAGAGTTGGGAATAATGGGTCTTTAGCCACCTCAGTTGATCAACATGACATGATGAAGTGACGTGTGTAAGACTCAAAACCTTTCCTCAAAGGTCAAGGTCACACTTTCAATTTGTTTGAAATTTCATGTCTGGTCTGTAACTTTGTCTTTAACTTGGGTCAGTTGATCAAGATCACATGACAATGTGTCTCACATAAGACACAGACCCAAACTTGAAAGGTTAAGGTCACACTCTGAGTTTGTTTGATAACACTGAGTCTGTTTGAGGTTCAAGTCAGTTCTGTAACTTTATCATACATGGATGGATTCCAAAAACAGTTGGCTCAATTTATCAATTGATCAACGTGACATGACGAAGTGTCGCATTAAAACCCAGAACCTTACCTCAAAGGTCAAGGTCACACTTTCAGTTTGTTTGATATTTCATGTCTGGTCTGTAACTTTGTTTACATGGAAGGATTTTAAAATAGCTTGACACAAATGATCAACATGCCATGATGATGTGTCACCTGTATTTACCTGTAGAAATACATCTGTTGTCAGGGTCAAGGTTACACAAAGGTCAAGGTCACACTTTAATGTAAAAAAAAGAAAATGAAATTGTGTGCCTAGTCTGAAAAATCAGTCCATGACTCTTGATATTCATGGATACAACGCTACCTATTATAAAATATATTGTTATTTTCACAGACCATTTAGGGGGCATGCGACACTGACATTTCTTGTTTGTTTATGTACACTTACCTTATAGAAGTTATAAGAAATGTAAATATCTCCTTGTATAGACAATAAGTGTTGTAATTATTGTCCTTACTGTAAATTAAATGTAAAATATCTTGACACTAAACTGCTTTTTGACATTCTACTGTATAGAAATAAAACTTTTATAATTTATAACTTTCTTAACATCACCTTAAAGAAAACTATAGATATGTAAAATATGATATATAATATTATAAAAAAAGTGTCAGGGAAGGAGCAAAAGAGGCCTTTTAAGACAAGTTGTTGTTTAATAAAGGTTAATTAACTCTGAAGGCATAGACATGGGAAGTAGCAAATGTGGCTGTTTAAGACAAATGGCTGCCTAATAGAGGTTTGACTGTATACTACTTTTGTTTGTTCATGCTACCTCAGGTGCTGGTGATCGCTGCAAGTGTTTCTGGTGTGGAGGTGAGCTATATGACTGGGAACCAGAAGATGTCCCATGGGAAGAACATGCAAAGTGGTTTTCACATTGCAACTATGTGAGAGGTGTAAAGGGAGACCAGTACATTCAATATGTCAAAGATAAACAAGTAGGTAACAGTGGAGTCTGACATACATACACTACAGAAGCGGCATGAAATGTTACACCTGTCTAAGTTCATGCATCCGCCTGTCATATTGGTTTTCAATAATTAACTTCTGAAAGGGTTCATGTGTATATACATGAATATATATTAAATTTAATGTGTAGCTGTATAATTTAAGATACCGGCCAAGTTGAATATTTGTCAATGTCATTCAAATTTTAAAGGAGTTTCTTTTTTACTTAATGTTTGCTAAAAATAGTGGAGACACCCATGTCCTTTGGACACACTTCTATTTTCAACAGTATTTTAGATACTAAACGGTGGCCAACACACGTGATCATAGTTACTGGGAGCCGCTTGGCAGTAAACCAGTACTAGGCACACCTCGTCTCTAAAAATCAATAACTACTTCCCCAAATATTTATAAGTGGGATATTCATGTCATCACGGAGATTGTGGCTGGGTGGGAATTTGAACTAACGACCGCTAGATTGACAGTCAGACATGTTACAGATCAGCTAACCAGACCTGGCTTCATGTAAATGTTATATATGGGCGGCAAAATCTGGCAAAATAATTGTCAGACTTTCAGTGACAAGTAAATTTTAATTTATACTTGTCCATAGAGGAAATTTACTTGTTTGTATATGACAGTTTCACCAAAAACAAAGCAAATGATAAAGAACCTTTTAAATATAGCTTATGGAATCGACTTGATGATACGTCCAGTTTTAATGCCATCAACTGAAGTGATTTCAAGTAATTAATTTACTTAATTTGAAAAATAAATATTGAATACTTGTTTATAAAATGAGCCATTCTCACCAAACTATTTAAACTGGACATAAAATAATCGCTTGTCTGTGTTTGTAAATGTAGGACACAGATATCTCTGACAATGGATTGCACCACCCCTGCTGTACATTACGGTATATAATTCATATTTCCCTTAATAGTGACACATGGCAAAGTTGAAATTAATTTTATTCATATTCATGTTCAAATCAATCTTTACACATGAATGATTGCAGCGGTGGTCTAGGAACGTCCAGCTGGCATTTGGAAGGGTGCTGATTCAATCCCCAGCCATGCCATACCAAAGCCTTGAAAAATGGTACTAGAAGCTTTCTTGCTTGGGGCTCAGCATTTATATGCAGGTAACATTTCTTTTCAGCATAAAAGGTATGACAATCCTATTTAAACATACATAAGTGTTGTCATGGTTATATTTTATTTGCAGAATGGACTAATAGTTGAGCCACCCAGTCAGTATGACTTGATATCCAATCCCCATGTTCTGGCTGTGATACAAGGTGGTTACACCCAAGACCAAGTTGTTGAAGTGTTCAACAGATATGGTAAGGGGTAGTTCATGTTACTGTATGTTATAATGTATTGTTCTTGTTGATTAGGGAATTATGCATTGAAACATAGATTGAAATATATATGAATATAATGAATAAGTGAACGTTCTTGTTGTATGATGTATTGTATGGTGATTAGTGTATAATGTAAATGAATAGAATGAAATAAATGCATAAATGAATGTATTGGTAAGCAATAATTTACATATGAACAAATAATATGAATGAATGAATGAATGAATGAATGAATGAATGAATGGAACAAACAAATGAATGAACAAGCATGTTAGATAATGTATTGTTCGATGATAATTTTTATTTGTGCATTGACCCACAGATTGACTGTTTAACTATGATTATATAGTTATTTTTTTGTTCATTCATTCATTCATTAGTTCTTCCATTCATTCATCTATTCATTTATTTTGTACATGAATTAGTTCATTTACTAGTATTCATTCAGTTTGTAAATATTTCAAATCCAACTGAAAAAGATGAAAACCTTTCGATGGAATACACATTTCATTGATGTCTAATTTTCACAAAATAATTTATAAAAGAAATCTTATAAAAAAATGCAATTGTTAGAAGTTTACATGTATTTAAGAATCAGTAAAAATCAGTAGTTCATAATTAATTCCATCTTGTTGCAGGTGCTGGTAGGTTTGTTGATGCCAGAACAATTGTCGAAGCTATAGAGCAAACTAGGAATGAACGTCAGGCTATGTTAAACCAAAGTAATGCCTCAAACACAGTCGTGTCGGGAAATATGATGACCTTAAACATGGTAGGAAATGATTCTCTGCAAGACGATGATGTGAACATGGAGGAAGAGGAAACTGAACAGTCTGGACAGGTGTGTACTTGTTTAACTCTATATGTATCTGGGTTAAGACTGCGACAGGTGTGTACATGTACTTATACAATTGTACATGTATCTGGGCAAAGATTGGGACAGGTGTGTACTCATACAATTGTTCATGTATCTGGGTTAAGATTTGGACAGGTTTGTACTTATACAATTGTACATGTATCTGGGCTATGATCGTGACAGGTGTGTACTTATACACTTGTACATGTATCTGGGCTATTGTCCGGGCAGGTGTGTACTTATACACTTGTACAAGTATCTGGGCTATGATTGGCACCGGTGTGTACTTATACAATTGTACATGTATCTGCCAGTGGGCTGTGGTCGGGACAGATGTGTACTTATACAATTATACATGTATCTGGGCTATGATTGGGACAGGTGTGTACTTATACAATTGTACAAGTATCTGGGCTATGATCGGGACAGGTGTGTACTTATACATTTGTACAAGTATCTGGTTGTACAAGTATCTGGGCTATGAATGGGACAGGTGTGTACTTATACAATCGTACATGTATCTGGTTGTACAAGTATCTGGGCCATGAACGGGACAGGTTTGTACTTATACAATCGTACATGTATCTGGTTGTACAAGTATCTGGGCCATGAACGGGACAGGTGTGTACTTATACAATTGTACAAGAATCTGGTTGTACATGTATCTGGGCTATGATCGGGACAGGTGTGTACTTATACACTTGTACAAGTATCTAGGCTATGATTGGGACAGGTGTGTACTTATACAATTGTACAAGTATCTGGGCTATGAACGAGACAGGTGTGTACTTATACAATTGTTCAAGTATCTGGGCTATGATCAGGACAGGTGTGTACTTATACATTTGATCATGTATCTGGGCTATGGTCTGGACAGGTGTGTACTTAAACAATTGTACAAGTATCTGGTTGTACAAGTATCTGGGCTATGAACGAGACAGGTGTGTACTTATACAATTGTTCAAGTATCTGGACTATGATCGGGACAGGTGTGTACTTATACACTTGTACATGTATCTGGGCTATGGTCCGGACAGGTGTGTACTTATACACTTGTACATGTATCTGGGCTATGATTGGGACAGGTGTGTACTTATACAATTGTTCAAGTATCTGGGCTATGATTGGGACAAGTGTGTACTTATACAATTGTATATGTATCTGGGCTATGATTGGGACAGGTGTGTACTTATACACTTGTACAAGTATCTGGGCTATGATCAGGACAGGTGTCCACTTATACAATTGAACATGTATCTTGGCTATTATCTGGACAGGTGTGTACTTATACACTTGTACAAGTATCTGGGCTATGATCAGGACAGGTGTGCACTTATACAATTGTACATGTATCTTGGCTATTATCTGGACAGGTGTGTACTTATAATATTGTTCAAGTATCTGGACTATGATCGGGACAGGTGTGTACTTATACACTTGTACAAGTATCTGGGCTATGATCGGGACAGGTGTGCACTTATACATTTGTACATGTATCTGGGCTATCATCGGGACAGGTGTGTACTTATACAATTGTTCATGTATCTGGACTATGATTGGGACAGGTGTGTACTTATACACTTATACAAGTATCTGGGCTATGATCAGGACAGGTGTGCACTTATACAAATGAACATGTATCTTGGCTATGATCGGGACAGGTGTGTACTTATACACTTGTACAAGTATCTGGGCTATGATCAGGACAGGTGTGCACTTATACAATTGAACATGTATCTTGGCTATTATCTGGACAGGTGTGTACTTATAATATTGTTCAAGTATCTGGACTATGATCGGGACAGGTGTGTACTTATACACTTGTACAAGTATCTGGGCTATGATCGGGACAGGTGTGCACTTATACATTTGTACATGTATCTGGGCAATCATCGGGACAGGTGTGTACTTATACAATTGTTCATGTATCTGGACTATGATTGGGACAGGTGTGTACTTATACACTTATACAAGTATCTGGGCTATGATCAGGACAGGTGTGCACTTATACAAATGAACATGTATCTTGGCTATGATCGGGACAGGTGTGTACTTATACACTTGTACAAGTATCTGGGCTATGATCAGGACAGGTGTGCACTTATACAATTGAACATGTATCTTGGCTATTATCTGGACAGGTGTGTACTTATAATATTGTTCAAGTATCTGGACTATGATCGGGACAGGTGTGTACTTATACACTTGTACAAGTATCTGGGCTATTATCGGGACAGGTGTGCACTTATACATTTGTACATGTATCTGGGCTATCATCGGGACAGGTGTGTACTGATACAATTGTTCATGTATCTGGACTATGATCGGGACAGGTGTGTACTTATACACTTGTACATGTATCTGGGCTATCATCGGGACAGGTGTGTACTGATACAATTGTTCATGTATCTGGACTATGATCGGGACAGGTGTGTACTTATACACTTGTACATGTATCTGGGCTATCATCGGGACAGGTGTGTACTGATACAATTGTTCATGTATCTGGGCTATGATCGGGACAGGTGTGCACTTATACAATTGTACATGTATCTGGGCTATCATCGGGACAGGTGTGTACTTATACAATTGTACATGTATCTTGGCTATGATCGGGACAGGTGTGTACTAATACATTTGTTCATGTATCTGGGCCATGATCCGGACAGGTGTGTACTTATAATATTGTTCATGTATCTGGGCTATGATCGGGACAGGTGTGTACTTATACAATTGTACATGTATCTGGGCTATGATCGGGACAGGTGTGTACTTATACAATTGTACATGTATCTGGGCTATGATTGGGACAGGTGTGTACTCATACATTTGTTCATGTATCTGGGCTATGATCCGGACAGGTGTGTACTTATAATATTGTTCAAGTATCTGGGCTATGATCCGGACAGGTGTGTACTTATAATATTGTTCAAGTATCTGGGCTATGATCAGGACAGGTGTGTACTTATGCAATTGTTCAAGTATCTGGGCTATAATCGGGACAGGTGTGTACTTATACAATTGTACATGTATCTGGGCTATGATCGGGACAGGTGTGTACTTATACAATTGTACAAGTATCTGGGCTATCATCGGGACAGGTGTGTACTTATACAATTGTACATGTATCTGGGATATGATTGGGACAGGTGTGTACTCATACATTTGTTCATGTATCTGGGCTATGATCCGGACAGGTGTGTACTTATAATATTGTTCAAGTATCTGGGCTATGATCAGGACAGGTGTGTACTTATACAATTGTACATGTATCTGGGCTATCATTGGGACAGGTGTGTACTTATACAATTGTACATGTATCTGGGCTATGATTGGGACAGGTGTGTACTAATACATTTGTTCATGTATCTGGGCTATGATCGGGACAGGTGTGTACTTATACAATTGTACATGTATCTGGGCTATGATCGGGACAGGTGTGTACTTATACAATTGTACATGTATCTGGGCTATCATCGGGACAGGTGTGTACTTATACAATTGTACATGTATCTGGGCTATGATCGGGACAGGTGTGTACTAATACATTTGTTCATGTATCTGGGCTATGATCCGGACAGGTGTGTACTTATAATATTGTTCATGTATCTGGGCTATGATCGGGACAGGTGTGTACTTATACAATTGTACATGTATCTGGGCTATGATTGGGACAGGTGTGTACTTATACAATTGTACATGTATCTGGGCTATGATCGGGACAGGTGTGTACTCATACATTTGTTCATGTATCTGGGCTATGATCCGGACAGGTGTGTACTTATAATATTGTTCAAGTATCTGGGCTATGATCCGGACAGGTGTGTACTTATAATATTGGTCAAGTATCTGGGCTATGATCGGGACAGGTGTGTACTTATACAATTGTTCAAGTATCTGGGCTATAATCGGGACAGGTGTGTACTTATACAATTTTTCAGTTATCTGGGCTATGATTGGCATATTTTATGACACTTTCTAATTATATGATGGTTATAAGACCAGGTATGTACCTTTGTATCATATGGTGAGTATAGGATCAAGACAGTTTTGTTCCTGTTCACCTTGGCATAATTTGATGCTTATAACCAAATTTTCTATACATGTACTATATACATATTTTTTATTTTAAGCAATATTTTATTCACATAAATACTTATCATAAGTTTAACATTAAGGCATACATTTAGCAAATTATTAGGAAAAGATACAGAAAAAAGCTTTAGAATAAATCTGCTTCCTTAACAGTTATTTTACATTTCATATAGAGTTTATCATATTGCGATGTGTGGCCAAATATGCAATTATTAATAAAAGAAAGTATAATGGTTTACCTATTCAAAATAATTCAGATAAAAAACAAAGTATTGGTTGAAGGGAAGAAAAGAAAGAGATTTCTCTGTTTTTTTTTCATTTTTTTATTGGTTCATTCCAATACAAGGGATAGGTGTTTTTGCAATTTTATGTTTATCAATTCAATCCATTCAGTAATCATTGATTTTTATGTGTCATCATAATTATGTAAGTAAACATAAATTTAAATATGAAAGTCATTAAAGTTTACATGTGGGTTACAGTGGGACATTTGTCTATCTATTCACCTTCAGTAAACTATTTACATGTAGTTTACAAGATCCGTACATGTGTTTACCAAATCTGCAGTTTGTTGGGGATGTGATGCTTTATTATAGCCATATTCCATTTGACCATATTCTTTTTTTCAGCAAATAATTTTCTCTGATTTTAAAATTATATCTGGTAGAAACAAAATCACAGGATGAAGAATTAAAATTGCTATATTACAGAATGCTACTCAGTCAACTAGCGTCCAAAGAACCGCAAAATGTGTAAAGGATTCGACAAGCAAGACAAGCAATTCACGGCCCGGGAGTGCTGCTTCAGACCCATCCACCTCGAATGAAAATAAAAAAGGTGACTACGATTTACTTATTTTTAAGACTCTTTTTTATGTGAATAAGCTGTGGTCAAAATACTGTAACACCCATTGTGTTTTCCTAATATAAATATATATAATTTTCCAATTACTAGTAATTCTCATTGATTTTAATGATTTTTGCTTTTTAACACTCTTACTAACATATTGGGGAGATTTGGGCAGCTGTTTCCATTTTGATCCATGAAGTTGGTGACTTCTTGTTATGCTCCTACAAAGGGGGGAAGCATATAGTCGCCGCTTCGTCCGTGCATGTGTGCGTCTGTACATCCCCAAGTTCTTGTCTGGGCTATTTCTCTACAACCTCTGGTTGGAATTTTATGAAACTTGCTAGGATGCATCATTACCAAGTGCAGATGTGCATTTTGTCTTTGTGTCCCAGTTCAATGATTTTTCACAGAGTTATGGCCCTTTGATTCTGTTTGTGACCAAACTGTTGTCTGCGCTATTTCTCTACAACCCCATGTTGGAATTTTATGAAACTTGCTAGGATGCATTATTACCAAGTGCAGATGCGCATATTGTCTATGTGTTCCAGTTTGATGATTTTTCACGGAGTTATGGCCCTTTCATTGAGTCTGTGACCAAATTATTAACCGCGCTATTTCTCTACAACCCCATGTTGGAATTTTGTGAAACTTGCTAAGATGCATCATTACCAAGTGCAAATGCCCATATTGTCTTTGTGTTCTGGTTTGATGATTTTTCACGGAGTTATGGCCCTTTGATTCTGTCTGTGACCAAATTATTGTCCATGCTATTTCTCTACAACCTCTGGTTGGAATTTTATGAAAGTTGCTAGGATGCATCATTACCAAGTGCAGATGCGCATATTGTCTATGTGTTGTGGTTCAATGATTTTTCATGGAGTTATGGCCCCCTCATTGAGTCTGTGACCAAATGCTTCTCTGCTCTATTTCTCTACAACCTGTGGTTGGAATTTTATGAAACTTGCCAGGATGCATCATTACCAAGTGGAAATGTGCATATTGTCGTCATGACACCTTTTGCTACAACTTCTGGTTTTAATTCTGTAAAACTAGCTTGGATCTGCGCATATTGTCATTTTGTTCCAGTTCAATGATTTGCGAATGAGTTCTGTGAAGTGCAGATCCACATGTTGTTCCTGCTATGCAGTTTGGTATTTTTCAACCAAGTAGCTGGTACAGAGTCAAACACTCACTTGGGGAGCATCCATCTGTTCCACCGATATTTTTTCTTGTTTAAGTTCTGGTATGCAAAATATAAATATGAACAATGGTCAGATAAAGCATGTATTCCCCACTCGACCTCTAAAACAAGGTAAGGTGGGATGTACTGGTTTTGCCATGTCAGTCTCTTATCTGGTTTGTAATTCCTTTTAGCTCGCCAGGACGAAGTCCAAGAAGAGCTATTGTCATGAACTTGACGTCGTCAGCGTCGTTGTGGGCGACGTCTGTAGACACCCAGATTAAACTTTTGCATTTAAGTTTAAGATATCTATGCAACCACTCATTAGATGTGAATGAAACTTTGCATGTGTGTTCACCATCATCAATGGAACACACACAGATAAGAACCATAACTCTGGATTGCATTTTGGCACAATTATGGCTCTTTTTGGACTTAGACACCCAGAGGCGAACTTTGTTGGTCTACTGACAACTCTTGTTTAATGCACAGATGAGACAGAATTATCTTGTTTAAATATAGCCCATCCACCTCCTGGTTCTCTTGCATTGCTGTGGGAGACAAAAATATACTTGCTAAAATGTATATTGTCTGCTTTGGGTTTTAAATGGACACCCGCAATTTTGAGCTTGTCTTTTGGAAGAAGAACTATTGTCATGACCCTGGCGTCTTCGTTGTCCGCCAGTTTAAGTTTTATGTTTACTAAACTTCATAAACTCATTCATATTATTTTGTAGAAACCATGTTTATGGCTAACTTACCTAAATTTTGATACTTTGTGCTTTAAAACTTTAGGTTTTAATTGTTTTGTTTAGCTCTGGTTTGATTTTTTTATAATTTTTTTTTAAATCTATTTTATTTTTTCAGTAATACTATTGATTTTGTAAACTAATCACCATCATGTTTAAAAAGCTCACATCACTGACTTTGACCTACATTATAGATTTGCAGATAAGACAAGTGTCTGTAACCAATTGTGGTGATCTTTTTTATGAATTTTCACTTAACACTACATGTCATTCTACAAAATATGAATAAACATATGTAAATATGGTGGTCAGAAATAAAAAAATAGATCAGTGTTTACAAACCTTTACTGTTGATTTATATTTAAAAAGAGGCATAACTATTGTAAATGGTTACAAGACATCCTATTTCTAACATTTTATCATCTTTAACAAGAAGAGTAAATTAAATCAAATTTACCAAATTTTTATTCATATTTTCAAAACTAGTAGGACACCACTGGGCTGAGTTTAGTTCGGTTAAATGATTGGTAACGTTAGCTAACATTTTTTCCTTGACACTGGCTCAACTTCACATTAGCACACAAGACGCAACAATTTTAGGGAACCAGGCATTAAACATGTTTGCTGTTTAATGGTGCTGAACGCAGCCCTGGTTTTATAAAACAGCTAATAATGTTTTGAATAGAATTGTTGTTGTTATATGGGGGTTCAGCATTGCTTTCAACAATTTTCCAGTTATATCAAGATGGTGTCTACTTGAGACAGTATTCTGAGTGCTGCCACACTTGAGTATCATGCCACAGACACATGGTATGATACCCCACCCAGTCACATTAAACTGACACCGGGCTGACCAGACCTAGAACTACCCTGTAAATGCTGAGGAATCTTCTGGTACCATTTTTCAAGTCTTTGTATGATCTGACTAGGGATCGAACCCACAACTTTCCACATGTGAGAAGGAAGCTCTACACCTTGACCACTGCTGCGATTTTTCAAATAGTAACACTTGGACATTACACATATGACAACATATTTGTTTGTATAAAGATGGATTTGTTTTTTTAAACCTGAGTGAAATTAACTTATAAATAAAATAATCATAATTTAATTAACTTGTTTGTTTTGGATACAAATTCAAGAAAATGTTTATTTCAATATGTCTAAAATGTAAAACTACATGTTTATACAATAGTTGTAGGAATAACTTTCCCAAAGAAAGAACTTTTTGTTTTTGTTTCAAAAGCTGAAATCAATAAGTCTTTTAACCTCACAATCTAGGTAAACCTTTGTAATCATTTTCTCAAATATCAATGCCAGAAAATATTCTATTTCAGTAAATATTGATCAGTAATTTTTCAGGTGTAAATGTTGACAATGAATGTAAGGGAGGTAACTTAACATAGGTTATTGCTCTTATCACATATTTTTCTTCTTTGCATTATTATATATAGTTATATATCTTATTTTTCTAGATGTTGACTCCGTGTTTTTGGAGAATGAGAAATTAAAGGATCAGAAATTGTGCAAGATATGTCTCGACAATGAACTAAGTATTACCTTCCTCCCCTGCGGACATCTGGCCACATGTGAAGATTGTTCTAATGCTCTCAATGAATGTCCAATATGTCGTAAAGCTATTACGCAGAAGGTTAAGGTTTTCTGGTCTTAATATTAATTTCAAATTTCGACCTTTATAGTTTTGGGTAAGTGTAGGATCACTGTCATCTCTGAAGAAAGGTAGCAATTATCTAAATGACATCATTTCCATTTTATCATTTTTTGTAATATTTATTATTGTGGTAAAATGATCAACCCTGGTTGGTTCCAGAGGGCTACACTAGAGATAGCAAGAATAGGACCAATGTATCTCTTGTTTGTCTGAACATGAGACACAAGTGTTCACCATAGAATATTCAAAATCTCTATGATTTTGAAGGTATTTGAGGTTTTGGGTTCATTGTAGATGGGTTTTTGTTTGTTAACTTACCTTCTGTACATCAAAGGTGAACATAAAATCTTTTTGGGGGTTGGTGTTAGATAACTTTTTGTGTTTGTATGCTATAAAATCTCAGTTCATTCTTCCAAAAATAATTTTGGAACTGAAATGTTTTTTTTGTTTTTTTTGGCAGATAAAGTACATAATAATTTATTATAATATATCTAACATAATATTAAGGAAAATATTATTACAATTAAGTTATTGATCTTATATATTTATATGAAAATGCAAATAAGAGCTATCGGACGACAGTCTGCTTGACTTTCCAAAACTTGTCTCCAAACAATAGCTTTCGGATGACTGAAACCGGACAATAGTTTGCAGCATCTATATAATCTAACCCGATTTTCTAAGATACAAGTTGAGGTTATGACACTTGTCCCTATGAGCTTTTACTTTAATACTGAACACACCAATCAATTTTCAATTAACTAACTATTGATAATACATGTGTGTTCTGAAATTTAGGCTTTCTCCAATTTCTAAGTATAAAACTTGGAATGATTCTGCCTCTAAAACAGAGTTATCGCATTTGTACCGCTGAAAAAATATGAAAAAAGTGAGTTGGTAGTGCTGTGTATAGAGTGTTAGCAACTTATGGCAGAGGTTTGATCCCAATGACATCCAACACAAAACATGCCACTCAGTTCTGGTTCTACCCTGGAAATGGATTTGAGAGCAATTCATATAAGCTCTGTCAGGCTAAAATACTAAACTAAATAGAAACATTAAGACTTGTTTATGTGAATAAAGATAATTTTCAACTACAATAAAAACTGTATATGTCAAATAATCATATATGTAAAGTTTGGCTTTCATCACATCTGCTGTTTTTGATAATTATTACTTAGTATAGAACATTATAGATACATTTCATCATCATGTTTATTTCTGGTGTAACTCACAATTTGTGTGTCTTTTACAAAGTGCAGATATTGCAAAAAATAAAGGATTACCGTACATGTTATTTTAGCATCTTTAATCATCTATTTTTTTTGGTCTACCTTTTTTGTCATTTTTTGCAAGCAAATACTATTGTGATTCAGATTTAAGATATTTAAATATCAACTGAGGCTACCTTCATAGTTATAGTCTATTTACCCAACATTGTCATATGCTTGAAAGTGGCACACAATTTCTGAAAATATATATGTATCTACTATTTATTTGATGTAAATATGACATTTAAATTCCCCAGTATATATTTTTGGGAAGGGGCATAACACCAGTAAATGATTAAAAGGCATCTTATAACATACATTTGTGGTCATATATATATATACTTACATTTCATGAGTTTTTATGGGTCAGATGAAAAAAGTTCCAAGGAAATATCAATTTGGACTTTTTAAAACATTTTTACCTACAATTTTGAAAACTAGTGTAACATTTAGTTTTACAAAAAAAACTTAAATATAAAATTTCAGAAGATTGAGGTCCCTGTATAGTTCACGACTAATTGATTGGTAAACATAAACAAAGACTTACAGTCTGTGTATAAGATTAAAAATCTTTTATTTAATTTAATTAATCATGCATGCTTAATATGACATTATTTGATTCTGTAAATAGTTAATGTAATTGTACAGCGATGTGTATTGAAAATATTTTATGTTTTCCATAATTCTCTATGTACACATTATTGTCTTTGAGTAGAAAATTTTGATCTACAAGGATAATCAGGTGACTGTTAAGGTCCCTGGGCGTCTTGTTATTTAAGCACAAGTGCTTTAGCTGTTGTGTATTATGATGATGATGATGACGATGACGTAGAGCTTATATTTACCATCCCACATATCCTAAGAGACATATTTAATAACCAAGTCACTGCTTAGTGAGCTGAAAAAGGCGAATTTATCTTTAAAAAAAATCATGTATGTTTACAGTCAAACCCGTGTACGAGGTCACTTATATTAAGCAGCCACTTGTCTTAAAAGCCACATTTTTTATTTCCCATTTCTATATGTTCCGATCAAATTAACCTGTATTAAGCAACAATCTGTCTTAAAAGGCTGCTTTTGATAATTCCCTTGACTGGCTGCTTAAGACAAGTTTGACTGTATATACCATATAGTAGTCTGTTGATTTTCTATGAGGTGGCTGCTTTCTGTCCACGAAATTTGAATCAAAACAATCCTTTATAAAGTCATGTTAAAACAGTAAAAGAGAAGATTTACAATATCAACTTTATATCTACATGCTGTATACAGGTGTTAATAGTGAGTGACACGAGGGCAGAGCTGAGTCTTGATTGGTCTGTTCAGCTTGACAGTGACTTTCCTGAAAAGTGATGTATAATAATACTCCTCCATTCTGTATTCTGCTTTTAGTACTAGTCTAGTACATGTATGTGTACTGTTAAATTATATATATTTGGTATATATTATAAATATTTGGTGTTATTTGTATTTTATTTATGTGATGTTTGAATTTGATGTACATACATGTATGTTTTGACTTTTAATACTGATATGTTATGTACAGGTTATCCTTTGTTATTGTGATTTAAAGTCTATCTTGTTTTACATTAATTCAATATCGTAACATTATAATCAATGTGTTTTTAATTAATTTCTTGACAATCCCATATGCCCCCCCCCCCCCCCCCCCATTTGTTTTATGTTAAGTGATTATCACATTAAACATGTGTTATGTGGCCATAGTTTGTAATAGCATTCATGAATCTACAAGAAATTCATCATAACAGTTAAATTTTTAAAAAAAAATTGGAGGATGGGGGTCACTTTCCACTGTATTGTCTACACCCACCATACAAACATTGCTATCCACTGTACTGTCTACATTCACCATACCAACATTATTACCCAATGTACTGTCTACACTCTCCATGGTAACATTACTACCCACTGTATCTTCTACACTCACCATACCAACACCACTATCCACTGTATTGTCTACACTCACCGTACCAATATCACTACCCACTGTACTGTCTAAATCAGTTTGCCAGCAACAGTAAACTCAAAGCCGTGCCGATTAGCTCAGTTGGTTTTGTGGTCGTGAGTTTGAATCCCCGCTCAGCCACAATCTCCGTGATGATTGATATACAACATTGTATCTCATTATCATTGGTCTGTTACCACTGATTCAAGTGGGAAAGTTATCAGTTACTTGCGGAGATGGGGTGTGCTCGAGTACAGGTGAATCCCATGAAACGGTGGTTAGGTTAACTGGTTGTCTGTAAGCCGTTGATGGCATAAAAATGACGCTAAATATTAAATCAATCAGTAAACTCAATCATTAGCACGTTAAACTATCAGTCCAGGGGTCATCAGTTCAATCCTTGCTCGGCCAGTCTCCATGGTGATTGAATCTCATCATCATTTGTGTCACCCCTGATTCAAGAGGGAAAGTTATCAGTTTCTTGCAGAGATGAGTGTACTCAAGTGCTAGTTTACCTTCCAGGATCCCAGAAAAGAGCGGCCAGGTTAACTGATCATCTGCAAGTCCTCAATGGCCCAAAATGACTAAATATTCAAAAGAAAGTTCATTCACTTTGATTCTATGAGCTGGCTAAATAAGGTGATTTATGTTTTAGTTTGTGACCCTTGAATCATCATTCTATCAACCATGTATATTATTTGATCATCACCAGACTTCTACAGTAGTTATATATGCATAAGATTGAAAACAAGTTTTGGAACTAGCCAAAACAGATAATTTATACACCTAGCTTAATTATGGCCTTTAAATAATAAAACTATACATTATTTGGCCATGTGTGCAGTCTGCATTTTTTTGTTGTTTTCAACAGTCATAAACAATAGTTTATATTAGTATAAATTTTATATCTTCAACTTTTTAAAATAGGCCTAAGTTGATAATATGTGACCTTTATTAAATGATTCATTTTTTCATGTCACAGGTGAGTGATTTCAGGCCATTGTTGCCCCTTTGTTTCAATTTCCTCCTAAAATTACATGTTTATTACTGATTTTTCAATCTCAATAATACAATGTTCAAAACACAGAGGGATATATATTACAACCAGTTTTACTGGTGGAGGAAGCCCTCAGACGTATATTAATGAATTTGAGTAGAACCTCTGTCCTTCCGCAAGTAAGTGGCTAGTTATCTTGTATAAAGTGTCTTGATGTTACTCAGATATTTTTTGCATCTCGGCGATTTGTAGTCTCATTTAATCGCCATAATAGTGGTGAGACTAGCCCCTTTAGCAGACGATCAAGTGTAAAAATATCAAATCGTTCAGTGAACATGCTTTGATATGCACTAGGCGATTTGAAGTGCGCGACCTTGACTGCTGTAGACCACTCTGCCATCAGGGACACTGTACTGTTGAAAAATGAAAGCAGGTACTATATATGCCATATTATAATGTTAACCAGTGTACATCAGATCCTGGCATGGCCAGTATATATCTGTCAGATTATTAGTTTAAACAATATTTTATTCACATAAGTACATATATTTAGCATATATTTAACAATAAAGTCATACGTTTAACTAATTATGTGGAAAGGATACAGAAGAAAGCTTTAGAAGCTTGTGTAAATCTGCTTCCATTATTAAACACAAATAATTAAACATTTTTGCCTTTTAGATGGAATTTTTGCTATACAAAAGAAATACCCAATAATTTATACAGGCAGTTTTTACAGAACTAATTATGTACATTATAGACATTATAGATATGTTTATTTCTCTATCAGAAGATGGTAAGGCGTACTTTGTAGTCTGTGTCTCGTGTGACATATATTGTAGCCATTGTGAATAAAAAATACAAAAACAGCAGCATCAAAGAATATTGTTCTTATTACAAGCCTGGAAGATGTATGTTTGCTCTATCCTTTAAAATATTTAAAGTTCAGCTTACTAGCCCTCATCTGTTGTTTGCTTATAAATGAGTTTTACTGTTATTATACATAGGTTATAACTTTTAAGCTTACTGGCCCTCATTTGTTGTTTGCTTATAAATGAGCTTTACTGTTATTATATATAGGTTATAACCTATAAGCTTACTAGCCCTCATCTATTGTTTGCTTATAAATGCGCTTTACTATTATTATATATAGGTTATAACCTATAAGCTTACTAGCCCTCATCTATTGTTTGCTTATAAATGTGCCCTACTATTATTATATATAGGTTATAACCTATAAGCTTACTAGCCTTCATCTGTTGTTTGCCTATAAATGTGCCCTACTATTATTATATATAGGTTATAACTTACAAGCTTACTAGCCCTCATCTGTTGTTTGCTTATAAATGAGCTTTACTATTATTATATATAGGTTATAACCTATAAGCTTACTAGCCCTCATCTGTTGTTTGCTTATAAATGTGCTTTACTATTATTATATATAGGTTATAACTTGTAAGCTTACTAGCTCTCATCTATTGTTTGCTTATAAATGTGCTTTACTATTATTATATATAGGTTATAACCTATAAGCTTACTAGCCCTCATCTATTGTTTGCTTATAAATGCGCTTTACTATTATTATATATAGGTCATAACTTATAAAACTTACTAGCCTTCATCTGTTGTTTGCCTATAAATGTGCCCTACTATTATTATATATAGGTTATAACTTACAAGCTTACTAGCCCTCATCTGTTGTTTGCTTATAAATGAGCTTTATTATGTTATAACTTGTAAGCTTACTAGCCCTTATCTATTGTTTGCTTATAAATGTGCTTTACTATTATTATATATAGGTTATAACCTATAAGCTTACTAGCCCTCATCTATTGTTTGCTTATAAATGCGCTTTACTATTATTATATATAGGTTATAACCTATAAGCTTACAAGCCTTCATCTGTTGTTTGCTTATAAATGCGCTTTACTATTATTATATATAGGTTATAACCTATAAGCTTACCAGCCCTCATCTATTGTTTGCTTATAAATGCGCTTTACTATTATTATATATAGGTTATAACCTATAAGCTTACTAGCCCTCATCTGTTGTTTGCTTATAAATGTGCTTTACTATTATTATATATAGGTTATAACCTATAAGCTTACTAGCCTTCATCTGTTGTTTGCTTATAAATGCGCTTTACTATTATTATATATAGGTTATAACCTATAAGCTTACTAGCCCTCATCTATTGTTTGCTTATAAATGCGCTTTACTATTATTATATATAGGTTATAACCTATAAGCTTACTAGCCCTCATCTGTAGTTTGCTTATAAATGCGCTTTACTATTATTATATATAGGTTATAACCTATAAGCTTACTAGCCCTCATCTGTTGTTTGCTTATAAATGCGCTTTACTATTATTATATATAGGTTATAACCTATAAGCTTACTAGCCCTCATCTGTTGTTTGCTTATAAATGCGCTTTACTATTATTATATATAGGTTATTAGCTCATAAATTCAGCTTAAACAGTATTCAGTTTTACTAGCTCTTACAACCACCTTAAACAGTATTCAGTTTTACTAGCTCTTACAACGACCTTAAACAGTATTCAGTTTTACTAGCTCTTACAACCACCTTAAATACCATTTTAGGTTATTACTCATTCTTTAAGCTTCAACATTATGTATCTCTTTATACCTCAGTCTGTCAGTTTTAATACTTCTTTGCTAATACTTTGTAATTTAATACTAGTACATTCATTAAAATTTACTATTTGCTGATACATCCAGTTTGTTATAAGTTCATACATCCAGCTTTAATAATGTTGCCAATTATTAGTTCATACATCCAGCTTTAATACTATGCCTGTTATAAGTTCATACATCCAGCTTTAATACTTTCTTCTGTTAGAAGTTCATACATCCAGCTTTGATACTGTTGTCTGTTGTATATTCATACATCCAGTTTTAATACTTTCGTCTGTTATAAGCTCATACATCCAGCTTTAACACTTTTGTCTGTTTAATGTTCATACATCCAGCTTTAACACTTTTGTCTGTTATGAGCTCATACATCCAGCTTTAATACTTTTGTCTGTTTTAATTTCAATCATTAATACTTAATTGAACTAAGTATCTGGTCTGGGTGCTATATAAGAAACAAAACATTCTGCATGATTCTTTATTTACAGCAATACAATTTGTAAATCATAAATTTGAAGGAAGCATTATGGATTAAGATATCATAGATTGTTGAAGACAAAGATGGGGGTCATCTGACCAAAGATGAGAATTTGCAGAGGCCTATCTTAACATGGATCAAACACCGGTTCATCTGACCAAAGATAAGAATTTTCAGAGGCCTTGTTTGAAACGGATCAAGACAGACTCATCTGACCAAAGATGATTTTGATTCACAAATAATGATAACAAATATAAAAGAAAAGCACTAAAGTGGACATTTTTGTCCTTTTCAGTTTATGTACAAAAAAATAAAGAAAAGTTGCAATTTTAAATAATTTCCTTTTATAATTTAAAAATCAATTTAAACTTCCTGTGTGCTTGAATGTCATTTTGGAGAAACCAACAGGAGTACTTTGAAAGATGAGGATCCCAGTTGTAAGTGTAACCCCACCATTGATTTTTATTCTTTATTCTATAGTAAATAATAAAAGTTTGAAGGCTTGTCATTCATAGAGAGTCCCAAATGAAAGAAGTGAAACCTACATTTTACTGTTTATCAACATCTGCACTATCAAAATATGATGAGAAAAGTAGGGGTAATGTGTCATATAAGAAATTTTTTTCTGCTCAGTGTGTACAGCTCAGTGTGTACATTGGTGACAAAGTGAAAGTAGACTTCCGAAATCATGAATTCATACCCCAATTTCCAAGCATCATTTTTTTTTTCTAAATTCACAATTCAAACATGACAATGCTATCAAAATGGTCAAATTACATCAATAATGCCATTCAAATAAAAAAATGAGCATTAAAATAAGGAAAATGCATTTTTAAAGAAGAAGAATTGAGGATTATTTATAACCGCCATTATGCAACTACCCCACGGAAGCACTTCCTTTTTGCAATGGTGATACTAGGCCTGTACACAAACTGATCATTAGCGTAAGTAAGAAGTGCTTTGATCAATGTTTCATTAATATCTTTGGAAACTTTCTCGCAGCAAATTTGTATTAAGGACCCACTGACCCATATTTTAAAATTCATTGTATTAACATATTACATGTTATATACTGCCACCTGTGTATTGGCGGAACAGGAATTCAAGAAGAACCACTTATTATTTTTTTTAAAACATATTTGTCCTGAGCTGGGCTTGAATCCACAACCTGAACAGTGAGTGAAGTGATCTTGAGACAACACCGTGAACAACACAGCCACAGTGGACCCAGAAGTCATTGTGACAACACTGTGGACAACACAGCCGCAGAGGACCAAGAAGTCGTTGTGAGAAAGAGTATATGAAAACTGATGGATGGAATTTTGCAGAAAATGCTTTCTAACGAGATAATAAAAGATAACAAAACTGAATGGAAGAAAGATGCCACAACTTGATATGGTCTTCTAAAGCAAATTTAACCAACAATGAGCTGAAATAATTAGTTTCCTCTTGTAATCGCAGATATTTTAGATAAGAGGTAATTGACCAAAAATATTGAAATGGAGTATTTTTGTTTCTGATTTTCAAATATGCGGATAAATAGCATGATCTAAGATGCATTGCAATCAACAAAATTAAGTTTCAATTAACTTAACTTGAAAACTTCTGTAACTTATATTTAACTTCTACAGCTAAACTGTTGCTATTGTACATGACATTCCTAATGATATCTTTAAAGAAAGTATTAACTGACTTTTGCAATATATATACATCTACATGTACTTTGGAGTTTAATTTCATCGATACTTAGCGGCTTCCTAGCTTTGCACCAGAGCAAACGGGCGTCTTCAAAGTCAACATGTATATAACTGACGTCATTTTATAGATGAGTATGAACTGTGGAGAATGGTTGAATGTGTATTTGAGGGTGTAAAATTGGCATTTCAGTTTTAATTAATGAATATATTATATAGTTTATTCACCTTTGATTTTGTTACTGAAAAAGAATTCTTTGTTATTTGTAAAATGTGAAGTGTCGGCAGACAGACGGCAGACAGGTTGCAGACAAACAACATGGCTCGACTATTTGAAACTTGACCAGTCAACATTTGAGTCTTGTTTCCAAGAAGAAGATAGCACTTAAATACTGCTTGACGACATCATCATTTGGACTCTCTTTAAGATGAAATATCTTTTATTATGTGTATAACAAATCTTATTGAAATCAAAATCCAATCACACAACTCGTTTAATATGTCACAAAATATGTTGCACTTTTAGGTGGGAAATCTTTTTTAGTCTAACCTTGGTGCAAGCCCATGTTAGGAAACCAAAATGGGGTCAGTGGGTATATATTGGCAAGCTAAATTGGAAAAAATATATTTTTAGCCAATTTTAAAATTTAGAAAAAAAATGTATAACTATATTCCCTTTAAGACAGGTTTGACCTCACTTTAACATCTATTTGTTATACACTGGTTTGACCTGGAGTCATTTAAAAATACACACATTCTGCATAATAAACAACTGAAATATTTAAATATGATGGGTGTGTAATGTCTACAGCATATCGGTTAGTCTTGATCGTCTATGACACTGCTTGTGTAAAAGTAAACATCAGAGCAAATAAGATTGGATAGTCAGTATCATTGGATGCATATATTTGAAAACATTGAAATGAAAAGGAAAAATGAATGAATAGGGTTTATAAGTTATTCGACGCAACAGGAAGGAAGATTCCAGGTTCACTCTACATGTACAAAAACAACAAATTAACAAACAGATTTAAAAAAATACACCAACAAATGAATATGCAGAATGAACCTAGAACTTTGATACCTGCAGAACTGCAGAGTTTCAGCAAATTCTATCATATTTCTCAAATTGTCGCTTCTTACGACATGTATGAGCCATAGTGGTCCTATTCTTGCCATCACTTATATGGCTCCCTGAAACCACACAGGGGTTGATAATTTAACCACGATAATGAACATGACAAAAAATGATCAAATGAACATGATACCCATTTGGAGGATTCCTACCCCTCAGCAGAGATCGGCAGTGATTCTATTCTTAGCCGGAACCACACGGGCTAGGAAAAATGAATTACAAGTAGAAATTTTACAGACACATGTGCCTTGTGCATATATGAAAGGAGTTTAAAAACCCAACAAAACAGATTGTCAATTTGAATTAATGCAATCTTAATTAAAATTGTAACAATACAAAAAAGTCAATTATAATAATTATAAATAATAAAATTAAAATTGCCACTCAATAAATAATTATTGGAGAATCTAAATCTGTTAATTATCAAAATATTGTAAGGGAGAAAATACGAGTTTAATTGACAAAAAAAGACCTTCAGCTATTGTCCAGATATTGAAAGATATTTGAAAGAAAATCTTGTTTGTAGTCGAAGTCGGATTGTCCAAAGTCAATTTTGATATATGTGCAAATTGATTTCCTTTTTACAGTATATGTAGCATTTTGTTCCAGACTTTTCAGAGATCTCCTCTAGTCTAGAATAAGACAATATATAAGGAGACGTAGCATATAACAGACACCTGTCATCACAACAGCAGAAACATAGTATATACAATAATCGCAATAACTACATACATGCATGTAAACAAAGTGACACCAAGGGTCACTGACTTGGAACAGTCAGCAGCAAAACTTGGGCACCCAACGTCACTCTTCCCCTGTCATCACATCATTATATGAGTCTATGTAAATACAATTATCCCAGCAGAGCTCCAGATAAGATGTGTATCTGCGTATATGACGTATTAAAAATTTGTCAATATGCACTAGATTTGTTTTCCGTGTGTATCAATTATGCATAAGCAACGAGTTTTACGCTAAAATCAATTTCTATATGGGTAAATAAGTTTACATTCTCTGAAAATCGATCTTCATTGCACTAATTTTTTTAACTTCTCCACGTAAATAAATAGCTGAATGGTTTCAATTAAACTCGCTTCAGTGATTAATTTTACCGGTTATAATGGTAACCCAGTCTGTGCAATAAATAAACACGGTCGCTAAGTTGCTTGATTTTTTTTTGACGGGACATCAACTTTGGAAAGCTGAGTGTTCCGGTGGGATACTGTAATTCAAAGCTGTTTCAATATTTTAGGTATATCAATGGTTGAAAATCCTATTCAATATTGAAGTTATTTTTATATAATATACACTCGTTCATCGTGGTAAATCATAAATGACTGTCATGCCATGACAATTTTTTTTGGATATTGAAGAAAACTGAGAAAAAAAACGTACGCTGCAACAATATCACTAATATATTTAGGTTGTTGGTATAGTAAGATGAAATGTGAAAATCATGAAACTTTGTTTAAAAAGTCATGTAATTTTATTGTTTAAAATGTACAGACGATATACTCTGAGAAACTTTTTATTTTAAATATCCTATTTGTTTTGTAAGGTATCGAGCCGCGCATGCACGACTTTCTAATACCAGTTTACCATCAGTCGGTCTATGTTTCTACGGCACCTTTTCGGTCTTCCTGGCACTGTTTATTTTTCTTTAACCGATGTTAAAAGGTTACGGGAAAAAAAATTAACATTTAGGAAATTATGTTCGTTTTGAAAGCAAATTATGCTTAAAAAAATGATTACATAATTTGAGAAATTTAATAAACAATTGAAAAGTTCATGGCCCTGTGGCCATGTTCATAAAACTAATGTTACATACTGCATTAAATGACTTCCATATTGTGCACTGTGTATCCTAAAACTATATTTTTGTACTTATTCTGATTGCATTTTGGTCAGTTATGACATACATGCCATGAACGAATAAGCAGCAAAAAACTTGCTAATTTTGGGTACTAATAAGTCAATTTAATATGCCACAGTACAATGTCTTGTTCCTATTTTTCTACAGCATTGGTATACAATTTATTTTTTAACATCTAAACTGTCATTTAACTATTCAGCAATGGTCTGTAACAAATCCAAAGATTGAGCAGTAAAATGACTGATATAAGATTAAAAGGCAAAATGGAAAGTTTGATGTCCATTTGAACAGCTTAACACAAAGTATTGTAGCAAGTTAACAGGAGTTTGCAATTACTTCTGTTAAGCAGCCTCTTGTGTTAAGCAGCCAAATATGTTAGTTTTATATTTACAGCCAAACTTGGTCTGTATTCAACAACCACATGCTCTAAGGGGCCATTATAGTACATCCCCACTGTATGCTGCAACTTAACACAGGTTTGGTTGTATATCATTATGCACATTACTCATTACTATTCTGAAAAACTCAAGAATACTCATCTACTCCGATTTTGATGAATAATTACTCATCGGCTTAAAAAACAAGAGGGCCTGAGGACGCTCTACTGACTCATAGTGGCCATAACACTTTTTGAAATTCTACTATGCAATAGAAACATCTGGGCGGGGTCATTTTTAACTCTAGGGACACCATTTCAACAAATCTAACAAAACTATAGTTGGTCATCATTACTACATAAACATTTTGAAAATCTGTTGGACCGTTCATGAGAAGAAGACTAAGTTTTGGACTATTTTTAGTAATGGTGGCCATCTTGAATTTTAGATAGAAAAAATAAATCTTTTGTATAGTCTCCTATGCAATAGAAACATCCATGTGAAGTTTCAGTTTAATTGGCCTAGCGGTTCCAGAATAAATGCAAAAAAAAAGAGAATTTTCTGTTTTCCCATTGTATCCCTATGTTATTCCCCTTACAGGGCCCCTATATAAATTAACCCCTAAATTCTTATCTGCAATCAAACCCCTACACTTAGGGATAATTTATATCAAATATGTACAAATCTGACATACCGGTTCTTAAGAAAACAATTTTACTAATTCCCAATTTGTACCCTTTTGGGGCCCCTCCTCACGCCTTAAGACATAGGAACCCAGTCATTTTTACAAATCTTAACTGCCTTTACCTAACAATGCTTAAGTGAAGATATAGGCAAAATTATTTCCATTAAGAAAAAATATATATATATACCGGTATATTATATTGACATGTGTCCCCTTACTGAACTCTTAGGGCAGGGTCATTTTTTACCCTAGGGACACCATTTGAACAAATCTAACAGAACTATAGTTGATCATTACTATATAAACATTTTGAAAATCTGTTGGGCCGTTCATGAGAAGAAGATTTTTTAAGTTTTTGACTATTTTTAGTAACGGTGGCCATCTTGAATTTCAGATCGAAAAAAAAAATCTTCTGTATAGTCTCCTATGAAATAGAAACACCCATGTGAAGTTTCAGTTTAATTGGCCCAGTGGTTTCAGAGAAAGTGCTGCTAACAGACGACAGACAACAGACGTCAGACGACGGACGACAGACAACGGGCCATTGCAGGCAATTGCATAAGCACTTCTGGCCTTTGGCCAGTAGAGCTAATTATTTGGAGCTCTGCCCTGCCAGATGACTTTTGTAAATGTGATACTGTCTAAAACACATAAATGCTATGTAGATGTACTTGATGACTATAATAAAAACTGATTTGTTCTCCCAAAATACGGCCTTGACACTGATGTTCTGTATGGAATGCAGAAATGTTGGATTTACAACCCATGCAGCAAGTCATTAAGGCCCCCTTTGAAAATAAATTAGCCATAATTGCAAAAATGAAAACTGGAAGTTCACTCAACAAGAATTTCAATATGGTAAATACAGCAATTTTTCTACATGGGAGAGCAATAACATGGGATGGAATAATAGTGTGTGCAGAAACTGAATTTTCTGCATATTTAACATTACTTTGACCTCACCTGCTACAGTTTCACCTATTAATTATTAATTGATACCCTTTGACATCAAAACAAGTATTTTGGGTAGGGATATGACACAAAGTCATAAAACAAGTGAGAGTTTTGTCAAGCATTGTACAATATCTAAAATAATTGAAAGTCGCAATATTTACACAAAAATTGTTTTTTGTTCATTCATTCATGAGTATATATTCGCAGAATCACGAGTATGCAATATTAAAAATAAAAATATTACAACTATAAATACAACATTAAAAAAATAATTATCTAAATATAAACCCAGCATAAAATATCATCTTTCTTACATCTTAAATTGCACACAATACAGTCATAAAATATGTTAGCAAGTATCACCAACATCAAGACGTGTTGGTTTCCAACATTTTTCTTTCTGCCAAGCTTCCTTTTTCTATTTCATGTTTTTTCTCTTAATAAAATGGAGATTTTTTTCTATCATTCACTTAAAAACACTAGGATACATGTATTTTTTTTATGTAACACGTGTCACATGTCGCCCCAGCAAGAACGGAGATTAACACCATTTTTAACATATTTCAGGTTATTATTTATATGGCATATCCAGTTTTGTTGGTTGGGGAAGACCTTGGAATAAAATCCCAGTAGAACCAAACTCCTTCCATAAGTAACAGACCATCATTCTCATATAAAATGTTTTGGATACAGTTGGAACAGAGCCCATAAAATCAAACAATAAAAATATATTATGGACAATAAGAATCTAACATGGGTTTGAGGTTCAGATAGAAAATTCCGTCCCAAGGGTGACCTATTTTGGCCGGATTGAGGCTCTGCCGAGTACCAACGTAAACAGTTGTCCCAAGGGGCAGAATTTTCCATCTGAACTGAAAAAGCCATGACTGATTCTTTTTATTGCATACCAAACATATTAAATAATTATTTTAACTTAATTTATTGTTAAATTTTTTTAACAACGGTTGTTTTTAAGTCATTATATTATATGATTTACGTTATATATTTAATACATTAGATCATAAATGAGTCTAAATGTCATAGCATGAGATTTTTATCCTGGCCCTAGGGTTAGAAATATCTCACCTTGGTAAAAATGAAGAAATTGTATAATGTCATTTTTAAAATGATGTGCACATTACAATATAGAAGGTGTACGACTATTTATTTAAGCTGTCCATACTTTCAAGTATTCTGAATGTGTTTTTACATAAGATCAACATCAAGATTTGGTGGATAATTATTTTTTTCTTAAAATTTGTCAAAGAGATAGTCTGTGAAATAAGACCTAAATCAACCTGGCCTCATCATTATACCATGGGGGTTGTTATATCACAACCCTTGATTTATTGTGATGGAGACTGCCAAATCCAAATTCATCACCAAATTCCTTCCCAATTTTTTCCTTAACAGGGTCAGAATGAATCTCCAACATTCTACCTGCTATCTCCACCCAAGATTGTCCAAGTTCCAGTGTTGTACAAACAAGGGGACAGCACTTATCCACTGTGATGCAAAACGCTATGCCATGTTCAAATGCTATCCAGATAGTTTGCATTAAGGTTCTGTTTGGCTGTCCCAAGTCCTTTAGTGTATCCATCATTTTAGAAATTAATTCAAATGACATGTTTGGATCTTTAAAGTCCTGCGGCAGATGTTCAGGTAGCAGAAGCTTGATAATGGACAGTAACACTATGGCAGTGGCCATCAACTGCAGTACTAACATCTCAACCTTCACGCCTGAAACAAAAACAGTTTGGTAAGTCATCTTTAAAAAATCAAATTATACAAATTTATTTTATATTCAGATAAAAAGTAAGCTCAGACTGTTTGTGAATCCCCCCACCCCACCGCTCAAGCCATTTTCTGGGTAGATGCAGTATTGAGTGTTATTTATTGGAGGTAATCAACTTGAGCCTGGGATTGAACTTACAACCTCTGGCATGAGCAGCCAATACCATATTCATCCTTTACACCACTGTTCCAATTTAAAATTATGATACACGACAGCATTTGAATACTCTAAATTTATTTCTCAGGGCTGCGATGAGATCAATATACATTGTATTATTATATATTATGTTTTTAATTATTTAGATAAATACATAGAGTCGTCCAGGGCCGAGTGATCTAAAACTTTGTTACACCTTACTTGTGAGGCTGTTGATTAGAACAATTTTGATCCAAAAGAAAGCTGACAGGTTACTTGCAGAAGGAGGGCAGTTACCATCAGATTAATTCTTCGGTCTCGCACTACAAAAACTGGATATGTCATTAAGTTGTAAGCCCATCATTGATTTTTGTTCTTTATTCCACAGTTAATAAAAAACATTTGCATGCTTGTCATTAATAGAAGGACCCAAAGCAAGTGAAAATTACATTTTATTGTTTGTCAACCTCTGCACTACCAATATGAGAAAAGTTTGGGTCATGTAGCATAATAGAGATTTATTTCTGTTCAGGGTGTACAGTTCATTACTGACAAAGTGAAAGTAGGCGTCAGTAATCATATATTCATACCCCCAATTTCCCAGCATCAATTCAAACATGAAAATGCTTTCAATGTGTTCAAAATACAATGTACATCAATAATGCCATTAAAAAAAATTTGAGTATTAAAATAATGAAATGCATTTTTAAAGATGAAGAAACAAGGATTATTTATAACTGCCGTTATGCAACTACCCCACTGAAGCATTTCCTTTTTCTTATGTTGGTGCTATGCCTATATAGCCTGTTAGGTGTTGAAAACAGAAAAAATCTGTAATGTGTGCTTAACTGTAGAAAGTTTATCTTAAATAATAACTATTGACTTACTAAGAATAAGATTGTATTGTCAAAGTCAGAAAAAAGTAAACACATCAAGTAAAGTCAGAGGTTAACACACTTAATATTTGTCAGTTTATCATTTTGTAATTTTTGGTAGGGGTCATGGTTATTATTAATTATAAAACAACATCACAGTGGTGGCCTAAGGATAGAGGGTGTCCATCTTGCATGAGAAAAGTTATATCCCGGCTGGGTCATGCCAAAGACTTCAAAAATGGTACTAGAAGCATCCTCGCTTGGGGCTAAGTATTTAGAGGATAGTTCTAGGTTAGGTCAGCCCGATGTCAGTATAATGTGACTGGATGGGGTATCATACCATGTGTGTGCGGCATGATACTCCAGTGTGGCAATGCTTAAGTAGACAATATTGTGATATGATTGAAAAATTGTTGAAAGCGTCGCTAAACACAATACAGCAACAACATTAATTATTACCCCAAATTAAGAAAGGGAAATAAGTGTGAAGAGTAATAACACCTGTATACTTCATAACAGAAGCTCAGAAAAGTATAGATATTGTGATGTTTAAAACCATTCCAAAACAGTTAGTGAGAGGCTTAGTTACATACAACAAGAGTTGTCAGACTTGACCACAAAGCTCCCATATGGAGCAAAACTCACCACCCATGCAAAAATTGAGACTGGAGGCAAACACCAAAACTTAAACACAGCTGAACGCAAAAGTTTAACCTGGGTGGATACTGAAAACACCAGAGCCGATGACGCCTGGGTCATGAAAATAGCTCTCCTGGACATTTGTCCAGGTGAGCTAATAAATAGTAAACCAGCCATCCATATTCCACTTGGGTGCAGTTGTTTGAAAGGTGGTTAAGTTATCCATGTGGTTATCCTCCACTCTAATCTTGGTAAAAACTTATCCACCTTTCCAACAACCAGACCCTGGTAAATAGCCTTTGTCAACAAGGAACAAGGTCAAACAATTGAGTATGGTATACTTTTATATATTATGAAATTGGAAAATATTTCCCCCCATTTTTCAATAAAATTCCAATGTAAAATTTCTCTAATGGGGATTCTAGCCAATTTAACTTGACATTTTAATTGTGTAAAATATTTGGGATAACCAACCAAATATGAGGCTGTGTATTTAAGGATCAAAATGGTGGGCATTAATGTATACATGATTGTATATTACATACCAAGTGAATGTAAACCTGCAGATTTGAGAATCTGTTCACAAATAGAGAAGTCAACTCCAAGAAGAGTTTGAAGCTCCGGGGTAAGTACCCAATACCCTTCCTGAAATAATAAATAATATAGAATAATGAAAATCTTATTTCTGCGCTATGTGTAAATACACATATAGTGTTTTTTTTTTAACAAACAAACATCCCAGGGGGCAATGCATTTTTCAATAGCAGTGTGTTTATTTGGATCTGAGAATTTTGATATTTTTATTTTTAAAAGTTTGATACATTTGTTTGCTGACTACACATAACAATTACCGTAGAGTCCGCAAGTTTCATAAAAAATTTCTCAGATCCAAATTGGTGGGTGGGGGTGCAGAGTTTTATTAGGGGGATACAGTAACATCCGAATCTTTTATAGTACTAGATTGAGATCAAGTGAAACTTTAGTACGAGTCTTTCATAGTACTAGTTGGAGATCATGTGAATCTGTAGTGCGAGTCTTTCATAGTACAAGTTGGAGTTCAAGTGAATCTGTAGTGCGAGTCTTTCATAGTACTAGTTGGAGATCATGTGAATCTGTAGTGCGAGTCTTTCATAGTACTAGTTGGAGATCATGTGAATCTGTAGTGCGATTTTTTCATAGTACTAGTTGGAGTTCAAGTGAATCTGTAGTGCGAGTCTTTCATAGTACTAGTTGGAGTTCATGTGAATCTGTAGTGCGAGTCTTTCATAGTACTAGTTGGAGATCATGTGAATCTGTAGTGCGAGTCTTTCATAGTACTAGTTGGAGATCATGTGAATCTGTAGTGCGAGTCTTTCATAGTTCTAGTTGGAGTTCAAGTGAATCTGTAGTGCGAATCTTTCATAGTTCTAGTTGGAGATCATGTGAATCTGTAGTGCCAGTCTTTCATAGTACTAGTTGGAGTTCAAGTGAATCTGTAGTGCGAATCTTTCATAGTACTAGTTTGGGATCATGTGAATCTGTAGTGCGGGTCTTTCATAGAACTAGTTGGAGATCAAGTGAATCTGTAGTGCGAGTCTTTCATAGTACTAGTTTGAGATCATGTGAATCTGAAGTGCGAGTCTTTCACAGTACTAGATGGAGTTCAAGTGAATCTGTAGTGAGAGTCTTTCATAGTACTAGTTGGAGTTCAAGTAAATCTGTAGTGCGAGTCTTTCATAGTACTAGTTGGAGATCAAGTGAATCTGTAGTGTGAGTCTTTCATAGTACTAGTTGGAGTTCAAGTGAATCTGTAGTGCAAATCTTTCATAGTACTAGTTGGAGATCATGTGAATCTGTAGTGCGAGTCTTTCATAGTACTAGTTGGAGATCATGTGAATCTGTAGTGCGAGTCTTCCATAGTACTAGTTGGAGTTCAAGTGAATCTGTAGTGCAAATCTTTCATAGTACTAGTTGGAGATCATGCAAATCTGTAGTATGAGTCTTTCATAGTACTAGTTGGAGATCATGTGAATCTGTCGTGCGAGTCTTTCATACTACTAGTTGGAGATCGAGTGAATTTTTAGTGCGAGTCTTTCATAGTACTAGTTGGAGATCATGTGAATCTGTAGTGCGAGTCTTTCATAGTACTAGTTGGAGATCAAGTGAATCTGTAGTGCAAGTCTTTTATAGTACTAGTTGGAGTTCAAGTGAATCTGTAGTGCGAGTCTTTCATAGTACTAGTTGGAGATCATGTGAATCTGTAGTGTGAGTCTTGTATAGAACTTGTTGGAGTTCAAGTGAATCTGTAGTGCAAATCTTTCATAGAACTAGTTGGAGATCATGTGAATCTGTAGTGCGAGTCTTTCATAGTACTAGTTGGAGTTCAAGTGAATCTGTAGTGCGAGTCTTTCATAGTACTAGTTGGAGTTCAAGTGAATCTGTAGTGAGAGTCTTTCATAGTACTAGTTGGAGTTCAAGTGAATCTGTAGTGCGAGTCTTTCATAGTACTAGTTGGAGATCATGTGAATCTGTAGTGTGAGTCTTTCATAGTATTAGTTGGAGTTCAAGTGAATCTGTAGTGCAAATCTTTCATAGTACTAGTTGGAGATCATGTGAATCTGTAGTGCGAGTCTTTCATAGTACTAGTTGGAGATCATGTGAATCTGTAGTGCGAGTCTTTCATAGTACTAGTTGGAGATTGAGTGAATTTTTAGTGCGAGTCTTTCATAGTACTAGTTGGAGATCATGTGAATCTGTAGTGCAAGTCTTTCATTGTACTAGTTGGAGATTGAGTGAATTTTTAGTGCGAGTTTTTCATAGTACTAGTTGGAGATCATATGAATCTGTAGTGCGAGTCTTTCATAGTACTAGTTGGAGATCATGTGAATCTGTAGTGTGAGTCTTGTATAGTACTTGTTGGAGTTCAAGTGAATCTGTAGTGCAAATCTTTCATAGAACTAGTTGGAGATCATGTGAATCTGTAGTGCGAGTCTTTCATAGTACTAGTTGGAGATCATGTGAATCTGTAGTGCGAGTCTTTCATAGTTCTAGTTGGAGTTCAAGTGAATCTGTAGTGCGAATCTTTCATAGTTCTAGTTGGAGATCATGTGAATCTGTAGTGCCAGTCTTTCATAGTACTAGTTGGAGTTCAAGTGAATCGGAAGTGCGAATCTTTCATAGTACTAGTTTGGGATCATGTGAATCTGTAGTGCGGGTCTTTCATAGAACTAGTTGGAGATCAAGTGAATCTGTAGTGCGAGTCTTTCATAGTACTAGTTTGAGATCATGTGAATCTGAAGTGCGAGTCTTTCATAGTACTAGTTGGACTTCAAGTGAATCTGTAGTGAGAGTCTTTCATAGTACTAGTTGGAGTTCAAGTAAATCTGTAGTGCGAGTCTTTCATAGTACTAGTTGGAGTTCAAGTGAATCTGTAGTGCGAGTCTTTCATAGTACTAGTTGGAGTTCAAGTGAATCTGTAGTGCAAATCTTTCATAGTACTAGTTGGAGATCATGTGAATCTGTAGTGCGAGTCTTTCATAGTATTAGTTGGAGATCATGTGAATCTGTAGTGCGAGTCTTCCATAATACTAGTTGGAGTTCAAGTGAATCTGTAGTGCAAATCTTTCATAGTACTAGTTGGAGATCATGCAAATCTGTAGTATGAGTCTTTCATAGTACTAGTTGGAGATCATGTGAATCTGTCGTGCGAGTCTTTCATACTACTAGTTGGAGATCGAGTGAATTTTTAGTGCGAGTCTTTCATAGTACTAGTTGGAGATCATGTGAATCTGTAGTGCGAGTCTTTCATAGTACTAGTTGGAGATCAAGTGAATCTGTAGTGCGAGTCTTTTATAGTACTACTTGGAGTTCAAGTGAATCTGTAGTGCGAGTCTTTCATAGTACTAGTTGGAGATCATGTGAATCTGTAGTGTGAGTCTTGTATAGTACTTGTTGGAGTTCAAGTGAATCTGTAGTGCAAATCTTTCATAGAACTAGTTGGAGATCATGTGAATCTGTAGTGCGAGTCTTTCATAGTACTAGTTGGAGTTCAAGTGAATCTGTAGTGCGAGTCTTTCATAGTACTAGTTGGAGTTCAAGTGAATCTGTAGTGAGAGTCTTTCATAGTACTAGTTGGAGTTCAAGTGAATCTGTAGTGCGAGTCTTTCATAGTACTAGTTGGAGATCATGTGAATCTGTAGTGTGAGTCTTTCATAGTATTAGTTGGAGTTCAAGTGAATCTGTAGTGCAAATCTTTCATAGTACTAGTTGGAGATCATGTGAATCTGTAGTGCGAGTCTTTCATAGTACTAGTTGGAGATCATGTGAATCTGTAGTGCGAGTCTTTCATAGTACTAGTTGGAGATTGAGTGAATTTTTAGTGCGAGTCTTTCATAGTACTAGTTGGAGATCATGTGAATCTGTAGTGCAAGTCTTTCATTGTACTAGTTGGAGTTCAAGTGAATTTTTAGTGCGAGTTTTTCATAGTACTAGTTGGAGATCATGTGAATCTGTAGTGCGAGTCTTTCATAGTACTAGTTGGAGATCATGTGAATCTGTAGTGTGAGTCTTGTATAGTACTTGTTGGAGTTCAAGTGAATCTGTAGTGCAAATCTTTCATAGAACTACTTGGAGATCATGTGAATCTGTAGTGCGAGTCTTTCATAGTACTAGTTGGAGATCATGTGAATCTGTAGTGCGAGTCTTTCATAGTTCTAGTTGGAGTTCAAGTGAATCTGTAGTGCGAATCTTTCATAGTTCTAGTTGGAGATCATGTGAATCTGTAGTGCCAGTCTTTCATAGTACTAGTTGGAGTTCAAGTGAATGTGTAGTGCGAATCTTTCATAGTACTAGTTTGGGATCATGTGAATCTGTAGTGCGGGTCTTTCATAGAACTAGTTGGAGATCAAGTGAATCTGTAGTGCGAGTCTTTCATAGTACTAGTTTGAGATCATGTGAATCTGAAGTGCGAGTCTTTCATAGTACTAGTTGGAGTTCAAGTGAATCTGTAGTGAGAGTCTTTCATAGTACTAGTTGGAGTTCAAGTAAATCTGTAGTGCGAGTCTTTCATAGTACTAGTTGGAGATCATGTGAATCTGTAGTGCGAGTCTTTCATAGTTCTAGTTGGAGTTCAAGTGAATCTGTAGTGCAAATCTTTCATAGTACTAGTTGGAGATCATGTGAATCTGTAGTGCGAGTCTTTCATAGTACTAGTTGGAGATCATGTGAATCTGTAGTGCGAGTCTTCCATAGTACTAGTTGGAGTTCAAGTGAATCTGTAGTGCAAATCTTTCATAGTACTAGTTGGAGATCATGCAAATCTGTAGTATGAGTCTTTCATAGTACTAGTTGGAGATCATGTGAATCTGTCGTGCGAGTCTTTCATACTACTAGTTGGAGATCGAGTGAATTTTTAGTGCGAGTCTTTCATAGTACTAGTTGGAGATCATGTGAATCTGTAGTGCGAGTCTTTCATAGTACTAGTTGGAGATCAAGTGAATCTGTAGTGCGAGTCTTTCATAGTACTAGTTGGAGATCATGTGAATCTGTAGTGCGAGTCTTTCATAGTACTAGTTGGAGATTGAGTGAATTTTTAGTGTGAGTCTTTCATAGTACTAGTTGGAGATCATGTGAATCTGTAGTGCAAGTCTTTCATTCTACTAGTTGGAGATTGAGTGAATTTTTAGTGCGAGTTTTTCATAGTACTAGTTGGAGATCATGTGAATCTGTAGTGCGAGTCTTTCATAGTACTAGTTGGAGATCATGTGAATCTGTAGTGTGAGTCTTGTATAGTACTTGTTGGAGTTCAAGTGAATCTGTAGTGCAAATCTTTCATAGAACTAGTTGGAGATCATGTGAATCTGTAGTGCGAGTCTTTCATAGTACTAGTTGGAGATCATGTGAATCTGTAGTGCGAGTCTTTCATAGTTCTAGTTGGAGTTCAAGTGAATCTGTAGTGCGAATCTTTCATAGTTCTAGTTGGAGATCATGTGAATCTGTAGTGCCAGTCTTTCATAGTACTAGTTGGAGTTCAAGTGAATCTGTAGTGCGAATCTTTCATAGTACTAGTTTGGGATCATGTGAATCTGTAGTGCGGGTCTTTCATAGAACTAGTTGGAGAACAAGTGAATCTGTAGTGCGAGTCTTTCATAGTACTAGTTTGAGATCATGTGAATCTGAAGTGCGAGTCTTTCATAGTACTAGTTGGAGTTCAAGTGAATCTGTAGTGAGAGTCTTTCATAGTACTAGTTGGAGTTCAAGTAAATCTGTAGTGCGAGTCTTTCATAGTACTAGTTGGAGATCATGTGAATCTGTAGTGTGAGTCTTTCATAGTACTAGTTGGAGTTCAAGTGAATCTGTAGTGCAAATCTTTCATAGTACTAGTTGGAGATCATGTGAATCTGTAGTGCGAGTCTTTCATAGTACTAGTTGGAGATCATGTGAATCTGTAGTGCGAGTCTTCCATAGTACTAGTTGGAGTTCAAGTGAATCTGTAGTGCAAATCTTTCATAGTACTAGTTGGAGATCATGCAAATCTGTAGTATGAGTCTTTCATAGTACTAGTTGGAGATCATGTGAATCTGTCGTGCGAGTCTTTCATACTACTAGTTGGAGATCGAGTGAATTTTTAGTGCGAGTCTTTCATAGTACTAGTTGGAGATCATGTGAATCTGTAGTGCGAGTCTTTCATAGTACTAGTTGGAGATCAAGTGAATCTGTAGTGCGAGTCTTTCATAGTACTAGTTGGAGTTCAAGTGAATCTGTAGTGCGAGTTTTTCATAGTACTAGTTGGAGATCATGTGAATCTGTAGTGTGAGTCTTGTATAGTACTTATTGGAGTTCAAGTGAATCTGTAGTGCAAATCTTTCATAGAACTAGTTGGAGATCATGTGAATCTGTAGTGCAAGTCTTTCATAGTACTAGTTGGAGTTCAAGTGAATCTGTAGTGCGAGTCTTTCATAGTACTAGTTGGAGTTCAAGTGAATCTGTAGTGAGAGTCTTTCATAGTAATAGTTGGAGTTCAAGTGAATCTGTAGTGCGAGTCTTTCATAGTACTAGTTGGAGATCATGTGAATCTGTAGTGTGAGTCTTTCATAGTATTAGTTGGAGTTCAAGTGAATCTGTAGTGCAAATCTTTCATAGTACTAGTTGGAGATCATGTGAATCTGTAGTGCGAGTCTTTTATACTACTAGTTGGAGATCATGTGAATCTGTAGTGCGAGTCTTTCATAGTACTAGTTGGAGATTGAGTGAATTTTTAGTGCGAGTCTTTCATAGTACTAGTTGGAGATCATGTGAATCTGTAGTGCAAGTCTTTCATTGTACTAGTTGGAGATTGAGTGAATTTTTAGTGCGAGTTTTTCATAGTACTAGTTGGAGATCATGTGAATCTGTAGTGCGAGTCTTTCATAGTACTAGTTGGAGATCATGTGAATCTGTAGTGTGAGTCTTGTATAGTACTTGTTGGAGTTCAAGTGAATCTGTAGTGCAAATCTTTCATAGAACTAGTTGGAGATCATGTGAATCTGTAGTGCGAGTCTTTCATAGTACTAGTTGGAGTTCAAGTGAATCTGTAGTGCGAGTCTTTCATAGTACTAGTTGGAAATCAAGTGAATCTGTAGTGCGAGTCTTTCATACTACTAGTTGGAGATCGAGTGAATTTTTAGTGCGAGTCTTTCATAGTACTAGTTGGAGATCATGTGAATCTGTAGTGCGAGTCTTTCATAGTACTAGTTGGAGATCATGTGAATCTGTAGTGCGAGTCTTTCACAGTACTAGTTGGAGTTCAAGTGAATCTGTAGTGCAAATCTTTCATAGTACTAGTTGGAGATCATGTGAATCTGTAGTGCGAGTTTTTCATAGTACTAGTTGGAGATCATGTGAATATGTAGTGCGAGTCTTTCATAGTACTAGTACGAGATCAAGTGAATCTGTAGTGCGAGTCTTTCATAGTACTAGATGGAGATCATGTGAATCTGTAGTGCAAGTCTTTCATAGTACTAGTTGGAGATCATGTATCTGTAGTGTGAGTCTTTCATAGTACTAGTTGGAGATCATGTGAATCTGTAGTGCGAGTCTTTCATAGTACTAGTTGGAGATCAAGTGAATCTGAAGTGCAAATCTTTCATAGTACTAGTTGGAGATCATGTGAATATGTAGTGCGAGTCTTTCATAGTACTAGTTGGAGATCATGTGAATCTGTAGTGCGAGTCTTTCATAGTACTAGTTGGAGATCAAGTGAATCTGTAGTGCAAATCTTTCATAGTACTAGTTGGAGATCATGTAAATATGTAGTGCGAGTCTTTCATAGTACTAGTTGGAGATCATGTGAATCTTTAGTGCGAGTCTTTCATAGTACTAGTTGGAGATCATGTGAATCTGTAGTGCGAGTCTTTCATAGTACTAGTTGGAGATCATGTGAATCTGTAGTGCGAGTCTTTGGTAGTACTAGTTGGAGATCATGTGAATCTGTAGTGCGAGTCTTTCATAGTACTAGTTGGAGATCATGTGAATCTGTAGTGCGAGTCTTTCATAGTACTATTTGGAGATCATGTGAATCTAGTTGGAGATCATGTGAATCTGTAGTGCGAGTCTTTCATAGTACTAGTTGGAGATCATGTGAATCTGTAGTGCTAGTCTTTCATAGTACTAGTTGGAGATCATGTGAATCTTTAGTGCGAGTCTTTCATAGTACTAGTTGGAGATCATGTGAATCTGTAGTGCGAGTCTTTCATAGTACTAGTTGGAGATCATGTGAATCTGTAGTGCAAGTCTTTCATAGTACTAGTTGGAGATCATGTGAATCTGTAGTGCGAGTCTTTCATAGTACTAGTTTGAGATCATGTGAATCTGTAGTGCGAGTCTTTCATAGTACTAGTTGGAGATCATGTGAATCTGTAGTGCCAGTCTTTCATAGTACTAGTTGGAGATCAAGTGAATCTGTAGTGCGAGTCTTTCATAGTTCTAGTTGGAGTTCAAGTGAATCTGTAGTGGTATGGAAGAAACAAAAAAAAGTCTCAATGAAAACACATCCCACAGTTCATTACATTAGCACCACCTAGTGGTAACATGCTTGGCAAACCAACAAGTTAAGTATATTGACCAAACAATACTTGATAATTTAGTAATACAAACCTCAGTCTGCAAGTCCAGTACTGACTGTAAAGTTTGCACAGTTAGTCGAGATTGACGGGACTGTATAGACAGGACCTGTACGCCAATACCATGCATGTATAGATCACCTCCAGGCACAACTGTAAATAATGGTCGGAACTTTATAAAATGTAACTACAATATACATATATTGAAGAAAGTACCTTTGGTTCATGCAATAGATTTTTTTTGTCCTTGCACTAGACCTGCGGTGTCAGACCCATAAATACTTGATGTTCATTCTTTGTCAGGGAATATGTTCACTTTTTCAATATATATGATACAAGTGATTGATTGATTGAATAGTTAGCGTTATTTTTATGCCATCCAGGGCTAACAGACCTTATCACTGTTTCCTGAGATCCTGGAAGGTTAACCAGTACTCGAGCACACCCAATTTCTGCAAGTAACTGACATGTTTCTCACTTGAATCAGCGGTGAGAGACGAATGATTATGAGACGCAATGCCGTACATCAAACATCACAGAGACTGTTGCCGGGCCGGGATTCGAACTTGCGACCCCTTGATTGACAGTCAGACGTGCTAACGACTGAGCTAATCGGGCACAGCATGATACAAGTGTCCATATGTGTTAACATAATACATCATCGTATTTAATTTGATAATTTCTCTTACAATATATACACTGGTTAGTTTGATGTTGAAACTTAATGTGAATGCATCACTACATGTCACATATTGTTCCACCATTGGGAGAAAATATGTTTGATGACTGGACCAGAGGCGTTTTTAAGTAAAATAGTTGTAATTGTTTCTTGTCTAATAATAAGATGTAGCTACAAATATATTTCGCTGTTATAGTTTGACTCAGTCATCTTATTTTGGACAATTATTTTTTGCTCGAGTAATTTTCAATAACTGTGTTATAAAATGTATATACAAGAGCTGTCAGAAGACAGCATGCTTGACATATGAAAGCTTGTCTCAAAATAATATCGGATAACTGATAATTAAATCATCTTTCTGAAACATTTTAAACAAACTTTAAGTTTAAAATGAGTTATCCCACTTGTGTCTCTTTTGGTCGGGGAGCAAGTTGTGATATTGTATTGCATGAATAGCAGTTTCTGAGATATATGCTAAGTTCCTAAGGCAGGTATAATGCTACCTAAAGTCAAAACCAGGCTATCCCACTTGTCCCCTGGAGTCATCTCAATGGTAGTGAAGATGTAATTAAGAGAGTTTCATTGATGCACGACTAGTAGTTACTGACACTGGATCTTATAGAATTTGAAATAATTTTTTCAATTATAATTCTGCCTAAAATTAAAATTCTGTTCTCCTCTGTGTTCTAAATGGTGATAAAATTTCAATAATGCATGGATAGTAGTAATGGAGATATGAAGTTGCTAAAAATTGTAACCAAATTTTCTTTGTATAAATCTGCCTATAATCAAAATGGAATTAAATAACTTGAGTTAGAAAGGGATCTAACTCATTATCAATTTGACCTAAACATTTTGATAATAAACATTCTGACCAAGTTTGCTAAAAATAGATTTAGATTAAAATTAACGGACATGGAGAGCTGGGCACCAATTTTACTATTTTTGAAGGACTATAAGACAGGCTATCAAATGCAGCCCAGATTTTCTTTCAATTCATGCTGAGACAAAGTTTAGTGTATTACCTGTGTAACAGGCATACAACTATTGTTATAATTCTATTGCTGTTATTAAATAATAAAAAAAATAAAATAAATAAAAAGCTACAAATATCACTGAAGGTGATGTATATCCCCACAGCCGGTGCACTGACATCCCCACAGCTGGTGCACTGACAGTTAAAGCACCCTTTTGTTGCCTGCTTTGACACAGTGAACCAATTAGAGTAACCAATCACTTTTGTAAAGTGTCTTTTAAATTCCAGCAAATGGTTGCCAAGAAATGGCAACAAAAAAAATGTATAAAAAATTCAAAGGGCCATAACTCATTGAAAAAAATTTTGGGAGCAACATGCCGACAAAATTATGCACAACTAGGCTTGGTACATATCATTTTTGTGAAGTGTCATTAAATTCCAGTCAATGGTTGCCGAGAAATAGCGACAACAAAAAAAATGTCTGAAAAATTCAAAGGGACATAACTTATTGAAAAATTATTCTCTCGCAACATGCCAACAATATGCACAACAAGCTTGGTACCAGTCACCCTTGTGAAGTTTCACCGAGTTCGGGACAATGGTTGCTGAGAAATACGGATCACAAAAATTGTCCACAGATGGAAAAATATTTATGAAAAATTCAAAGGGCCGGAACTCATTGAAAAATTACTCTTGTGCAACATGCCAAAAATATGCACAACTATGCTTGGTACCAGTCACCCATATGAAGTTTCATTGAATTCTGGCCAATGGTTGCTGAGAAATAGTGATCACAAAAATTGTTCACAGACGGCGGACCGACTGACAGATGGACAGATGAGCGTGATTCCTACATAATAAATTTCAATTAAAAAGGTAAAAGATAAGTTTTTCAATCATGTTTATTGTAAAATGGTGTATCTATATGATGTTTGTAGAACTTTGTTAGGTGAGACTCTGGTTAATATGCAGTTTGTACAAGTCTGATAAGAGTAATAATTATTCAAGTGATGTTGTAAAAGATTTTCTTTATAGTCTCCTATGCAATAGAAACATCCATGTGAAGTTCAAGTTTAATTGGCCTGGTGGTTTCAGAGAAAGTGCTGCTAACGGACGACAGATGACGGACAATGCACCATCGCATAAGTCCTTCTGGCCTAGAACTAAAAAACAGAAGACTTGTGTGCTGTATTGGACAATAAGTGAAGTCTACTGTTAAAGTGAGATTGACCCAACGTGTGTCATTGTAAATAACAGTTCTGTGTAGGCTGCCTACCAGTTAATTCTCCACTTTGCTAAAGATTACACTGATTAGTAAGAATCTAAAGGCTGACAACAGTTAGGCACGATTGTGCATTAAGTGACACATGTATTAGATTAAAATTACAAGAGTTAGAGGAGACATAACCAACATCACAATTTTCTTGAACAATACATGGGCCATAACTCCAAAGTTGCTGGACTATTGGACTGGTTATCAAACTTGACCTGGACATTCAAACAAAGTTTGGTTCAGACTGGAAAAAAAATACTCAAGTTAGACAGAAAATCTCTTTTTTTAGACAAATGAACAGAAATGCAATCACTGTAATTATGCTGCCTTATCAGTGATGATTGATATACGACATTGTGTCTCATTATCATTCGTCTCTCACCACTGACTCAAGTGGGAAAGTTATCAGTTACTTGCGGAGATGGGGTGTGCTCGAGTACTGGTTAATCCCAGGAAACAGTGGTTTGGTTAACTGATCGTCTGTTAGCCCTCGATGGCATAAAAATGACGCTAAATATTCAATCAATCAATTATCCTTGGGCAGGGGGCCATACAATTGTCTGGTTTAAGATTTCAAAATAACTGTAGTGCAGTAGTCTAAGAAATCACAAGAGCTGTCAGAAGACAACAAAGCTTGCCTCTGGGTGTCTAAGTCCAAAAAGGGCCATATGTGTGGCAAAATGCAACACAGAGTTATGGTTCTTGTCTTTGTGTGTTCCAATAATGGTGAACACACATGGGAAGTTTCATTCACATCAAATGAGTGGTTGCATAGATATCTTAAACTTAAACGCAACTAAACGCCAGTTAAACCTTGGTGTCTAAGTGGAAAAAGGGCCATAACTGTGCCAAAATGCAATCCAGAGTTATGGTTCTTGTTTCTGTGTGTTCCATTGATGATGGTGAACACACATGTGAAGTTTCATTCACATCCAACGAGTGGTTGCTTAGATATATGAAACTTGTACGCAACTAAATGCAAAGTTTAACCTGGTTGTCTAAGTCCAAAAAGGGCCATAACTGTGCCAAAATGCAATCCAGAGTTATGGTTCTTGTCACTGTGTGTTCCATTGATGATGGTGAACACACATGGGAAGATTTATTTTGAGCTTAAATCAAGGGAGGCAACTGCATGCAAGGCTTTAAATAGATTAGCAAAGAGTGTTTGACATGGAACCATATAATTCAAAGGGTCCTCCGTGGCCGAGTGGTCTAAGGCGCCGTCTCAAGATCATTTACCTCTCACCGCTATGGTCGTAGGTTCGAGTCCCACTCGCTCCAAAAACTTTATGTGAGAAAGTTTCCAGTTACTTGCGGAAGGACGGTGGTTCTACTCAGTCTGACTCAGTCTGAGGTCTTCCTCCACCAGTAAAACTGGATATGCCATATATAACCTGAAATGTGTTGAAAATGGCGTTAAACCCCATTCAAAAAAAAAAAAAAAAAAATATAATTCAATTATTTCTGATATCCCGGCAAGTAAACTGAACACAGAAGAAATTGTAGCTAATACTCATGTGCAGTAGGGTATATAAAATTTTTCTGTCTATCTGAATACACACATCATTGTAAACATTCAGGTATAATATGAATAAGCTGATGGTTAGATATAAAACAGAGATTAAATGGTCAAACATCAAGGGTCAAAATATAGTCTTTACATACAGCTTAAACCCGTTTATATGTGTTCTATATAGAAGGATACAGGAAACCAGGAGAATGCATAAAAGCTGTGAGTGACACTTTCAAAGTGCGCAGTCTCTCATTGTCCACAATAATTTGATTACTGTACAATTGATACCTGATTATAAATTGATGCAGGGAGGACAAGAAAAAGATTTCCCCAAGTTATATTAAATGGAAGTGCCAGGAAGGAAGGCAAAACAAAAGAATGTATCATCTCAGAAATACTCAGAATTGTGTGACTCGTGCAGCAAGGACAGATACCAATTATCTGCTACAGGATTTTGTGTGGACTGTCAACATTAACTATGTGAGACATGCTACAAATACCACTGTTGTCCATTGCCTTCAAGAAACCATGCGCTGCTGGATATAAGTTCTATGCCACAGAAGAGGAATCCTACAGCAGTTAAGGACGTATGTACTGAGAAATGTACCCAACATGAAGGTAAATCTAATCAATACTTCTGTAAACCACACAATCAGCTTGGATGCAGCATCTGCATGACAACCAGCCACAGAGCTTGTGATGGCGTCAACTATATTGCTGATATTTCTAGGTGAATAGAAGAAAGCGACGAATACAAAGATTTCATTATGAAAATAAATGAAACCAAACAGCAATTTCAAAATAACAAGAAAAAAACAATTCAAAGTCTAAGACATGTTTCTGCCACATGTGACAAGGCCTTAGAGGTCATTCAGACACTGACCTCTGACCTAGAGATGCTGAAGAAATCTAAACAATATCAGCAGTTGTTTATCAAGATGATGAAAACACAGACTGATATGAAGACGATGAAGGGGAACAATGTATGTCAGTACATGTTTGTGCCTGATGCACAGGTCAACAATTTTTTAAGAAGCATGAAAAAGTTTGGACAACTGAAATTGAAGAACCCTGAAGACCTGCAAGCCAAACATGTACATGACGTCATGGTGAGCTCATCCAGTAACTGCTTTATCAGTGGTTTAACAATTATGTCTGATGGACAACTTGCCCTTGTTGAGCATCACAGAAGCACAGTTATACTTCTTAATACAAAACAAAACAAAGTTACATCACAGCTTCAGTTGTCATCGCAGCCATTGGACCTTTCAGAGACCAACCCTGGGGAACTTGCTGTAATTCTCTGTAATAAAAATACGATTCAGTTTGTGTCAGTTTCTGACACTCTGTCTACAGATCATGAGGTGAAGGTCATTGGAAGTTGCCAATGTATAGTGTACTATTTGGACAAACTTGTAGTGACATTTAATAGCTCAAATACAGTTAAAATCATGACAAAAAATGGTACTGTGTTGAACATTATATCTAAAGATGCCGGCAGAGGAAAATTATTTAGTCATCCACGTTATAAAAGTATTAGTCCTGACCAAACAACTGTTTATGTTTCTGACTGAGACAACAATTCTGCGACCAGTCTGACTGTGGAGAGGGAAGTTATGGCCGTATACAAGGATGATGACCTGGAGGGTCCCACAGGATTATGTATTTGCAGAGATGAGACCATCTATGTGTGTGGGCGTGTGTCTAACAATGTTCAGCGAATAAAGGCAGCTGGTGAGAAGCTACAGATTCTTCTGAGAGATGGAATACGGAGGCCCCAGACCATAACATGCAGTGAAAATGATGACAAACTCTATATTGTAAGTGATAATAACAATGTGAAAGTTAATCATCTTCAATAAACACTCTTGCGATTTTTAGTCAGTATGACCTTAGTAAATAGATATCAAACATACGTTGATGAAGATACAGAATCCTTGTGAAAGTTTATCATCTTCAATAAACACTCTTGGACTCACACCACTATTATCTCCCTTGAGTACTCTGGACCTACAGATAGAGGAGCTAGAAATAAAACTTTAGTTCTCTTTTCTCAGGGATTTGTATTGCAATGGTTTTTTTTTTTGCTAGCACAAGTTAAATGGTCAGTATTTTAGAAATCACCACTGAAAATTTGATGCTGATACCAGCTTTCTGGACAATTCTGTGTCATTTCAGAATTGTTGGTTTGAACTACATCTAGGGCGAATAGTTAAAATATTATTACTCTGGAAATTTATAGGTCTCACAAAAGCATTGAATTTAAAAAAAAACAACCTTGTCAAGGTATGTTTTTTTCCCTTTATAATTGCATATCTTGAACCAGTGAAGAACTTGAGCCCAGACACATGCTGCAGAATTTGATTTTTCACTCTGTTATGGACATAAATATAAATGTTACAATGGAGCCCTATGGGATATGTAATAGTGGTGTGAGATGTCTTGCGACTTTTAGTCAGTATGATCTTAGTAAATAGATATCAAACACATTTTGATAAAGATATAGAACCTGGGCAGAAACTGCTGATCCTTGTGAAGCAGACCACTACCATAAGAAGACCCATATACATACAGGGACAGAGATGACAAACTCTATTTTTGAATGTAGGATAATAACACTTTGAAAGTTTATCATTTTCAATAAACACTCTTGTGATGTTTAGTCTATTTTTTTTTTATTTAATCAAGGAATTATATAGATGAGGGAAAGCAACTGTTTGAGATTGTGTGAATGCTTGCATATTCTTGCAAAATCTTGTTTTTAATTATCTTAACTTCCATTCATCTAAGGAATACAAATCAAAATTCCTACACTGCAAAATGAAATTGTCATCAAAACAATACCATCCCCAGAAATTTGTGTTTAAAATTGTTAAAGTACTTGTAATTACAAAATTTGTATACTATAGCTAAAAGAACAAATTACAATAAATTTTTCTTCAAACCTCAATATCTTAAATTCAAGAGCTTTGTGCACGATTGAAACATCTTTAGACATCTAAGATTACATACAACTTTACAGTTTGTGTACAAGAAATCAGTCGCCTATGAATTAAGAATGATTAATTTACAATTATGAATCCTTCGTGCACTGTTTCATCAACATTTAGTCAGGAGATGCAAGTTTCCTGTCCTTCTATAGAAGTCCTTGATTTAATAAATGATTTATTTTGGGGTCAGGATATTTTTTTTGACAAATTGCTTCATGTATTTTGATTTTCTGAATGTTTTAAATGGTATTGAAAATGTTGAAAGTAGCATTCCATCTTATTTTATTTGTTTGTAAAAATCTAACTAAAAAACTATGATTTTGTCCAAATAAAACAGGGTCGTTGTAGGAACTTATTTTTTTAAAACATTCAGTGCATAATTATGTAGGTGTTTCCTGTATAGAATATATCCACTTTGGTCCCGGTGGTTTTCCATCCAATAAAATACACACTGCAAAGACCGGAAAATAGTCGTTGTTTAAACAGGGATTAAAAAGCCGCGCATGCACGACTCAATAAATTGTACAACAAAATGGCGAACGATTTGTAATAAATCATATTCCATGAAGATTCAACAAGATTATATCGTGTTATAACTTATTGTCGAGGAACATTCAATATCTAATTTGCAAATGAATTTAATGATATTTATTACATTGATATATAAAAAGAATGAATACAACCACGATTTCCGAAACGACTTTGCGACATGGCTTTTCACAAATTTTTTAGTTTGTTTATTTCCAATTTCAAGTCAGATTTCTCTAAAATGTTATACAGTTATATTGATTTTACATTATCGTTGTGTCCGCAGCAAAATATATGTAAACCAAAAAGACTACAGAATGTATTTGAGTGATGCAGTTTATGCAGTTTGTTCTGCACATGTTAGTGGGTGCATCGGATGCTTGTCGTGCAGGACAGACCGAGTGGCCAAGGGTCCGACCGTGCAGCACGTGTCATGGCGTGACCCCCCTAGTTTCATCAAATTTGCTTCACTAGTTTAATGTTCATGAAGCCTCAATAAAACTTACATTTAAATTACATTTTCTGTTATATAACTGTTTTCAATAATGAGACACAATGGCTTATATCGATCATCACGGAGAGTTGCCGGGTGAGTTGTCGGGTGAGTTTGAATTCCCGCCCGGGAACAGTTTCCGTGATGATTGATATACGACATTGTGTCTCATTATCGTTGGTCTCTCAACACTGATTCAAGTGGGGAAGGTATCAGTTACTTGTGGAGATGGGGTGTGCTTGAGTACTGGTTAACCTTTCAGGATCACAGGAAACAGTGGTAAGGATGACTGATCGTCTGTTAGTCCTCAATGGCATAAAAATGATGATATATATTCAATCAATCAGTCAATGTTTTCAATTTAACTACTTTCATTTTCCCATTTTGATATTTAAAGAAGAGTCCTCAGAGGGCTACAAATAGAAATAAGAACATTTCAGAGGAAATGTTTTTTGTAAATTCTTCTTCCAACATTTCTTTTAGGAGACCACCATGCAATGCTTCACATAAAATAAGTAAGGTCTTGAAGTTTCAGAGAAAATGTTTTTTAAAGTTTTGAAATGTGTTTATATGCAACATTTTTGGGGCATATGTGGTTGAATCACACCAGTTCAAGAACTTGTCCGATATCTTGTGTGGTTATATAACTGCTGTGCAGGTCTGGTTAAGCTTCAATGAAAATGATGGTGTGCGTTAGTGTTTACAAATTTTCGCTATATAACTATGTAAAACAGTGACCCCTGTCCGGCTCCAAATTTGACCCAAGGGAACTGACTTCAACAAATGTTTTAGGAGACCTCCATGCAATGCTACATGTAAAATATCTAAGGTCTTGGCCTTGAACTTTCAAAGAAAATGACTTTATTGAGAAGATTTTTAGAAAAAAATGAAATTAAAGGGAGGTAATAAACAAGATTTTTGAATAATCACCATTTTATCCCTTTTTGAGCCCCTGCTGACCTATTATGGGTATTAAAATCCCCTTTAAAGGACACATTCTCAACTGTCATGACAAAACAATGTTCCAGACCTCAAGATAGTTGAAATAATATATAAAATAGGTGAGAAAAATAGAATTATCTGTTTTCCCGTAGTATTCCTATGTAAAATTTAAAGTCCCCTTTCGGGAACCCAGTATATCCTAACCCTTTTATTTAAACAAATTTGAATATTAATATTAATAAATTTGGCTCATCATTTAAAGATTTTTTTATAAATTTCCCAATTTTATCCTTTATTAGGCCCCTGCTGGTCTCTCATTTATATCAAATCCCCTATAAATGACACTGTCTCAACTGTTGTCTAAGCAATGCTCCAGACATGAAGACAGTTGAAATAATACCTAAAATAGATAAGAAAATCAGAATTTTCTATTGTGCCAGTGTTCTAAATCAAAGCCCCCTTACTGGGCCCCAAACACTGCTAGCCCCTTAATTTGAACAAATGTGAAACTCCTAGTCATAGAGATCATTTATACCAAATATGTACCAATATGATTGGACGGTTCTTGAGAAGAAATTTTTTAAATGTACGTTTCCCTGTGTTAAACTGACATGTCCCTAATTATGACCCTAGGGTCATGGCTTGAACAAACTTGATAGAAATTCATTAGACGATACTACAGGCAAATTATCAAAGCTCCATACCTTGCACATTTGGAGAAGATTTTTGAAATTTTGAAAAAAATTTCTGATACTTCCCTGGGGCAGGGCCAAATTTGACCCCAGGGTCATCATTTGAGCAAATTTGAGAGAGCTTTGTGTAAGAAAGTTTAACACAAAATTTGATGAAAAGTGGTTTCAGAGAGCTAAAATTATCTTTTACGTGTATTAGAACTATCATAATTGTTTTATTATAACATTTCTTAGCATAGGAGCTAAGCCAAATTATAGAAGAAATGCCATCTTTCTGCAGTGAAAGCTACAAAAAATACCCTCTCATTTAGAGTTAAACAGAACAAAGCAGAGGCCAACCTGAAAACTTCAACAGCTGAAGATTAAAGGGTCTTAGATACTTTTAACAGATGAATTTATGCCTATATACCTTGTTCTTGTATGTTAGGTCCACTGCCAAAATCATCAGCATCATCAGCAAGAAGACGCTCACAGACCTGTAGATTACCTTCCCTCTCCCACATGTCTGCTGTTGCTTTTTTGCGGTAATGAAATTTACCCATTCCACCTAGCAAATAAATAAAATTAATGTTGTTCATTTATACATAGTCTGTCCCACTCCTTTACATCTCTATTCTCAAAATTTTGTACCTATTTCTGACCTTTAATCTCTAAGCATGACCTTGATCTATGAGCTACTGACCTCGCTCTAGTGCATGACACATTGTTGGATTATAGTGAACATTTTATGCAAAGTTATTTCCAAATGTGTGGAGTGGTTTACAAGATATGAAGCAGCAATTTGTACCTATTTCTGACCTTAAACCTCTAAGTGTGACCTTGAGCTTGACATACAGACCTGGGTGCGTGACACATCGTTTGGTTATGTGGACATTTCAAAATCTCTCTATGAATAAGAAAGTTATAGCCTAGACAAGACCGATGGATGCACACACACACATTCACCGAACCACCATCGGGACAACTCTGTCAAGCTCACTGCAAGCGCCCTGAACACTTACACAGTCGTCATATAACATGACACATCACTGCTCATAAATGTGCCTATGCCACTGAACTTATGACGTCATTCAACTGGGAACTGCTGAAACATCTAAGCTATAGATCAGATATAAGTCCAACAGATTTTCCTTAACCCTTTCTTCCATAAGCATTTTCTTGGACTCAGCATTAATTCACCACATATCAGCAATAGGTGAATTATGTTTATATTAACTGACAGAGTGAATGATTGATTGATTGACTGAATATTTAGCGTCATTTTTATGCCATCGAGGGCTAACAGACGATCAGTTAACCTAACCACTTTTTCCTGGGATTAACCAGTACTAGAGCACACCCCATCTCCGCAAGTAACTGATAACTTTCCCACTTGAATCAGTGGTGAGAGACGAATGATAATGAGACAGAATGTCGTATATCAATCATCGCGGAGACTGTTGCCTGGAGGGGATTCGAACTCATGACCCCTGGATTGATAGTCAGACGCGTAACCGACTGAGCTAATCAGGCCCGGCTAACTGACAGAGTGGAAAACAGTGTAGTGTTTTCAAAGGCCTTCTGTGATTGGTGCGGGAAAATGCATATTTAGTAGTAAAAAGGTTAAGCTAACATAAGAAAATCTTCGGGATTTGAAATCTTAGAGGAGTTTAATGAGCAGCATACAAATATATCCAGTACATCAACAAGTGTTGCCTAGCAACCAGGGTTGCCAGACATCCAACCCACTGGCATGCAATGATAGAGAAGAAGGAACATGTATTACTTTGAAAGAATGTAGGAAGGTGAAATCTCTATCTTGTATACATTTCCTAAACTACTCCATTTGCAAGATTTTTGACATGAAGTATCCCAGTTGTGTATATTTTTGTAGTGGAGACAGTTCTGACATTGTACGACTACTTATTTCTATACAAATTTCAAAAGGAGCTATAATGTTACCTTAAATCAAAATCAAACTATCACATTTGTTCCCCGATAAGTCCTCTAATTGGTAGTGAAGATATGTGTGAAGTTTCATTAATGGGTCATAACAGTGGGGTTACTTTGGCAATCCGGCTTGTTATCAAACATTCTACTTATAAAATTTTTTACCAAGTTTGTTATAGATTTGGATTAAGATTACTTGAAATTACTTTTCCAAATGTTCAACTCTAGCACCACTAGTTATATAAGTTAGAAAGGAGATATCAATATTTCTGAAACAAGCTACGAACATCTACATACAGTTAAACCTGTGTAAGCGGTCACCTCTATTAAGCAGCCACTTATCTTAAGCAGCCACATTTGCTATGTCCCATTTTAATGTTTTAAGTGCAACTTAACCTGTATTAAGCAACAACCTGTCTTTAAAGGTCACTTTTGTTTCTTCCCTTGACTGGCTGCTTAAGACAGGTTTGACTGTAGTTATTGGGTCTATTAGATTGGTTACGAAAACCAGTGCAGATATTCAACCAATTTAGACTGACAAAGTTTTGTATATATTGGATTAGAATTACACGAGTGAGAGGAGACATTAACAATTTTTCAAAGTTTTCAGCCAGGCCTGATTAGCTCAGTTGTTAGCGTGTCTGACTATCAATCCAGGGGTTGTGAGTTTGAATCTCTGACCAGCCACATTCTCCTTGATGGTTGGTATACAACATTGCATCTCATTATCCGTCATCTCCTACCGCTGATTCAAGTGTGAAAATTACCAGTTACTTGCAGAGATGGGGTGTACTCGAGTACTGCTCAACCTTCTAGGATCCAAGTAAAACAGAAATAAGGTTAACTGATCATCTGTTAGCTCTCGATGGCATAAAAATGATGCAAAAAATTCAATTAATCAATCAATTATAGTTTTCACAAAATATGGGCCATAACTTCGAAGTTAATAAGACAACTGGGATGGTTAATGAACATGCTCGTGATATTCCCACATAAACATTGAAAATCTAGTTTGGTTAAGATTGAGTTTATATTACTCAAGTTTGAGATAAAACCTCTTTATTCAGACAGACGGACAGAAATGCAATCACTATAATTATGCCACCTTATCCTTAGGATTGAGGTCATAAAAAATTCTGGGTTATGATCTCAAAATGAGTGCAGTACAGTAAGAAATCAGAATACTAACCACATAATTTTTATAGAGAATCATACACGAGTGCTCACTTGATATAATTACTTTATTGATACATTTCTTAGCATAGGAGCTAAACTAAATCTAAGTAGAACCACTAAGTGAAAGCTACAAAAAAACTTTCTCAATTGAAGCAAAATATTAAGGACCAAGCAGAGGGAAAACTGAGGACTTCAGCACATACATGTAAAAGGGCTGGAGCCCAAAACTTAGGTTAATCAGCCGGGGAGAACCTTTAACAGATAATGAAATGAATTTATGCAATAAAGCTTGTGACTGTAAGTTAGTTCCAAAATCATCAGCATCATCATAGCACTTGCCTGCTAATACTTTTTTGCGATGACTAATTGTAACCATACTTCCTAGCAATAAATATGGTTTACTTAATTTTTTTTAATGCCATTTTTAACACATTTCATGTAATATTTGGCATATCCAGTTTTACTGGTGGAGGAAGACCATAGGCTGGGTCCCACTGAGTAGAACCACCATCCTTCCACAAGTAACTGGAAACTTTCTCACAGTTTTTGGAGAGAGTGGGACTTAAACCTACGACCTTAGCTGTGAGAGGTAAGTGATCTTGAGAAGGCGCCTCAGACCACTCAGCCATGGAGGACACTTGGTTCACTTGAACAACCTTGTTCAAACTACTTCTTTTTATCCATTTATTCCAGTATTATTTTACATTATAATTATATACATATTTTAGTATACAGTTTAACCTGTGTAAGCAATCATCTCTATTGAGCAACCCTTTGCTGTTTCCCATTTCTATGATTTCAGAGTAAAGAAATCTATTTTAAGCAATAACCTGTTTTAAAAAGCCATTTTTTCTCCATCCTTTGACCAAAAGCTTAAGACAGGTTTGACAAACTATTTTTCTCACTATAATAGCATACTCTTTTTCTATGTATTTCTTATATTTTCAAAGGCGGTAGATTCTTTAGTAACAATTGTCTAAGTATTTTGTTTTTCTAATGGAAAATAAATGGTAAATTATGTAAGTTGGCCGTTATAAGTATATATAATGTTACACACTGTTCTCCATGTTTGGTCTTATAGTAGTAATATGTGTATATATATATAGGTGAAAACTGTTTCTTGTGCCAAGGCCAAAATCTGTGCGTGCCCTAATACTTCTGTTAATATCTAAGATTATTTTTAAATAATGGTATAAGTTTATACTTATTTATTTTAGCTCAATTGCGGTGAAAGCTCAGAGCTTATATGAAACGCTCTCGAGTTCGCTTCCTGGGTAGAACCAGTACTGAGTGTTGTTTTATGAGAGGCATTGGGTCGATGGGGTGATCAAACCTGCAACCTCTGGCGTGAGCGGCCAACACTCTATACATCACACTACTGCCCTGCTTTTTAACCGGTGTTACAAGTACCAAGTAAACGTTATCACTTTATATGTTGTGTTATTCTAATATATTCAGATGTTTATGCTATTTTACTTTAAAAGTATCAAGTTTTCCGTCTTTGATTGCTATTTCTTCGAGTGATGAAAATGTATATTTCAATCTATTTATAAAAGCAACTGTAGATCATGTTTCATTCAATCGTCTTGTAGAAAATATGTCATTTTATTTTGAGAATAATTCAGACTTCTGTTTGTGACATGTTGTTTTCTATATTGGTATTAAATATAAAACATTTTTCAGAAAATTAGAAATTTCCATTTTTGGCAAAGAACCAGGTTCTGAGTTTATTTAGAAATGTTGGTGTTGCTGGACATGTCCAAAACATTTGGAAGAGGGTTTCTTCCTGTTTACAGATGTACATATAGGACTGGCAGTTAGGTTCAATGTATGTAGATATTTTTTCATGGTAGAATCCTAAAATTTATTCTTGTTTGAAACCATTGTTGTTGTGCACTAAGCTTGTTATTAAAAGGTGGCACAAATATTTTGTCCCATGTTCCTTCATCTATGAGGTAGATCTGTTGCCATTTTAACTTTGATGTAGGTTCATCATTGTTATTATTAAGTATTATGTATATGTCTTGACAACCTTTTTTAGATTTTGTAATATCACTATATGTTGGAGGTTGGATTGGTCTTAAACATGTTTTATTTAAAATTGTATTGTTTTTATTTTCAAATGTTTTATTAGCAATGACTTACCCATTGTATTGTGTAAAATTTTACATTAAATATATTTTTAAATTCTGATTCTGAGTAAAATCACCATTATTGCTTACGAAATCATAAAAAAGGTTAAGTCCCTTATCGTACCATGCTGATTTGTGAGTATGTCTTACCAAAACGGATTAGAAGTAGTTTTCATTATTTTCAAAATATAATAGACCCCAAAATCTAATAATTCTTTCAATGGTTTGTGAATTATATTTGCCCATTTTATATTAATCATCTAATCCTTATTACTTTTAAAGCTGCTATCAATGCATTAATGTTTACCATCTTAAGTCCTCCATGTCTATATGCTTGACAATAACTTTTTGCACGGCCCATTCCAGGTAAATGCTTATTATGTATTTTTATTATGTATTTAATAGCATTGAGTTGTGGGTTTGGAAAAGACATAAACAGGTGATTTAATATTTGAAGTAGAAGTTTTTTTTTGCTATAGTTTTCTATTTAATCTTGACTATGCTAACATGAATCGGTCTTGAGTTCATTTTCGAGGTAGAACCAGTCTGAGTTTTGTAATTGAGAGGACATTTGGTAGAGCCTTGTATTGAACCTACGACCTTTGGCATGAGTGGCAAATAAGCTATCCACTACATCATTGCTCCACTTAATCATTGTAATTATAAACTTATCAACCAACTCCACACATGGTTCATTCCTGTTGTCTCTGTCATATATTTTAAGCCCATGTGGTTCCAGCTAAGAATAGAATCACTGCCAATCTCTGCAGATGAGTTGGAATCCTCCTAATGGGTGTCATGTTCATTTTATCATTTTTTGTCATGTTCACAGTAATTATAGATAATTTAACAACCCCTGTGTGGTTTCAGAGAGCCATATGAGTGATGGCAAGAATGCGACTAATGTGGCCCATGCATGTCGTAAGAAGCGACAATTTGAGTAATATGATAGAATTTGCTGAAACTCTGCAGTTCTGCAGGTATCAAGGTTCTATGTAGAGTGAACCTGGAATCTTCCTTCCTGTTGGCGTCAAATAAACTATAATGTGTTGGTACGCCGTAAAACCCTATTCATTCATTCTGTCATATATTGACAAAGTTCACTGAAAAATTGACACAATGTTAAATGATCATTTTATTTTTTTAATAAAATATAAAAAGGATTGATTTATTGATTGAATATTAAGCGTCCATTTTTTTTGCCATCGAGGGCTAACAGATGATCAGTTAACCTCACCTCTGTTTCCTGGGATCAACCAGTACTCGAGCACACCCTATCTCCACAAGTATCTGATAACTTTCCCACTTGAATCAGTGGTGAGAGACGAATGATAATGAGACACAATGTCGTATATCTATAACGGAGACTGTTGCAGGGTGGGGGATTCAAACTCACGACCCCTGGATGGATAGTCAGACGCGTAACCGACTGAGCCAATCGGGCTCAGCAGAAAATTTCATTGAGCTATAACAGTTACAATAACGTAACCCTAAAGACAGAAGTCACATAATGACCGCATCCTGAGTGTTGCTGCCCTACCATGTGCCCTAATGACTGCAGTACACCTAGAATGCATGGAATTTATCTAATTGATAATATACACCAGCAGAATAGTACTCCAGGTCCGACACAAGTTTTCAAATCTTCTAATTAAAATACTCGTAAAGGTCTCACTTACCAATTACCTCCCCTTAGTGATGATAGCAAAATTATAGTGTCCAAGAAATCAGAGCTGTGTAAATTGGTTGGGCATTATTTTTGTTGAAAATGCTTAAAATGCCATTTCTTTTGTACACATGAGAACATTGAAACCTTATCATGAGTTCTGCCAAGTTTGGATGATACTGGGAACTGTTTGGTGAAGATATAGCAGTTGAAAGATGTGTAGTGATACTCTGCAACAAATGGACGGAATTGTCAAAAATGAAGGGTAGTCATCAAAACATGGAGTTGCCACGAAATTTATACCTATTTATGACCTTTAACCTCTAGGTCTGAGCTTTAACTGTGAACTGTGGACCTGAGATTTCCAATAGAATGCACAAGTTTTCTAACAGATATACATGTTTTCTAACAGATATACATGTTTTCCAGTAGAATGTACACTTTCCAACATGTCCATTTGTATAACAGCATATCTATTTCAGGGCTTAATTTACTTAATTATCACACCTGGAATACTATTTCCAGATCTTCAAGTCAAATATATATGAGCCGTTCTCCAGGAAAACCGGGCTTAATGACATTTTTTGACAATTAAGTATTTTTTTATTTTCGCATTAAATAAAGTTTCCTGAACATAAAACTGCTTTCATTTTAATTGTACGACGATTACTTTTTCTAATATCAACGTTTTCCTGCGAGAGGTATAATAACGCACGACGTCAATGTGCGACGTTAATGTACGACGTTTTACGTTATGTTTCAGAAAAAAAACAACGTTATTTTGCGCGCGAACAATACTGCAATGGCAATTACAACTCTTAGTTCTTCTGTATATTTTGATGATTGAAAAGAAATTAACACAACGTATCGAATCAAGCACAAATTCAAAGATGTGAATAAAAAATAATCAAAACTGTACTTGTATTTCTTCAACGATCATAACTGTAGTTATATATAGACATACAAGATGACAATACATATAGGTGTTGCTGTTTATAATAACCAAAACACCATCAACGCTCAACATAATTTCACATCACATTTACCAACTTATCTCACAGAAGGTAGATAACATTTACGTCTGAAATCAAAAGTACAATTCCCGATATTTTCTACCAAGTGAAAGTTATAATGAAAACGAGGCTTGCATAAATTTCACATTCAGATCATAACTACCCAATCGCGTAGAGGATGCCCATATACTCGATGTAGTTATGTGTATGTTACTGACTTAATTCAAACGTTTATTTATAAATTAAAACATTGAAATGCATCATGTTTAATGTTGTTTTAATTGATATTGATTTATTTTGAACGAAACCAAGTTATCATGGTGACATTGGCCATATAAATTAGATAAACTTTTAAAGTCTGTCAATAGGCGCTGGGCACGTTATGGCATAGCATCTTCTTCGAAGGTGAAGTCACGAGACTTTAATAAATTCAATGAAGTCTCGTCGGCGTCGAAGGCTTTCTTTACTTTCACAACACCGGGCTCTGCAGACGACATCATGAAGTACTGGTATTGCCTGTATGAATAGATTATTTCAAACAATAAAAAAACGCAATCTGACGAAATAATCAAATTATATTTTCCATTTTAGATCCGTCGTTACAGCATTTATTTTGATAAAATAATATCACTATTTTTTAAGTGATAAATCATGTCTTTATTTTTCATAAGGAATTCTTTCAATAAAGTCTATTTTATTTACAAAAAATGTATATTAAAATAATAGCTATATTTTTATAATATAATACCTGAATTTAGTTGTCGAACTTCACTTTTTAAACGACAAAGGTTAGTAGTCTAATGACATTTATTTTTCTGTCAAATCTATTATTTCAGAAATGGTGTTTCACTAAAAACTAATAAAAACATGTAACCTAAGTAACTAAAATTTAACACATGCGACGTTTATGTGTTTACAAGCGTTTAAGTATTTTTCTTTTTTGGTTTTATGCTATTGAAATACGTTTTCTCATTACTCAGTATATAACTAGGAACACATACTGTGTGTATGAAGTAAATGTTTAGATAAGCTATACCTTATTCCTCGTAATGGGCGGAATACTGGTCCGAGAAACGATTTCCAGTCACGCCATTGCCAGACTGGATACCGGACCGCAACATTTGTTGACGATGATTTGTTGACATCTTCAAGCTGACCTATGGTATCACAGTCAGTACGCCGATAGTTTCTTCAAAGAGGCAAAGCCACTGTCCACCAAACAGCGTGCATGACCGGGCACTTACATCATGTACTCTATGCGTTAGTGTTTTCCGGTCAATACTCGCCACATAAAATAACCAAGTACATACTGGTTTTTGTTCTGACCTGAAGTTAAAGTATGTGAAATAATAATTTATTTAAAATTTACATATTTTGTTAGTTCACTTATCATTAAATAAAAGTGTTTTTCCTTGAAAACTTACAGGGTAAATTTACATGCGTGTTTCCAATTACATGTAGTTATAGTAATAGTGTAATACATTAGCCAATATGTTCGTTGTACTCCAAGTTCATTATCATAGTATGCATTTATAGATAAGCATCAGTCAAAATGAATTTTACATGCTAGATAGTAATGATGAAAAATAAGTCGGACATAAAAGAAAAAAATCTTAAATTTACCTGGGCAGTTGTCTGCATGTATAGTACAAGTTGTCTCGCCACTGCCGTGCGACTGTAAAGCCCAGTCGATCATCGATATTACAGAGTTCGGACCGTGAGTTGATGTTCCATCTTTTCCAATCGTCTCGTTTTTATCGATTAAGAAATTCAATGGCCGGGGAACTCCGTCCAGACGAAATCCAAATATCTGTATTTTTCTAAGCGTTGTAAAATACAATGGGCCCATCTGCCTGGCGTGATGGGGTGAACATACATTTTGGCTGAAATCAAACCGTATAGTGTACATATTGTTCTGCCTCAGAGATGTCATGGGCTTGTTTGGCTAATTTAATACATGTGTTATATACTTCTCTTTCTTTTTGTGCCTGCAATATATGTTCTTTCATTTTGTTTGTAGATTCCAGCTTTTCTTTTTCAGTGACAGAATCCATTATGGCTTTTCTCATTTTCTCACAAGAAGCACATACATCGTCTCTAGGTGTCGCTATTTTTACATGAGAAAGACATGTATTCCATACATTGCAGAATGTAGTATATTTTACAGAACGGCATTCTGGGCTCTTTTCAATACAACCAGCAACATATTTTTCATGGACTCATTTTTTCGATGTATCACTTGGCAAATAAATTGGAGGTATATTGTCCCGTCCCCTTGGAGCAGCTGGCTGTGGCATCCCAAATTCGTATGCGTAATTCGAAATGAACTGAACGACCAATTTGATGTCATCAAATTTAAGGGACTTAGCTGGTTTCCGTCCTGTATTTGCATGTGTTCTTTGGGTTTAGCCGTGTTTACTGATGTGTGTCATAATGTTTTGAAGTCTGTGTTTACCTATGTCAAAAACAAGTTTGAATGTGTTCTTACATACATGTTTTCCAAGAAAAAAATACTCATATCTTACTCTCTGTCTTTTCTTTCCGCGTTTTGTTGATTCATTGTCTGAACAATCAACCAGTGTTGCCATAATGTACATTTCTTTGTCACTTTTCTCCATTTCACGCACATCCAATACGTGTTTGTAAATATCTTGCTCTTTAAAATGTGTATGACAGTTGTTATGGAAACCACACCCAGTAAACATAAATTGCCTAATTCTCTGTACATCTTGGTCACCCTCTAACATTACATTATCATCTTGAGGGTCATGCTCTCTTTCATCGTCACTATCTGAATCCGCCCTTTCTTCACATACGGTTGTTAGAAGGTTCTTGTTCGTTCATCAACATTCAGTTGCATGTCATTTGCATCAATGATACCATCATCATGAACGGCTTCATTGTCCTCACTGTCACTGGCTTGTGAAGCAAATAGGGTAGAAATTGGTATTTTCCCAAAATGTTCGGAGAACAAACTCTCTAGCTCTTAAAAATAGAAACAAATAAAAGACTGATACAATATGTAATCGAAATCGATAGTATGTTAGATGTGCTAACGAAACTCATAATCTATATTTAGGAATCAAATGCCACATATTAACATTTAAAATGAGTCGTTATAAAACTAATTAGGGTTTGGGATATGAAAAAAAAAAGAGAAAAAAAAAGAATTCGCTTCTCACGGGATCCGAACTCGGTTTTCTTGGACATCAGTCCAAGGCTATAACCACTACACCACCGTGCCTATTACGTCAAAATGGAATCTTTAATGATGGATTACGTACAGATGTAACGGCACGTCATAAGTTCATATGCAGTTTCGTTTTTTCAAATTTTTTTTTAATATATTATATGCATTACATTTACAATTAAAAATGTTTCATTTAAAATCGTAACGATGGCACAATTTAACTTTCTACTAGGTCTAATGAACACGTTTTTGTACATTTTACATACTGCATTGTTTGTGGGTGGCGGAGTGCTAGGATTCATTATCATTTCAATGCCATTTTGAAATATTTTAGTGACATTTTAAAGACAGTTTATATCTACACGATTTCAAATTGAATTCATTCCTTAGTTTATTATTTATCATATAACATTTAACATATCAGATAACATCGCAGAATTTTATTTTATAACAAACAATTTACCATACATGTGTAAATGAATTGACAATTTACTGGCCAGTATCGCAAAGTGTAAAACACTATTAACATTAAAGTCCTTATGTAAAATTAAATATTTACTTAAAAAATACAAATGTTAACTTAGTTGCTTACCTCTATATCACTGTCCATCTAGAAAATCCGAGTTATCCTTGATAAATTTATAATATAAAATTCAAGTCGAAAAGACACATTCAAAGTTTATGTTAGCGAAATGCTACGTGTTTTATGACGTCGTTACTTTGGCCGGGATTTCCTCGACGTCATAACTATGTCAATAAGCCCGGTTTTCCTGGAGAGCGGCTCATATACATTTTTTTATATAAATTATCTTGGATTTTTAATTGGGATGGTCTTGGTTTGATTGATTGATTGATTGAATATTTAGCATCATTTTTAAGCCATTGAGGGCTAACAGACAATCAGTTAACCTAACCACTATTTCCTGGGATCTTTGAAAGGTTAACTCTAGCACACCCCATCTCCCAAGTAACTGATAACTTTCACACTTAAATCAGAGGTGAGAGACAAATGATAATGAGACAAAATGTTGTATATCAATCATGATGAAGACTGTTGCTGGGCGAGGATTCAAACTTGCAACCCCTTACAGACTGAGCTAATCAGGCCCAACTGGATGATCTTGGATAAGAAATGTACAGTTTAAATCTGAATGATTTTGGAGAAGAAATGTACAGTTTTAATCTGAATGATCTTTGAAAAGAAATGTACAGTTTTAATCTGAATGTTCTTGGATAAGAAATGTAGTTTTAATTTGAATGAGTTTGGGCAAGAAATGTATAGTTTTAATTTGAATGAGTTTGGACAAGAAATGTAGTTTTAATTTGAATGAGTTTGGATAAGAAATGTATAGTTTTACTTTGAATGTTTTTGGATAAGAAATGTAGTTTTAATTTGAATGAGTTTGGACAAGAAATGTATAGTTTTACTTTGAATGAGTTTGGACAAGAAATGTAGTTTTAATTTGAATGAGTTTGGATAAGAAATGTAAAGTTTTAATTTGAATGTTCTTGGATAAGAAATGTATAGTTTTACTTTGAATGTTCTTGGATAAGAAAGAACAGTTTTAATTTGAATGGTCTTGGACAAGAAATGTACAGTTTTAATTTGAATGAGTTTGGGCAAGAAATGTACAGTTTTAATTTGAATTAATTTGAATGAGTTTGGACAAGAAATGTACAGTTTTAATTTGAATGTTCTTAGATAAGAAATGTACAGTTTTAATTTGAATGATCTTAGATAAGAAATGTACAGTTTTAATTTGAATGATCTTAGATAAGAAATGTACAGTTTTAATTTGAATGTTCTTAGATAAGAAATGTACAGTTTTAATTTGAATGATCTTAGATAAGAAATGTACAGTTTTAATTTGAATGAGTTTAGAAATGTACAGTTTTAATTTGAATGAGTTTGGACAAGGAAAGTTGTTTTAAATTGAATGATCTTGAACAAGAAATGTACAGTTTTAATTTAAATGATCTTGGATAAAAAATGTACAGTTTCAATTTGAATGTTCTTGGATAAGAAATGTACAGTTTTAATTTGATTGATCTTGAATTAGAAATGTACAGTTTTAATTTGATTGATCTTGAATTAGAAATGTACAGGTTCAATTTGATTGAGTTTGGGCAAAAAATGTACAGTTTTAATTTGAATGATCTTGGATAAGAAATGTAGTTTTAATTTGAATGCACTTGGACAAGAAATATACAGTTTTAATTTGAATGTTCTTGAATAAGAAATGTAGTTTTAATTTGAATGATCTTGGACAAGAAATGTACAGTTTTATTTTGAATGTTCCTGGACAAGAAATGTACAGGTTAAATTTAAATGAGTTCGGATAAGAAATGTACAGTTTTAATTTGAATGATCTTGGACAAGAAATGTACAGTTTAAATTTGAATGAGTTTGGACAAAGAATGTAGTTTTAATTTGAATGATCTTGGACAATAAAATGTACAGTTTTATTTTTAATGTTCCTGGACAAGAAATGTACAGGTTCAATTTGAATGAGTTTGGATAAGAAATGTACAGTTTCAATTTTAATGATCTTGGACAAGAAATGTACAGTTTTAATTAGAATGAGTTTGGACAAGAAATGAACAGTTTTAATTTGAATTATCTTGGATAAGAAATGTACAGTTTCAATTTGAATGATCCTGGACAAGAAATGTACAGTTTTAATTTGAATGAGTTTGGACAAGAAATGTAAAGTTTTAATTTGAATGATCTTGGACAAGAAATGAACATTTCAGTTTGAATGATCTTGGACAAGAAATGTACAGTTTTGATTTGAATGTTCTTGCATAAGAAATGTACAGTTTTAATTTGAATGAATTTGGACAAGAAATGAACAGTTTTAATTTGAATGTTCTTTGATAAGACATGTACAGTTTTAATTTGAATGAATTTGGACAAGAAATGAACAGTTTTAATTTGAATGTTCTTGAATAAGAAATGTACAGTTTTAATTTGAATGAGTTTGGACAAGAAATATAGTTTTAGTTTGAATGAGTTTGAACTAGAAATGTACAGTTTTAATTTGAATGTTCTTGGATAAGAAATGTACAGTTTTAATTTGAATGAGTTTGGAAAAGAAATGTAGTTTTAGTTTGAATGATCTTGAACAAGAAATATACAGTTTTAATTTGATGATCTTTGATAAGAAATGTACAGTTTAAATTTGAATGATCTTGGACAAGAAATGTACAGTTTTAATTTCAATGTTCTTGGATAAGAAATGTACAGGTTCAATTTGATTGAGTTTGGACAAGAAATGTACAGTTTTAATTTGAATGTTCTTTGATAAGAAATGTAAAGTTTTAATTTGAATGAATTTGGACAAGAAATGAACAGTTTTAATTTGAATGTTCTTGAATAAGAAATGTACAGTTTTAATTTGAATGAGTTTGGACAAGAAATATAGTTTTAGTTTGAATGAGTTTGAACTAGAAATGTACAGTTTTAATTTGAATGTTCTTTGATAAGAAATGTACAGTTTTAATTTGAATGAGTTTGGAAAAGAAATGTAGTTTAAGTTTGAATGATCTTGAACAAGAAATATACAGTTTTAATTTGATGATCTTTGATAAGAAATGTACAGTTTAAATTTGAATGATCTTGGACAAGAAATGTACAGTTTTAATTTCAATGTTCTTGGATAAGAAATGTACAGGTTCAATTTGAATGAGTTTGAACCATAAGTTAATTTAAGACTAAAACAAGATTCTCAAGTATTGCAAGGTTATCTTACTGCGACCTATCAAGTTTTGTGACTCTACTTTTATTACTCTATAAGTTATCGCAGGATCCCGATTTTGTGGACAAACAGACTGAGGGTGCACCTGAAGTCCCCAACTGGTAAAACCAGCAGGAAGCTAATAAAGTACATGACATTACCTGTGGGTGTTCTTAACAGGTTACCAGTAGCGGGCGTGGAACCAGTGCCAAACATCCCTGCACCTGTAATCGTAGATGTTGTAGTACCGAACCCTGGGTTGCTCCCTGGAAACATACACATCTTAATAATGCAAACAAATTATTAGTTAGGTTATATATGGCATCCAGTTTTATTGCCTGAGAAATAGCTCTGAATGACATAATCTATATCGCATATAATTGGCACACTTTCTCACACGAAGGTTCTTTATTACGATTCAAACCTAAGTGGACAGAGGTAATTTATCTCGAGATGAGATTTGGACCAACAAGTCTTGGATGACCTAAAAAAAAAAGCATTCAACATAACTCTGGAACAGTGTTAACATGAATACATATATTTAAACTTTATTTATTTACAATAATCATGAGCAATTTCTATTGTAGAAACATTTATTTTCACTGAGCCAAATGATTGTGATAATCTGCTAAAGAACTGGTTTGCGAGGGCAAATAGCCGCAAGTGTTTACATATATACATGTATGTGAAGGTTAAATACTTTTAAAGTTTACAATTTTACAGCACATGTAAAATTTGTCTATTTAGTTCCAATATCTGATCAAGACCATATGACTGCTTTGTTTTTGAAACAACCAGAATATTTGTAGACTGGGTCCTTTGTTTATTTAAAATAGTACATATTATGAGGTGAAGCATACATGTTTTACACACATACTTTGTTTAAATAAATATTTGAAGGGATTTGACAAAAAACACAAATTGAGGTTCCTTGTCCAATGATAGTATTTCTATGCAATTAACAATATAGTAGCAAAGTCAATTCACATTACTGATTTTAATATGTCGTGCATGAGGGATAAAATGTGAATACTTCTTCTCTTATAAATTTGTCTAGAGTAAATTTCACGATTTGCGAGTCCTCACGAATAAAGTTAAAAGTAATATTTTTAAAGTACTTGACGACTTATACCAACCACTAACTTACCTGCAGTACCAAATCCAATTATTGGCGTGCCAAACAGGCCAGTACTTGCAGTTGGTGTTGCTTCATAGACTGAGGAAAAAAAGTGGCAATTACTAAGCTTAGTTTGCCAAAAGAGAATCGTTAATCACTGATTAATGATCGAGTATGACTCCACAAAAATTAATTTGTGAATATTTCATATCTTCAGCAAGCCATAGGTTGGCCGCTCACATCAGAGGTTGCGGGTTCGATCCCCCCAGCTCTTGATCTTGGACAAGAAATGTACAGTTTTAATTTGAATGAGTTTGGACAAGAAATGTATAGTTTTAATTTGAATGATCTTGGACAAGAAATGAACATTTCAGTTTGAATGATCTTGGACAAGAAATGTACAGTTTTGATTTGAATGTTCTTGCATAAGAAATGTACAGGTTCAATTTGAATGTTCTTTGATAAGAAATGTACAGTTTTAATTTGAGTGAATTTGGACAAGAAATGAACAGTTTTAATTTGAATGTTCTTGAATAAGAAATGTACAGTTTTAATTTGAATGAGTTTGGACAAGAAATGTAGTTTTAGTTTGAATGAGTTTGAACTAGAAATGTACAGTTTTAATTTGAATGTTCTTGGATAAGAAATGTACAGTTTTAATTTGAATGAGTTTGGAAAAGAAATGTAGTTTTAGTTTGAATGATCTTGAACAAGAAATATACAGTTTTAATTTGATGATCTTTGATAAGAAAAGTACAGTTTAAATTTGAATGATCTTGGACAAGAAATGTACAGTTTTAATTTCAATGTTCTTGGATAAGAAATGTACAGGTTCAATTTGAATGAGTTTGAACAAGAAATGTACAAATTTAATTTGAATGAGTTTGGACAAGAAATGTACAGTTTTAATTTGAATGATCTTGGACAAAAAATGTAGTTTTAATTTGAATAAGTTTGGACAAGAAATGTAGTTTCAATTTGAATGAGTTTGGACAAGAAATGTACAGTTTTAATTTAATGAGTTTGGACAAGAAATGTACAGTTTTAATTTGATTGATCTTGAACAAGAAATGTACAGTTTCAATTTGAATGAGTTTGGGCAAGAAATGTACAATTCTAATTTGAATGATCTTGGATAAGAAATGTACAGTTTTAATTTGAAGAATCTTTGATAAGAAATGTACTGTTTTATTAAACAATTTAAACTATATTTTAAAGCAGTAACATGTTTGAGAGGCTTCATACAGATACTTCCTAGCAAGTTTGGAAAGTATCAGTTTAGGATGAGTAAAGCTGACAAAAAGTGTTAGACAGAAAGACAGACAAGGCCAACTCTATATGCCCTACTTTCCATGAATGACAGGGCATGAAAAAGACATTTAATCTTGATTATAAATAGTTGCATATCCTAAACGAGAACTAGGGTTGGATCATTTTTAACCCGAGGGATACCATTTGTACAATTCTGACAGTACTATATTTGGCATCATTTCTAAGTAAGTATTTTCATGTGTTCAGAAGTTTATGAGAAGATATTTTTTATTTTTTTTTTATTTTTAGTAAAGTGATCATTTTGAAATTTAGATCAATTTTTTTTATCCTGGAGTTTTATGTCACATACATGAGAAACATCCATGGGAAGTTTGAGTAGATTTAGAGAATGTGCTTTCAGTGAATGATGGCAGACAACAAACGGATAATGCACAATCACATTATAAGCCTTTCTGGCCTATGGCCAGTATAGCCAAATAACAACATATAATTCTACTTATTAATTTTCTTACCAGATTTTCTTTTCTTAGGTTTAGGTAATTCACATTTTTGCCATGACACAGATCTGTCTTCTGAACTTCTTAATGTGCCAAACTGTTGTGATAATGGTGGTCCCTGACCTAATTTGGCAGTCTGTGATGATGGTGGTCCCTGACCTAATGTGGCAGTCTGTGATGATGGTGGTCCCTGACCTGATGTGGCAGTCTGTGATGATGGTGCTGGTCCTTGACCTGATATGACGGTCTGTGATGACTGTAGTCTTCCTCTTGTTTTGAATGTTGATGGCTGTGGTCCCCAACTTGATCCAAGCACCAGTGGTGGTGCTGGTGGTGCTACTGGTGGTGGAACGGCATTGGATCCAAACATCTGCGTTGGTGGTGGTGGTGGTGGTGTCGGACCAGAACTGGATCCAAATATCTGCAGTGGTGGTGGTGGTGTCAGACCAGAACTGAATCCAAACATTTGCGGTGGGGGTGGTGTCAGACCAGAACTGGATGTAAACATCAGTGGTGGTGATGAGGATGGACCAGAACTGTATCCAAACATCTGTGGTGATGTTGGTGGTGGTGCACCCAAATTTGATGTAAACATCTTTGGTGGTAGTGGAGGAGGTAAGGGTGGTTGTACTCCTCCTCCTACTATCCTTTGTTGTAGTAACTGTTGTTGTTGCAATTGTGGTTGTTGAGGTCCACTCATTAAGTGAGAAACTTTTTCACATGGAATTCGTTGTGAAGACGATGATTCTCTCAAGTCTTCAAGCAAGGAATGCTGTTGTGGAGGGGGTGGCCCACTCAAGGTGTCAAACAATAATTCTTCTGAAGGTGGTGCTCCGATACAAATTCTGCTGATCGATTGTTGTTGTTGTTGTTGTTTTGGGTGTTGTGGAGGGGGTGGCCCACTCAAGATGTCAAACAAGAATCCTTCTGCCATTCTTTGTTCTTCTACTGTCTCATTCACTGCAGCCATCTGTTGCGCTGTAATTTCAAAAATGGCTGCATAATGGAAAATATACAATATGGATATACCCCATGCGAGAGAGAAGAAATTGTCATTTATTTTTTAGAAAAATAATGATATCAACTTGTTAATTAAAACATTCATATACACTAGAGATGCCAACCCTTAATTACTGAAAATAGGAGTGTGTTCGATAGCGAATGGTTGGGGGTCTGGGTCTGAACATTTTTAAGTTGTAGATGCTCCGAGATGGCATTTCAGCACTTTTCAGTGATAAAAAGTCATGTATTTTTCATTAAGAAATATTTCATAATACCTGATGAAAAAGGGAATTGAGTGATCGAGTTTTATAGAATAAATTAAAAAAAGCTGCCAAACTGATAAAAGCGAGGCTTTATTGAACATTCAAATTAAGCTTTATTGGGATTTAATTACCAACTAATCCATTGGTTGAGTTGTCGCAATTATTGTCGATATTTTCCTTGACGACGACTGACAAGTTGAGTGGGTGATGTGCTATTTTGTAGCAATGATTTTTCAAATCACCCAACCCACCGTGAAATAACATAATTTCTGCATTGCATACATTGCAGAATGCAATAACGCACCCCCATCCTCGATGTCGAAAAGCAAGGATATGCATCGGTGTAACTTTTAATAAATGTTTGTTTATGTTGGTACTTTTTTTTCTTTGGTGGTGTTGCATCCGCCATATTAGATTTTGAAGGTTGTTGATCGGCCTTTCCGGATCATCCGATATTGTTTTCGTGAATACTCAGGTATTTTCAGGATAACCTAATTAACAGTGCTTCTAGAGGTGATATAGCGCATATGGAAATGTCCGAACATCAAAACCAGTGTCAGTGTAAACGGTGCTGATTATTTGTTTTACCCGTGAAATTTATCCCGGACCATTTTTTTTAAAAATTGGAGACAATTCATGGAAAATCGGAGAGCAGATTTTTCATACAAAAATCGGATTCACATCGCCAAAATCGGAGGAGTTGGCATCTCTGATACACCCTAAAATACAACTTCAGGTATATTAAGAAGAGAACAGCTCTCCAAAGGATTTATGAACAATTGTTATACATTTGGTTAGCTGTTTCGAAGAGGTTTTGTTTTTTAAATTTACACTATGAACCTTTTCCTTCCATTTGAACAAACTTGAAACACCTGCACTCAGATAATTAATGGAAAATATGAATGAATGTGACAGGCCAGTTCTTGAGATGAAGATTACTAAAATATCATAATTTAATTTCTATGACTCATTTAGACTCTAGGTATAAACACAATCTGGATTTCTTTCATCCAAACATGCTTCTGTGACAGGTTTCGATGAAATTCAACCAGTGGTTTCTTGAAAGTTGTTGTTTGAAGAAAACAAGAATAGAGTTATGTTTCCTGTACACTGTACTTCCTGTTATTATATTCTACCATTGTATGAAGTTTGATGAAATTCCATCCAGTACTTTAAAAGTAATACTCCGGACAAGGGAAATATATCAAAGGGCAATAACTCTGTAATTAACAAGAATAGAGTTATGTTTCTTGTACACTGCACTTCCTCTCATTATATTCTACCATTGTATGAAGCTTGATGAAATTCCATCTGGTACTTTTCAAGTTATGCTCCGGCCAAGAAAAAATATCAAAGGGCAATAACTCTGTAATTAGCAAGAAAAGAGTTATGTTTCTTGTACACTGCACTTCCTCTCATTATATTCTACCATTGTATGACGTTTGATGAAATTCCATCCAGTACTTTTCAAGTAATGCTCCGGACAAGGAAAATTGCAACGGACAGACCGACTGACAGACCGACCACAGGGTGACTCCAATATACCCCCTCAAACTTCGTTTGTCGGGGGTATAATGATAGTAATGGATGAATGGCAGACACAGGGTGCTAACAAAAGCAGATCAGCTAAAAAGTTTAAAGGACTACTTATAAGATTTTTTAACAAATGAATGACAACTTACTTTGAGGAACAGAAACAAGGACATCCAGAGAAAGTAGATCAGCCTGAAATTGAAACAAGGCAGACCATTATCATACTATTATTTAACAGCCAATTATCAACTATCAATTTTATTCCCACCCACATTCCCCTTTCATAGGTGTCTGAATAGTATGTAAATAAACAAGCCACCACCATGGATGGAAATCACATGATGTTCATTAGTTTATACTTGTTTATACTAGTTTATATGTTTGTACTAGTATATACCAGTTTATACTTGTATGTGTTAGTTTATACTTGTTTATACTAGTTTATACATTTGTACTAGTTTATACCCGTTTATACTTGTATGTGTAAGTTTATACTTGTTTATACTAGTTTATATATTTGTACTAGTTTATACCAGTTTATACTTGTATGTGTTAGTTTATACTTGTTTATACTAGTTAATATGTTTGTACTAGTATATACCAGTTAATACTTGTATGTTCTATTTTATACTTGTTTGTACTAGTTTATACTTGTTTATACCAGTTTGTATGTTTGTACTAGTATATACCAGTTTAAACTTGTTTTTTACTAGTTTATATGCTTATACCAGTTTATACTTGTATGTACTAGTTTATATGTTTGTTATAAATTATACTAGTTTATACTAGTTAATACTTGTTTGTACTAGTTTATACTAGTTTGTACTTATTTATACTTGTTTACACTTGTTTATATTAGTTTATACTTGTTTGTACTAGTTTATACTTGTTTTACTAATTTATACTTGTTTACACTAGCTTATACTTGTTTGTACTAGTTTATACTTGTTTTTACTTGTTTGTACTACCTTATACTTGTTTATACTAGTTTATACTTGTTTATACTTGTTTGTACTAGTTAATTTAACTTATTGCAAAGTAAGCTCAGTGCTTATATCAATTGGTCTTGAGTCTATTATATTAGTAGATTTTTATGCTCCCCCAAAGGAGGGAAGCATATAGTCGCTGCTTTGTCCATGCGTGCGTCTGTGCGTTCCCAAGTTCTTGACTTGGCTATTTCTCTACAACCTTAGAATTTTATGAAACTTGCTAGGATGCATCATTACCAAGTGCAGATGTGCTATTGTCTTTGTGTTCCGGTTCGATGATTTTTCATGGAGTTATGGCCCTTTAATTGAGTCTGTGATCACTTGGGGAGCATCCATCGGTTCCACCAATATTTTGTTGTTTTTATTTTTGTTTGAATGTTAATTGTAAATTTCATAGCCATCGAGTGCTAACAGACAATCAGTTAAATTAACTACTCTTTCCTGGAATCCTGGAAGGTTGACCAGTACTTGAGTACATCTATCTCTGCAAGTAGCTGATAACTTTCCCATTTCAATCGGCGGTGAGAGATAAATGACAATGATACACAATTTCTTATATCAATCATCACGTAGACTGTGGCCATGTGATTATTTAAACTCATGACCTCGGATTGATAGCCAGACGAGCCAGCGACTGAGTTAAGCGGCCTGGCTTGAATCAATCAAGGGCTATAATGCTGACCAATGTGAATGAATTATGAAACACAACAGCAAAACTTATCTTCGCATCAATTAAATGTTGAAACTGGTAGACATAGAAACCAAGATTGAACTGAAAGAAAATGTACTTTGTACCACCTTAATGAAATTGAAAGTGAATATCGTTCTGTGATTTTATGTCCTTCCCATGAATTATTAAGAATTATTGTTGCCATGGTCCGAGTATGTATAAATTTATTGACCCTTTAAAAGTGTCCAAACTAAGTGTTTGAAATAATTTAGCTGTATTTTGTATAAAGGCATTTAACAAAGATCAAATGCTTTGAATTCAAACAAATGATTTATCAATGTGCATTATAACTATGATTTATTTTAAAATATATAATCATGTATGTAACATATTTATGTTCATTCTTGTATTGCTGGGAGCATATATTGTATTGTTTGTGTAAGTAACGATTAACTGTATACATTTTGTATCAATAAAATTTTGTTCTGCTCTGAATCATGAAGACATCCAAGTTTCTATCGTAAATAACATTCTAACTTATTTTGATCACAATCGGATGCAAAAATCTGCATTTTTCAATCAATCAGCAACATTAACTCTGTCTATTTTGGCCTGCTATACCTGGTGCATGAGCTGATGCAAGCATTGATGGTCAGCAGCACTTAGACAAAGTTTCATCATGATGTGATTAAGAATCAAGCTGATACAGTGTTTACTAGATAAAAATCAAGTTTTCAATCAATCAAGGGCCGCATCTCAGATCATTCAGATCCAAATCTGGCTGAATCATGAAGCTATCCAAGCTTCCATTCTAACCATCTTTGGTCATAGTCAGATTAAAACAACAGGTGCTAAAGTCTTTACAAGGCAAATATCTGTGTTTTTTTATCAATCAAGGGTCATAACTCTGTTTATTTTTGTCAGATATGGCTGGATCAAGACCTCATTAGTTCTGACAAAGTTTGGTCAAGATCCAATGAAAGCTAAAGGTGATAAAGTATTTACGGGATGGTCTTGTTCAATAACTTAAAAAATATAAATAAGTCTGGTCAATATTGGACAAAAACTAAAGGTGTTACAGTGTACAAGGGTTGTTCAAAATGTATTGTGTATTTGTAAGTCGCTCAAAATTCATAAGAAATTTTACATCGATATTTATACGCATGGATAGCTCTATTCAATACCTACACAGTGATATATACATGTGTCTGCTTAAACACAAGATTCCAGAGCTATAGTCATTTCAATATAAGGCAGTCATTGACCACTGTTGTTGAGAAATGAGTAGCAAATAATGAGGAAATACGGACTTGTTTTCTAAAAGATATTTTTGATGAAACCACATAGATTTATGGGTTGACAAAAGTGTCTTATGAGACAGTTCGTAGATGGAAAAGGAAATTTGATTCTGGTTTAGAGTCTGTAAAAATGCATTAAAATCTGGTCGGCCAAAGACAGCAACATGTAAGAAACATGTAACACGTATTTAAAATTAGAGAAATTGTTAGAAATGATGCGCAATATAATGTGCAAGATATAGCACGCATTGCTGTCAGTGCGAAAGATTAGAAACAATATTTGGACCACCAAACATGGCAGAAAGCCAAACAGACCTTGAATGTAAAGAACATTCTTAATGCAATTTTCTTCTCTGTTGAAAATTTAGCAATAAACGACCAGTAAATAAGGGTAAAAGTTTGACTGGAAGGTTCTATCGTGATGTGGTACTGAAAAAGAAATGAAAAAGTACTACGAAAATGTCCCCCAGTCACTGGATTCAAACATGTTAACCTTTTGTATGATAATGCCCCAGGCACACCTCTGTCAAACAGATTTTCTGTCAAATAGATTTTTTGAAGTCTGAGAAAGTTACAGTGCTACCACACCCCGCTTATTCTCCAGACCTTGCCCCATGTGACTCCTTTCTCTTTTCTACATTGAAAAACTTCCTCTCTGGTCGTAGATATGGGTCACGACAGGCTCTTGGTTCTACCATAAACCAGTGCATTCGTAGTATACCCCAATCAGCCTACTGTGATGCTTTTAAGAAATGGATCCACAAACTAAAATTATGTATTTCTAACTAAGGAGAGTACTTTGAGGGCATGAATTGATGACATAAGCGATTTAGCTAGTTATTAATGGTAAGAGGGCAAATACACAATACATTTTGAATACCGCTTGTACAAAAAAATTAATGGACGGATGTTGAACGACAGACAAGTTTTAATGAGATAAGCCCTTCTGGCCTTTGGCTAGTAAAGGTGAATATCAGTGAATCATGGATATTAAATATGTCATTCTTTTTTTTTTCAAGACTTAAGAAATGGCAAAATACACTTCTTTTCAAAATATTCCTTGGTTAGCCCAGACTAAAATAATATTCCTGCATTTTGGGCCATATTAACTGATTTCACCACTCCTATTAATATATCATTGTTGTCACATTTAGGAGGACCTGAAATTCCAAATCATTTGAATTTTAGTTATAAATAATAATTATAGATTCCTTACATTCATTTTAAACTTAATTTAATATTTTTTTCACACATGGTGGTTTTTTCTGACATTCTGCCTGTATAGTGAAGCAATATGGTGCAGTATATCAAGTACTTTGGTTCATAATAGCATGAATATAAGAGTGACAGTAATACATGCCTCCGCTGACTCTGGCAAAGCAAACTTTTCAACTTCTACTGAAGAAGCCATCCTTTTTTTCATTTTCTTTTTCTTCAGACCCTGAAAAAGAAGAGGTCACCAGTTTGTGATTATGCACATATTTTCTATTTTTGCAGCAAGGGTTAAAATGCAGGAATATAATTATTTTTTTCATGGGTTTGAGTTGCAGATGTAAAATTCCATTCCGAGAGGTAACTTAGTGGTAACGAGGCTCTGCCTTTTTCTTGTATACCAGTACAATCTGAAATGTGTGATTTTTGAAGATTTTTACTTCGAATTATTTTTTATAGTAGAATAAGGATACCATTGTATTTATGAATGAATATGCATAGCATGAGAATTTTATGGATGGCGTTATGTTACAGCGACAATTTTATCTTGTCCCTAGAAGGATACCATCATGAGTTCATCCATGTGGGATACCATCATGAGTTCATCCATCTGGAATACCATGTGTTCATCCATCTCGAATACCACCATGAGTTCATCCATCTGGAATACCATCATGAGTTCATCCATATGGGATACTATCATGAGTTCATCCATGTGGAATACCATCATGAGTTCATTCATGTGGGATACTATCATGAGTTCTTCCATCTGGAATACCATGAGTTCATCCATCTGGAATACCATGAGTTCATCCATCTCGAATACCACCATGAGTTCATCAATCTGGAATACCATCATGAGTTCATCCATGTGGGATACTATCATGAGTTCATCCATGTGGAATACTATCATGAGTTCATTCATGTGGGATAGAAAAATCTCACTCTCTGGGTCAAAATTACAAGTAGGGAACTTGGCAGAACCCTCAGGTGAGAATTTTCTATCCCAAATGGATACTCATGATGGATCCTTACAATATCACAATTGTTTACTCATGACTTTTTTCTGAACCTCGCGTACACTAAGATTTTTATATATATTTTTAACAACTGCTGCTTTACCTTTTAACAAGATTACCATGATGGTATGATGTGTACAAGCCTGCGCATTTTATAAGTGAGAAGATTATTATAAATACTTGGAAGAGACAAAATGAGACATCCTAGCCCTGTAGCATATGCAAGAAAAGTCATTACAATTATGCTGACACCTGGTGCAAGAAAAGTCATTACAATTATGCGGACACCTTATGTAAGAAAAGTCATTATCACTGGTATGTAACACCAAGGTAGGCCTTTCTGGTATCCTTGTGTTTCACATCTATAATAATTTATATATAATATAATATTATAAATATATGTTATAAATATAACATGAGAGCCTAGATGGCCCTATATCGCTCACCCGACTGACCTTGAATCACCCAACATAAGTAGATTATATAATACATGTACACTCAAAATTCCAGAAAGACGAGATGGGCAAGTAGTTAGAATTTTGATTTGTTTTGAAGATGTAAAAGATGCCTATAAGAGTTCAAACTTGGTAGAGATTCACCCATGGTAAATGTCAGTGAAATTACATCAAAATCAGGTCAGTAGATTCTGACATGAAGGCTTTTGAAGTTTAAACTATAGCTGCTAAGTCTTCGAACTAAGATCAAAATCCAGTTCTAGCACAAAACTAATCCGTTATGTTTGAGAACGGTTTCAAACTAAAGCATCAGACTAAACTATTGTGCATGAAACAATCCACAGTTCCAGCACAATAAATATTCCTACGAGTTTCAAACACAAGCCTTCCCAAAGTCTATCGCTTGAAAGAATCTTTGTCGCAGTGCACTCTCCCCAAAAAACAATTAAGCTCCTCCTCGAAGATTTCAATTACACTTTGACACTGAAAATCTCAAGCAGACTTCTTGCTGTGATGAAATTAGCTAAAAATATGGTATTGCTTTATTATGAAGCAGTAAACCATCCCTGTCTGAACCATAAAAACTCTGACTTTTATATTCAGAAATACACCTATATTAAAATGGTTCATGACGTATGAATAATATTTCAATCATCATTTATAATTGTATCATTCATCTTTTTATGATGAATAATCTTTTAAAACTTATATCTGGTATAATATTGTATAATAATAGCAAAAAAAAGTTTATTTAAAGAGTTTATTACCTCTTCTTGTGATTGCAATATACAGACATTTATGCTATAAAACAAGGGAAGTAATTTGACATAAAACTAACCCCACCCACTGGCTGCCATATTTTTTGACGAATCAAGATGGCTTGAACAAACTTGGTAGACAGTCGACCAAAAAATATTTTTGTGAAATTATTTTAAAATCGAGCCAGTAGTTTCTGACTAGAAGATTTTTTAAGTTTTTACTATAGCTTATATAGTAAACTAACCTCACACCCTGGCCGCCATGTTTTTTGACGAATCAAGATGGCTTGAACTTGGTAGAGGGTCACCCAAGGAACATTTCTGTGAAATTATATCAAAATTGGCCCAGTGGTTTCAGAGGAGAAGTTGTTAAAAGTTAAAAGTAAACGACGGACGACATACAAGACGACAAACACCAGGCGATCACAAAAGCTCACCGGTGAGCCTTTGGCTCAGGTGAGCTACTAATCTAATAATTTTTTAAAACTGTTTATCCTATTCATGCTAACAATGATAACTCTCACTATCAACTTAATTGACTATCTGTATATGTTTATGTAGTGTGTTTTGTGTACCGGGTATTTCACGCATGCATTGATTAATTGTAGTTTGTATGATGATGAGCTGTATATGCTGAAGTCGAAATGAAATATATGTTCTGTTCTATAAATCACAATCAACAACATAAATATCAAGCGAGCTACAGAAATTTAAATTCAACAAATTATTAATAAATATATTTAAATATAATTTAGCATTAATGTTTACCAATGCAATAGTTTTTACCCACAATTACATTTCAGCTGCATTTATTAATAAACTTAGCATTAATGTTAGCATTTATCCTGATTAAGCAATGCATTAGGGATTTGCATTTATCATCTAGCATTTGTGTTTACATTTTTAAATGCATGTTAGAATGTTTCAAATTCATTTAAAGTTAATTCCAAATGCATATCATTTGCATTTTGACATGTTCGAGACATGAAAGATTAAAGTAAACGATCAGGTGTTTGCCATGTAAAAGATAGTGGAAAATGCCTAAATTTGGCACAGGTTGGTGTGGTGAAACAATATTGTTATCTGGGTCTGGTTAGCTCAGTCAGTAGCAAGGTGGACTATCACAGGGTTTGTGTGTTCAATTCCCTGCCCACTCATAGTCTCTGTGATAATTGATATAAGACATTGCATCTCTCTCACCACTGATTCAAGTGGGAAAGTTATCAGTTACTTGAGGAGATGGTTGAGTATTGGTCAGCCTTCCACAAGTCGAGGAAAAAGTGGTTAGGTTAACTGATTGTCTTTTAGTCCTCAATGGCATAAGACAATAAATATTAATAAAGAAAAACAAAAACACAACAATATTGATAAATGCTGAATCATGATTGCATTAATATGTCAAAAAAGTCTAACTTTGACAGCAGCACTAATGTTTGACCATTATAATTAACTATTTTTTCAGTAGAAGAAACATACTTATGTAAGTTTTAAGGATTATTTATTTTCGTTTTTACGCTTTCTTCATTCTGGGGTACCATTTTTCTGTGAAATGACATTTTTAACCTTTTTTTTATTGAATACAGTTTAAACCTTTTTTTTATTGAATACAGTTTAATGCCCTTTTCAACACATGACAGGTCATACATGAATGTTACATTATATTGGAGGGAAAAAGCCTCAAAATGAATCCAGGTAGAACCACTGTCCTGCTGCAAATAACTGGCAATATTATATTGACAGAGCTGGGACCTGTTTCACTAACATTCGTAAATCTTAAAACTTTCGTACAAACAAATTGTGACACGTAGGAATGTCTCTTTGTGCACTATTTTAGCAAATTTTGAAAAGAATACTATATATGAGGCTTACTAAAGTTTCTTAAAATGATGTATTAGTAAAACACTATATTAATTTCTTGGCATTTTTGGCACGTAACGTAAGAAGTTTGTAAACTTACGAATAAAGGTGAAACTGGCACCAGGATTCAAATTTATGACCTCACCTGTGAGAGGGCAGTAATCATGAAACAGTACCTAAGACCACTTGACCACAGAAATAAGGCCAGTTACTTACACTTTGTTAAACTAATTCTTCAGCATATATCAAGTGGTCATCTGCAACCATCTTTTTGGAAGAAGTTCTCATCATTTTAAACTGCTTGGTCAATGGCATTTCTTCCCTTCTTTCTGAGGTTAGGATATCAGGTATTGCTACACCAATATTTGTAGAGACTATTCTTAAACGTTTCAGCGATATGACCATTCCTGACCTTATAATTGCAGAGCCCAAACATTTTAATAAAGTTGAGTTTTCCTGGTTCAATAATGAACTTATGAAAAAAAGCTCAATTAGGCCTGTATAGCTCTGCTACTCATTCTGCTAATTTGACTGGTTCAAGATATAGTTTGAGATTTTATGACCATAAACATCCTTATCAAGTTCTGTTGGGTGTGGCAAAAACTGAACATCCAGAAGGATTAAAGGTTAACGACTATAAAAAGGAAAGGCTTTAAATTAGAATGTTTCCCACACTAATCTTGCAACTGTTGTTGTTGTATGGTCTTTACTGTCACTATCAAATTTTTTAGACATAAAGCGACAGTGTCAACTTAAGACAGTACTCTGAGCACTGCACCACTGTAGTATCATGCCACAGACACGGTATGATACCCCACCCAGTCATATTATACCAATTCCAGACCAACCAGACCTAGAACTAGCCACTGACTGCTGAGCAAGGAAGCTTTTAGTCCCATTTTTTTTAAGTCTTTGGTATGACCCAGCTGGACATCAAACCCACATCTTTCCGCATGCAAGACAAATGCTTTACTTCTACACTACTGCTTTAGACTCTTGTAAAAGTAAAAAAAATCTCTTATAGAGCTGCTGTATATCCCAATCCCTTGTTTTATCCAAACCTCAATCCCCTACATTTGCGATTTGCAGACATGTTAACTCGCAAATTGAGACAAAAATAAGTAATTTTTCCATAAATCAAGGGACACAACTCTGACCATCCTAGTACAAATTGTCCAATTCAAGAATTTGTCTGAGCTTCAAGGTCATATTACATTATGACAAAGTTTGGTTCAATCTAATGAAAACATCACAGTGTTTTCCAGACAAAATCATCATTTTTTAATCAATGAAGGGCCATAACTCTGCCCATTCCTGTCCAATATGGCCGGTTTAAGACTCATCCAAGCTATTGTGGTTAATAACGTTCTAAATTTATTCACAATTCAACGGAACCTTAAGAAGTAACAAGGTTTACAAGACAAAAATCTGCACTTTTAAATTAATCAAAAGCAATTAAACTGGCAACCTCATGAAAAATAAAAGTTGTAGTGTGTCCCAAGCAAAAATCAAAATCTTTCAATCAAGGGCCATACTCTTACCATATTGGTTTGATATGGACGGTTTAAGAAGTTGTCCGAGCTTTCATTGTCATTAAAATTCTGACCAAAATTTGTCATGATGATGAACATTTACACTGATACACAGTGTTTACCGGTAAAGAAAAAAAGAAAATTTTTCCATCAATCAAGGGACATTACTCTCACCATCCTGGTACCATTTATCTTCTTGAACAATTTATCTGAGTTTCACATCATGACCAAGTTTTAATCATAATCTGATAAAAATATAGTAGTGTTTATGAGGCAAAAATCATTAATTTTCAATTGAGCCAGGGCATAACTCTGCCAACTGCGGTCTGATATAGCTGGTTCAAGAACTTACCAGAGCATTGGTTGGTCATATCAGATGAAACAGTATCTAAAAGGCAATAATCAGGTTTTTTGTAATCTTTGAAGGGCCATATTTCTTTTGTTTTTTGTCCAATCCAGTCAGTTCAAGAACTTATCCAAACTTTTATGGATATAAATATCGTGACCAAGTTCTGTCAGAATTACATGAAAACTGATGGGGCTTTTATTGATAACAAGAAAAGTTAACAGATGGACAACAGGACAGACAGATGGACAACAGACAAATTATTGTGACAAAAAGTGAATCTGCAACATTGATTCACTAATAATTCATTAATACTTCAAAATAATGAAGATTGACAATAATACTAATATGTGTACCATACTTACTTCTTCCTCCATTAATTCTGAATCCTCATGAATATCCTCTGCCATTTCTGGCTCCAGCACATCTACTTCTACATCCACTCCAGCAACCTGGAAATAAGATGATCCCAATTGAAGCAGACAAGTATCTTTATTACTTATAAACACACGCAACTGATAATTAATGACTTTGCATCTATTTTAAAATGGACAAGCTTATGTTTTAAATTGATTTTATAAAAATAAAAAAAGCAATAGAGCTGATATAAAAAAAGTACATAATGGCACCTTTAGTTAGTAAATATGAGGTTTATTCTAATTAACAAAAGCTGTCTGGAGGAGAGTGCACCAGCTTTTTTGAAGCTTGTCTTAAGGCAATAGCTGTCAGATGACCAATTAGTATTATTGTTAACAAGAGCCATGTAGGACATGACCAATCTTCTTGTCAAAGCAAATTCTTATACTGGCCACTTTCTATCAATGCTCTCTATCTCAAAGCATTCATTCATAACTTTTCAAGGTATGATCCAAACATGGGAATATAACAATGGGGAATATACATAATTATGCGAAATATCAACTAAATCCCTTGAACACTTTTTGAGTTATGTTCCAGACTAGCATAACAAAATATAACGAACGCCGCCATGACAGAAAATGGTTAACCCTTGTATGAAGTAATATTAATTCTTAATAAAAGAGAATGTTATGGATTGAGTTTTTTGTATTGTTATTTTTTTTATGGTTTTGTTAAAATTAAAAACGGTCTTTTTAATTATTGTGCAGTGTACAAGCTTTCATGGCAATCAATAAATGTTATACTTTTTCGAGTTATGTTGAGGGACAACAATTTTATGGATAAGAAACAAACAAGAGCACTAGGAATACAATATCAAATCTGCTTTGCTCGAACTCCATGTATTCATCAACTTGGTTCTTTCATGAACTTTATCAAACTGTTATCACTGATGGCTTTAAAAGTACTTTAAAATTACTGCACCAGACAAGGGAAATATATCAAAGGGCAATAACTCTGTAATAAGTAAGAATAGAGTTATGTTTCCTGTAAACTGCACTTCCTGTCATTATATTCTACCATTGTATTAAGTTTGATGAAATTCCATCCAGTACTTTAAAAGTAATGCTCCGGACAAGGGAAATATATCAAAGGGCAATAACTCTGTAATTAGCAAGAATAAAGTTATGTTTCTTGTACACTGCACTTCCTCTCACTATATTCTACCATTGTAAGAAGTTTGATGAAATTCCATCAGGTACTTTTCAAGTTATGCTCCGGACAAGAAAAAATATCAAAGGGCAATAACTCTGTAATTAGCAATAATAGAGTTATGTTTCTTGTACACTGCACTTCCTCTCATTATATTCTACCATTGTATGAAGTTTGATGAAATTCCATCCAGTACTTTAAAAGTAATGCTCCAGACAAGGGAAATATATCAAAGGGCAATAACTCTGTAATAAGCAAGAATAAAGTTATGTTTCTTGTACACTGCACTTCCTCTCATTATATTCTACCATTGTATTAAATTTGATGAAATTCCATCCAGTACTTTAAAAGTAATGCTCCGGACAAAGGAAATATATCAAAGGGCAATAACTCTGTAATTAGCAAGAATAGAGTTATGTTTCTTGTACACTGCACTTCCTCTCATTATATTCTACCATTGTATGAAGCTTGATGAAATTCCATCAGGTACTTTTCAAGTTATGCTCTGGACAAGAAAAAATATCAAAGGGCAATAACTCTGTAATTAGCAAGAATACAGTTATGTTTCTTGTACATTGCACTTCCTCTCATTATATTCTACCATTGTATGACGTTTGATGAAATTTCATCCAGTACTTTTCAAGTTATGCTCCGGACAAGGAAAATTGCAACGGACAGACCGACCGACAGACCGACCTCAGGGCGACTCCAATATACCCCCTCAAAACTTCGTTTGTCGGGGGTATAATAACAAAGGGAATAATTAAGTAAAGACAGTAGAAAGAGTTATGGTTTTTGCACACTGCACTTCCTCTCAATGTTACTAAATCCCTTGAACACTTTTTGAGTTATGTTCTGGACAAGCATGATAAAATATAATAAAGGGAGATGGGCATGGGAATGGTAGAGCTATAGTTATTGGACAATGAACTTCCTCTCATTGTCCTCTATCATTGTGTGAAATATGAATCAATTCCTTGAATAGTTCTTGAGTAATCTTTATGACAAGTATACTAAAAGAGATAAATGGGGATAATTTAAAAATGAGGCAAGGTAGAGTTGTGGTTCTTAAACACTGCACTTCCCCTTTATGTCGTTTGTCTTTGTATGCAGTTAGAATATATTCCATTTAGCACTTTTATAGTTATGTCCAGGACAAGTTTATTTAGTAAAGGGAGATAATTAAAAAAAGTAAGCAAGGTAGAGTTATGGTTCTTATACACTACACTTCCTTTCAATGTCCTTAGTCATTGTGTGAAAAATTCAACAAAATCCCTACAATAGTTTTGGAGTTATGCTCTGGACAAGTGAATTTAATTAAGGGAGATAATTCAATAAATAAGCAAGGTAGAGTTATGGTTCTTGTACACTGCACTTTCTCTCAATGTCCTCTATCATTGTGTGAAAATTCAACAAAATCTCTCAAATAGTTTTGCAGTTATGCTCGTGAAAAATTTGTTACAGACAGACGGACAAATGGCTGGACACACACATGGGTTGCAACATTGGGGTTGCAACATTTACAAGTGGTGCAAATCTTACAACAAATAGCTTTAAAAGTACCTAATTTAGGGACAGATAGTTTTGCGAAATTTAGCCTTAGTTGGGACATTAACTGTAAGTCTTGCAATGTATAGTGCTGCTTGCGACATTTAGTGGCGATGCGACATTTACTGTTGCCACAGTGTGGATTGTACAGTTGAACATACAAATGCAAAAAGTGTGAAAAGTATTATTATTGGGAAGGGAGAAGTTTCATGATGATTGATGCTATAACTCAATAGTTATAGGCTGAAATGCAAAGCTGCAAAATTTGATGAACTTAATTTCATTAAAAATATCGAAACACCATAACTCAGTAAACAAGAGCTGTCAGAAGACAGAGATCTCAAATTTTGAAAGTTTGTCTCAATATCAGATGAGCTGAGAATGAAATGGGCTTTATAAAACAAACTAAATGTTTTAAGTATAAAAAGGGCAATACTTCTGCCTAAAGCAGAGTTATCCCACCTGTGCCCCTAACAGTAGAGGATACAGTAACATTGTGTATTTTCATTTATGTATGACTAGTAGTTACTAGATGCAAGCAAACCTTGGTTTTAAACTTATTTATTTTACCACAATTGTGAAACAAGTTATTACAACTTACATAACTCATACTTGAGGTCTTCCTGGGTACAACGAGTACTAAGCCTATGCAGATAAAGTGTTTTGCTCTAGGACACCACACAGATCTGTGGCAGAGGATCGGACCTACAACCCTCCAATTCTGGGTCTGATACTCTACCACTGTACTATGATTCCACAACGTTACCATTAGTACAACCCAAAATAACTCCAACAGGGAATACGGAAGTAAGTTACAAAATGTGGGGGTTAACTCAGTAGTAAATCAACTGGACCAGAACTGAAGGTGAAGTAAGGCAGAGTCTAAACTATTGATAATAGCATAGCCTATGTGTCAATTAAGTCACTGTATGAGATGAAAAAACCTTACCGGTACTGGTACCGGTAATTGTTTTTGAAAAAGACAACTTTGGTACTCTGAAGTTGCAGATTTTTCAACAAGCCGATCAAGGGTTTCCTTTCTTTGGACAATCTGAAATAAAGATGTATCCTAGCAGCTGCCACCTACAGCTTTCTTGGGGGAAACATAATATTCTGATCCTAGCAGCTGCCACCTACAGCTTTCTTGGGGGAAACATAATATTCTGATGAGTATTTAATATCCTTGCCGTGTTTTATGGGTCTAGGCCCTGCTTGATCAGTGGCTAGCTCTTCTGACTGTCAATCCAAATTAATTTGATATAAAACTAACCCCACCCGCTAGCTGCCATGTTTTTTGAACAATCAAGATGGCTTGAACAAACTTGGTAGAGAGTCACCAAAAGAACATTTCTGTGAAATTATTTTAAAATCGAGCCAGTAGTTTCTGACAAGAAGATTTGTTAAGTTTTTACTATAGCTTATATAGTAAACTAACCCCACCCACTGGCCGCCATGTTTTTTGACAAATCAAGATGGCTTGAACAAACTAAGTAGAGGGTCACCAAAGGAACGTTTCATTAATAAATATATTTAAATATAATTTAGCATTAATGTTTGCAAATGCAATAGTTTTTACCCACAATTACATTTCAGCTGCATTTATTAATAAACTTGGCATTAATGTTAGTATTTATCCTGATCAAAAATGCATTAGGGATTTGCATTTATCATCTAGCATTTGTGTTTACATTTTAAAATCCATGGTGGAATGTTTCAAATTCATTTAAAGTTAATTCCAAATGCATATATCATTTGCATTTTGACATGTTTGAGACATGAAAGATTAAAGTAAACGATCAGGTGTTTGCCATGTAAATAATAGTGGAAAACGCGCATATTTGGCACAGGCTGGTGTGGTGAAACAATATTGTTATCTGGGTCTGGTTAGCTCAGTCGGTAGCAAGGTGGACTATCACAGGAGTTGTGTGTTCAATTCCCTGCCCACCCATAGTCTATGTGATTATTGATATAAGACATTGCATCTCTCTCACCACTGATTCAAGTGGGAAAATTATCAGTTACTTGCGGAGATGGTCGAGTATTGGTCAGCCTTTCACAAGCCAAGGAGAAAGCGGTTAGGTTAACTAATTGTCTTTTAGTCCTCAATGGCATAAGACGACAATAAATATTAATAAAAAACACACAAAAAAACACAACAATATTTATAAATGCTGAATCATGATTGCATTAACACGTCAAAAAAGTCTTAACTTTGACAGCAGCACTAATGTTTGACCATTATAATTAACTATTTTTTCAGTAGAAGAAACATACTTAGTTTTAATGATTATTTATTTTCATTTTTACCATTAGATATGTTGATAAATAGACAGATGCTTTCTTCATTCTGGGGTACCATATTTCTATGAAATTACATTTTTAACCTTTTTTTTTTATTGAATACTGTTTAAACCTTTTTTTTATTGAATACAGTTTAATGCCCTTTTCAACACATGACAGGTCAAACATGAATGTTACATTATATTGGAGGGAAAAAGCCTCAAAATGAATCCAGGTAGAACCACTGTCCTGCTGCAAATAACTGGCAATATTATATTCGCAGAGCTGGGACCCGTTTCACTAACATTCATAAATCTTAAAACTTTAGTACAAAAAAATTGTGACATGTAGGAATGTTTTTTTGTGCACTATTTTAGTAAATTTTATAAAGAATACTATTCATGAAACTTACTAAAGTTTCTTAAAATGATTTATTAGAAAAAACACTATATTAATTTCTTGGCATTTTTTTCATAACTGAAATTTGACACATAATGTAAGAGGTTTGTAAACTTTTGAATATTGGTGAAACTGGCACCAGGATTTGACTCATGACCTCACCGGTGAGAGGGCAGTGATCATGAAACAGCACCTAAGACCACCTGACCACAGAAATTAGGCCAGTTACTTACACTTTGTTCAGCTAATTCTTTAGCATATTTCAAGTGGTCATCTGCAACCATCTTTTTGGAAGAAGTTCTCAGCATTTAAAACTGCTTGGTCAATGGCATTCCTTCCCTTCTTTCTGGCGTTAGGATATCAGGTATTGCTACACCAATATTTGTTGAGAATATTCTCAAACATTTCAGTGATATGACCATTCCTGACCTTATGATTACAGAGCCCAAAAATTTTAATTAAATTGAGTCTTCCTGGTTCAATAATGAACTTATGAAAAAAAATCTCAATTAGGCCTGTATAGCTCTGCTGCTCATTCTGCTAATTTGAATTGTTCAAGATATAGTTTGAAATTTTATGAACATAAACATCCTAATCAAGTTCTTTTGGGTGTGTTTTTTTGTAATCTTTGAAGGACCATATTTCTTTTGTTTTTTTGTCCAATCCTGTCAATTCAAGAACTCACCCAAACATTTATGGATATAAATATAATAACCAAGTTCTGTCAGGATTACATGAAAACTGAAGGTGCTGTTACTGATAACAAGAAAAGTGAACAAATCAACAACAGGACAGACGGATGGACAACAGACACATTATTGGGACAAAAAGTGAATCTGTAACAGTGATTCACTAATAATTCATTAATACTTCAAAATAATGAAGATTGACAGTAATACTAATATGTGTACCATACTTACTTCTTCTTCATAACATTCTGTTATTTCTGAATCCATGTATGAACGATTTATGGACAGCTGTTCCACATATTCTTCTGGGTCGTCATAAAACGACTGGAAATAAGATGATCCCAATTAAAGCAGACAAGTATCTTTATTACTTATAAACACACGCAACTGACAATTAATAACTTCGCATTTATTTTAAAATTGATTTTATAAAAATAAAAAAGCAATAGAGCTGATATAAAAAAAGTACATAATGGCATCTTTAGTTAGTAAATATGAGGTTTACTCTAATTAACAAGATCTGTCTGGAGAAGAGTGCACCAGCTTTTTCGAAGCTTGTCTTAAGGCAATAGTTGTCAGATGACTAATTAGTATTATTGTAAACAAGAGCCATGTAGGACATGACCAATCTTCTTGTCAAAGCAAATTCTTATACTAACCACTTCCTTTCAATGCTCTCTATCTCAAAGCATTCATTCGAAACTTTTTAAGGTATACTCCAAACATGGGAATATAACAAAGGCGAATATATATAATTATGCGGAGACAGAAGAAAGACTTGTGCATTATGCACACTGCACTTCCTCTGAATGCCCTCTGTCATTGAGTGAAATATCAATTAAATCCCTTGAACACTTTTTGAGCTATGTTCCGGATTAGCATAATAAAATATAATAACAAAGGGAATAATTTAGCAAAGACAGTAGAAAGAGTTATGGTTCTTGCACACTGCACTTCCTTTCAATGTTCTGGACAAGCATAAAATATAATAAAGGGAGATGGGCATGGGCATGGTAAAGCTATAGTTCTTGGACAATGCACTTCCTCTCATTGTCCTCTATCATTGTGTGATATATAAATCAATTCCCTTGAATAGTTCTTGAGTAATCTCTATGATAAGTATACTAAAAGAGATAAATGGGGATAATTTAAAAATAAGGCAAGGTAGAGTTGTGGTTCTTAAACACTGCACTTCCCCTTAATGTCATTTGTCTTTGTATGCAGTTAGAATATATTCCATTTAGCACTTTTATAGTTATGTCCAGGACAAGTTAATTTAATAAAGGGAGATAATCAAAAAAGTAAGCAATGTAGAGTTGTGGTTCTAATACACAACACTTCCTCTCAATGTCCTCAGTCATTGTGTGAAGATTCAACAAAATCCCTTGAATAGTTGCGGAGTTATGCTCCAGACAAGTGAATTTAATTAAGGGAGATAATTCAATAAGTAAGCAAGGGAGAGTTATGGTTCTTGAACACTGCACTTTCTGTCAATGTCCTCTGTCATTGTGTGAAAATTCAACAAAATCTTTTGAATAGTTTTGCAATGTGAAAAAGTGTTACAGACAGATGGACAAATGGATGGACACACATTGGGGTTGCGACATTGGGGGTGCGACATTTACAAGTGGTGCAAATCTTACAACATATAGCTTTAAAGGTACCACATTTAGCGACAGATAGTTTTGCGACATTTAGTGTTAGTTGCGACATTAACTGTAAGTCTTGCAAAGTATAGTGCTTCTTGAGACATTTAGTGGCGATGCGACATTTACTGTTGCCACAGTGACGATTGTACAGTTGAACATACAAATGCAAAAAGTGTGAAAAGTATTATTATTGGGAAGGGAGAAGTTTCATGATGATTGGTGCTGTAACTCAATAGTTATAGGCTTGAATGCAAAGCTGCAAAATTTGATGAACTTAATTTCATTAAAAATATCAAAACACCATAACTCAGTAAACAAGAGCTGTCAGAAGACAGAGATCTCAAATTTTGAAAGTTTGTCTCAATATCAGATGAGCTGAGAATGAGATGGGCTTTATAAAACAAACTAACAGTTTTAAGTATAAAAAGGGCAATACTTCTGCCTAAAGCAGAGTTATCCCACCTGTGCCCCTAACAGTAGAAGATACAGTAACATTGTGTATTTTCATTTATGTACCTCTAGTAGTTACTAGATGCAAGCAAACCTCGGTTTTAAACTTATTTATTTTACCACAATTGTGAAACAAGTTATTACAACTTACATAACTCATACTTGAGGTCTTCCTGGGTACAACGAGTACTAAGCATATGCAGATAAAGTGTTTTGCTCAAACTAAAGTTTCTTAAAATGATTTATTAGAAAAAACACTATATTAATTTCTTGGCATTTTTTTCATAACTGAAATTTGACACATAACGTAAGAGGTTTGTAAACTTTTGAATATTGGTGAAACTGGCACCAGGATTTGACTCATGACCTCACCGGTGAGAGGGCAGTGATCATGAAACAGCACCTAAGACCACTTGACCACAGAAATTAAGCCAGTTACTTACACTTTGTTCAGCTAATTCTTTAGCATATTTCAAGTGGTCATCTGCAACCATCTTTTTGGAAGAAGTTCTCAACATTTAAAACTGCTTGGTCAATGGCATTCCTTCCCTTCTTTCTGGCGTTAGGATATCAGGTATTGCTACACCAATATTTGTTGAGAATATTCTCAAACATTTCAGTGATATGACCATTCCTGACCTTATGATTACAGAGCCCAAAAATTTTAATCAAATTGAGTCTTCCTGGTTCAATAATGAACTTATGAAAAAAAATCTCAATTAGGCCTGTATAGCTCTGCTGCTCATTCTGCTAATTTGAATTGTTCAAGATATAGTTTGAAATTTTATGAACATAAACATCCTAATCAAGTTCTTTTGGGTGTGTTTTTTTGTAATCTTTGAAGGACCATATTTCTTTTGTTTTTTTGTCCAATCCTGTCAATTCAAGAACTCACCCAAACATTTATGGATATAAATATAATAACCAAGTTCTGTCAGGATTACATGAAAACTGAAGGTGCTGTTACTGATAACAAGAAAAGTGAACAAATCAACAACAGGACAGACGGATGGACAACAGACACATTATTGGGACAAAAAGTGAATCTGTAACAGTGATTCACTAATAATTCATTAATACTTCAAAATAATGAAGATTGACAGTAATACTAATATGTGTACCATACTTACTTCTTCTTCATAACATTCTGTTATTTCTGAATCCATGTATGAACGATTTATGGACAGCTGTTCCACATATTCTTCTAGGTCGTCATAAAACGACTGGAAATAAGATGATCCCAATTAAAGCAGACAAGTATCTTTATTACTTATAAACACACGTAACTGATAATTAATAACTTCGCATTTATTTTAAAATTGATTTTATAAAAATAAAAAAGCAATAGAGCTGATATAAAAAAAGTACATAATGGCATCTTTAGTTAGTAAATATGAGGTTTACTCTAATTAACAAGATCTGTCTGGAGAACAGTGCACCAGCTTTTTCGAAGCTTGTCTTAAGGCAATAGTTGTCAGATGACTAATTAGTATTATTGTAAACAAGAGCCATGTAGGACATGACCAATCTTCTTGTCAAAGCAAATTCTTATACTAACCACTTCCTTTCAATGCTCTCTATCTCAAAGCATTCATTCGAAACTTTTTAAGGTAAACTCCAAACATGGGAATATAACAAAGGCGAATATATATAATTATGCGGAGACAGAAGAAAGACTTGTGCATTATGCACACTGCACTTCCTCTGAATGCCCTCTGTCATTGAGTGAAATATCAATTAAATCCCTTGAACACTTTTTGAGCTATGTTCCGGATTAGCATAATAAAATATAATAACAAAGGGAATAATTTAGTAAAGACAGTAGAAAGAGTTATGGTTCTTGCACACTGCACTTCCTTTCAATGTTCTGGACAAGCATAAAATATAATAAAGGGGCATGGGCATGGTAAAGCTATAGTTCTTGGACAATGCACTTCCTCTCATTGTCCTCTATCATTGTGTGATATATAAATCAATTCCCTTGAATAGTTCTTGAGTAATCTCTATGATACGTATACTAAAAGAGATAAATGGGGATAATTTAAAAATGAGGCAAGGTAGATTTGTGGTTCTTAAACACTGCACTTCCCCTTTATGTCGTTTGTCTTTGTATGCAGTTAGAATATATTCCATTTAGCACTTTTATAGTTATGTCCAGGACAAGTTTATTTAGAAAAGGGAGATAATTAAAAAAAGTAAGCAAGGTAGAGTTATGGTTCTTATACACTACACTTCCTTTCAATGTCCTCAGTCATTGTGTGAAGATTCAACAAAATCCCTACAATAGTTTTGGAGTTATGCTCTGGACAAGTGAATTTAATTAAGGGAGATAATTCAATAAATAAGCAAGGTAGAGTTATGGTTCTTGTACACTGCACTTTCTCTCAATGTCCTCTATCATTGTGTGAAAATTCAACAAAATCTCTTAAATAGTTTTGCAGTTATGCTCGTGAAAAATTTGTTACAGACAGACGGACAAATGGCTGGACACACACATGGGTTGCAACATCGGGGTTGCAACATTTACAAGTGGTGCAAATCTTACAACATATAGCTTTAAAAGTACCTAATTTAGGGACAGATAGTTTTGCGAAATTTAGCCTTAGTTGCGACATTAACTGTAAGTCTTGCAAAGTATAGTGCTGCTTGCGACATTTAGTGGCGATGCGACATTTACTGTTGCCACAGTGTGGATTGTACAGTTGAACATACAAATGCAAAAAGTGTGAAAAGTATTATTATTGGGAAGGGAGAAGTTTCATGATGATTGATGCTGTAACTCAATAGTTATAGGCTGAAATGCAAAGCTGCAAAATTTGATGAACTTAATTTCATTAAAAATATCGAAACACCATAACTCAGTAAACAAGAGCTGTCAGAAGACAGAGATCTCAAATTTTGAAAGTTTGTCTCAATATCAGATGAGCTGAGAATGAAATGGGCTTTATAAAACAAACTAAATGTTTTAAGTATAAAAAGGGCAATACTTCTGCCTAAAGCAGAGTTATCCCACCTGTGCCCCTAACAGTAGAGGATACAGTAACATTGTGTATTTTCATTTATGTATGACTAGTACTTACTAGATGCAAGCAAACCTTGGTTTTAAACTTATTTATTTTACCACAATTGTGAAACAAGTTATTACAACTTACACAACTTATACTTGAGGTCTTCCTGGGTACAACGAGTACTAAGCCTATGCAGATAAAGTGTTTTGCTCTAGGACACCACACAGATCTGTGGCAGAGGATCAGACCTACAACCCTCCAATTCTGGGTCTGATACTCTACCACTGTACCATGATTCCACAACGTTACCATTAGTACAACCCAAAACAACTCCAACAGGGAATACGGAAGTAAGTTACATAATGTGGGGGTTAACTCAGTAGTAAATCAACTGGACCAGAACTGAAGGTGAAGTAAGGCAGAGTCTAAACTATTGATAATAGCCTAGCCTATGTGTCAATTAAGTCACTGTATGAAATGAAAAAAACTTAATGGTACTGGTAATTGTTTTTGTAAAAGACAACTTTGGTACTCTGAAGTTGCAGATTTTTCAACAAGATGATCAAGGGTTTCCTTTCTTTGGACAATCTGAAATAAAGATGTATCCTAGCAGCTGCCACCTACAGCTTTCTTGGGGAAAACATAATATTCTGATCCTAGCAGCTGCCACCTACAGCTTTCTTGGGGGAAACATAATATTCTGATCTTCGCAGCTGCCACCTACAGCTTTCTTGAGGGAAACATAATATTCTGATGAGTATTTAATATCCTTGCAGTGTTTTATGGGTCTAGGCCCTGCTTGATCAGTGGCTAGCTCTTCTGAATGTCAATCCAGGGATCATAACTGCAAATCTCTGCCAGGCCATAATCTTTGTGATTCCTTATGAATATTAAATACTCTTTAATGGTTACAGTCTCAATTGCTGTGACTAATCAATGCTACAGATTTCAAGATACTTATAATACCAAAAATATATGAGAAAAAAAGAATTTCCTGTTCTCCCATTGTATTCTATTTATGAATTGAAGTGCATTCACTGAGCCCCAATGTTCCTTCTCCCCTTTATTTGTACACACTTGAAACCTTACTCACAGGGATCATCTATAGTTTTTTATACCAAATATGAACAAATTTTGCTCATCAGATCTTTAGAAGAAGATTTTAGAAATTTCACAATTTTCTCCTTTTTTTGGATGCTACTGATGACCCGTTATGTATATTAACCCACCTTTAATGGACCACGTCTTTACTGTTATGACTTAACAATTGCTCCATGTCTCAACAGAATTAAAATTATTCCTGAAAAACCAAAAGTTCCTATTTTCCCACAGCTTTATTGGACGTCAATAGACCCCACCCTCTCCATTTGGACAACTTTTAATCCCTACTCCAAGAAATCATTTATACCAAGTATGAACAAATTCTGCTGGTTGGTTTTTGAAAAGAGGTTAATGTCTATATGTTAAGATATGTCAGCACAGCAGGGCCAATTTTGACTCTAGGGTTATGGTTTGAAAAATTTTCAGAGAATGCAATTAGCTGATGCTACATGCAAATTACCAAAGTTCTAGGCCTGTAGTTTTTAGGAGAAGATTATTTAATTTAAATTTCCCTATGGAAAACTGATCAGAGAAGATTTTTAAAATTTTAAAACAACAGATAAGCCACGGGGGCAGGGCTAAGTATGACCCCAGGGTCATGACTTCAACAACTATGTGAGAGCATCATATAATAATGCCATCGTCAAATACCCACAGGTGATCCATTGAAATACTCCCAATTCTGATGAATTGAAATTATTTTGTAGACTGCCCGCATTGTAGGACTAATGACCAACAAAAGCTACTCGCCCTTAGTAAATTGTCACTTGCCCTTATATTTTTCATTGTTTTCAAAGCTCCAGCTAAATTCATCAAGCCACAATTGTTTGACTGTTAAAACAATTTAAATTACAATGGCCTACTCTAATTTTTGTCTTCATTTTTTTTATAGTAGTAAACGATAAACTTAATGTAAAACATTCTGCAAACAAATAAAATGTAATCTTAGGTTACGCATATTTTCTAGTGTCCACAGGGGAGATATATCATCGAGTCTGCATTATAAGTTACCTGTGTGTTCAGATTTTTGACTATCAGCAAATTTAACAGATGCCATACATACACCACACCAATCTTATTGGACAAAAGGTTAACGACTCAAAGAGGTGTAGTAAAAAGGAGAAACTAGTATGGTTTCTCCCAACCGGAAGTCCAAAAATACAGTCTAATTCTGATCACTCAGAAACCTACCTTTAAAGAAGCAACAACTCACTCCGATAGATCTAACATCATCGAAGTAATAAAGCTATTTGGAAAGTCCTGATTCTACATCAGGTGAGTCAAAGTGATTATTGCAACAAAGGAAAGGCTTTCAATTAGAATGTTTCCCATACTAATCTTGCAACTGTTGTTGTTGTATGGGCTTTACTGTCACTATCAAATTTTTTAGACATAAAGCGACAATGTCAACATAAGACAGTACTCTGAGCTCTGCACCACTGTAGTATCATGCCACAGACACGGTATGATACCCCACCCAGTCATATTATACCAAATCTGGACCAACCAGACCTAGAACTAGCCGATTAATGCTGAGCAAGGGAGGTTCTAGTCCCATTTTTTAAAGTCTTTGGTATGACCCAGCCAGAGATCAAACCCACATCTTTCCGCATGCAAGACAAATGCTTTACCTCTACACTACTGCTTCAGACTCTTCTAAAAGTAAAAAAAAATCTCTTATAGAGCTGCTGTATATCCCAATCCCTTGTTTTATCCAAACATCAATCCCCTACATTTGCGATTTGCAGACATGTTAACTCGCAAATTGAGACAAAAATAAGTAATTTTTCCGTAAATCAAGGGACACAACTCTGACCATCCTAGTACAAATTGTCCAATTCAAGAATTTGACTGAGATTCATGGTCATATTACATTATGACAAAGTTTGGTGCAATCTAATGAAAACATGACAGTGTTTTCCAGACAAAATCATCATTTTTTAATCAATGAAGGGCCATAACTCTGCCCATTCCTGTCCAATATGGCCGGTTTAAGACTCATCCAAGCTATTGTGGTTAATAACATTATGACTAAATTTATTTACAATTCTACAGAACCTTAAGAAGCAACAAGGTTTACAAGACAAAAATCTGCACTTTTAAATTAATCAAAGGCAATTAACTTGGCAACCTCATGAAAAATAAAAGTTGAAGTGTGTCCGAAGCAAAAATTAAAATCTTTCAATCAATGGCCATGACTCTGCCGATATTGGTTTGATATGGACAGTTTAAGAAGTTGTCCGACCTTTAATTGTCATTAAAATTCTGACCAAAATTTGTCACGATGGTCAACATTTACACTGATACAGTGTTTACCGGTAAAGAAAAAAAGCAAATTTTTCCATCAATCAAGGGACATTACTCTGACCATCCTGGTACCATTTATCTTCTTGAACAATTTATCTGAGTTTCACATCATGACCAAGTTTAAGTCATAATCTGATGAAAATATAGTACAGTGTTTATGAGACAAAAATCATTAATTTTCAATTGTCAATGAGCCAGGGCATAACTCTGCCAATTGCGGTCTGATATAGCTGGTTCAAGATCTTACCAGAGCATTGGTTGGTCATGATCAGATGATACAGTAATCAGCAATAATCAGGTTTTTTGTTATCTTTGAAGGACCATACTTTTTTTGTTTTTTGTCCAATCCTGTCAATTCAAGAACTCACCCAAACTTTTATGGATATAAATATAATGACCAAGTTCTGTCAGGATTACATGAAAACTGAAGGTGCTTTTTCTGATAGCAAGAAAAGTGAACAAATCAACAACAGGACAGATGGATGGACAACAGACACATTATTGGGACAAAAAGTGAATCTGTAACATTGATTCACTAATAATTCATTAATACTTCAAAATAATGAAGATTGGCAGTAATACTAATATGTGTACCATACTTACTTCTTCGGCATAACAAGCCATGTGTGAATGATTTATGGACTGCTGTTCCACATCTTCTCCTACGTCATCATAAATCGCTACTATTTCTGGCTCCAGCACATCTTCTTCTACATCCATTACAGCAATCTGGAAATAAGATGATCCCAATTGAAGCAGAGAAGTATCTTTATTACTTATAAACACACGCAACTGATAATTGTATTCTTTTTATGAATTGAAGTGCATTCACTGAGCCCCAATGTTCCTTCTCCCCTTTATTTGTACACACTTGAAACCTTACTCACAGGGATCATCTATAGTTTTTATACCAAATATGAACAAATTTTGCTCATCAGATCTTTAGAAGAAGATTTTAGAAATTTCACAATTTTCTCCTTTTTTTGGATGCTACTGATGACCCGTTATGTATATTAACCCACCTTTAATGGACCACGTCTTGATTGTTATGACTTAACAATTGCTCCATGTCTCAACAGAATTAAAATAATTCCTGAAAAAACCAAAAGTTCCTATTTTCCCACAGCTTTATTGGACGTCAATAGACCCCACCCTCTCCATTTGGACAACTTTTAATCCCTACTCCAAGAAATCATTTATACCAAGTATGAACAAATTCTGCTGGTTGGTTTTTGAAAAAAAATTAATGTCTACATGTTAAGATATGTCAGCACAGCAGGGCCAATTTTGACTCTAGGGTTATGGTTTGAAGAATTTTCAGAGAATGCAATTAGCTGATGCTACATGCAAATTACCAAAGTTCTAGGCCTGTAGTTTTTAGGAGAAGATTATTTAATTTAAATTTCCCTATGGTAAACTGATCAGAGAAAATTTTTAAAATTTTAAAACAACAGATAAGCCACTGGGGCAGGGCTAAGTATGACCCCAGGGTCATGACTTCAACAACTATGTGAGAGCATCATATAATAATGCCATCGTCAAATACCCACAGGTGATCCATTAGAATACTCCCAATTCTGATGAATTGAAATTATTTTGTAGACTGCCCGCATTGTAGGACTAATGACCAACAAAAGCTACTCGCCCTTAGTAAATTGTCACTTGCCCTTATATTTTTCATTGTTTTCAAAGCTCCAGCTAAATTCATCAAGCCACAATTGTTTGACTGTTAAAACAATTTAAATTACAATGGCCTACTCTAATTTTTGTCTTCATTTTTTTTATAGTAGTAAACGATAAACTTAATGTAAAACATTCTGCAAACAAATAAAATGTAATCTTAGGTTACGCATATTTTCTAGTGTCCACAGGGGAGATATATCATCGAGTCTGCATTATAAGTTACCTGTGTGTTCAGATTTTTGACTATCAGCAAATTTAACAGATGCCATTATTGTGTTATGCAGAATTTCTGTCACGATGGACATTGCTAAACTAGTAGATGTTCCTTTTTAGATGGAATCATCAATATCAAGTTGGTAAAACTTACAAAAACCCAGGAAACTAAAAGTTTGGTCAGAATGTAGTCAATATCAAATGAAAAATACGTTTACTAGAGTGTAACAACATTAAAGTCAAGACAAAAAGAAGACAACAGATGACCCAGGGCAATCAGGTGTGGTCACTGGTTGGATGGAACAAATACACAGACAGTTAATAACTTACAGTCGGAACTACGTTTCTGTGGGCTTTTCTTGAAGGCTTTGCATATACATCTAATTTTGCTGATTCCAAGACAAATGGAGCAGATGCCTGAAAATAGCACCATACATGTACATATAAGATGTTGGCAATTATATAAAATAAGATTTTTGTTTCAAAATACTGTTCCTAATATTAATTTTCCGTTTTAAAAGGAAATAAACCTTTTACCTTAAAAATTTATATGACCATGCTCAACTGTTACTTCTACAACATGACTGTGTATGAACCAGAAACTTGTCCAAGATCTTAATGTCATAAAACTAAAAGTTTGGGTCAAAATGTAGTCAAGATCAAATGAAAAATACATCTGCTAAGGTGCGACAACATTAAAGTTAAAGGACAGAAATAAAGGACAACAAATGACCCAGGGCAATCAGGTGTACTAAAACGTTGTCACTGGTTGGATGGAACAAATACACAGGCAGTTCATAACTTACAGGCTGAACTACGTTTCCATAGACTTTTCTCAAAGGCTTTGCATATACATCTAATTGAACTTTGTTTCTGTTGATTTTTTTTGAAAGCTTTTTTATAATTGCATACATGCAGTCTTTTGGTTTCCCTCCAGATTCCATGATAATGTAGGCCTTCTAAAATTCCAAAATGCAAATCGGTCCTGGTTTTTAACTACTGTAAGAATCGTACTTATTTTAAAAAAAAATCACTATATGATATATTCATACCCCACCCACCATGTTATTTGCACCATGAATTTTCTCCATTTATTCATTAATAAGGAACTGTTTCAAGTTTATTTATTGTATTATAACATACGTTATCACAATGTGTACATTTAAATGACTGACATTATGTTTCCGCTTTACTGAATAATTTTCATTATATTAAAAACGCTCGATCGAATCAGAAGTGTCACAAGTACTGGAAGCTGCATGAAATAATCACCGTGGAAACAAATGTAATGGTTCATTCAACTTTTTTATTTTTGATATGCATTGTGCTGTAGCTAGCCACTACATACAATTACCAAAGCCAGCTCGTATATATAATTAAAGTTATTTTTTAAAAAATGAAACAAACAAGTAACACTGCACATTTTATCAAATATTTTAATGACGCAAACAATATTCGGTCAGACCGTCCCAGTTTTGACTAGCGGTATATCATAGAAACTATGGATGCAAACACAACCTTTTGATGAACTGACAGAACGTTATGGGTCGCTGATCACACACTGACATGCTACATAGCGATAGACTCTTCCGATAAACTCCCCCTTATATCGTTAATGGTTTAGTCAAAATTGACATCATTTCGCTCAGCAGGTGACAAAACAAAAGGATTATTGGGTCAAATGATATTGCCGCAAGGCGTATTTCACAGGTCACTATAGCATGGTATGAGCAATTTATGAGATTTTATATGACCGATAGAAAATATCTGGACCGATTTTTTATTAAACTTTGAAAATATCTAGACCGATTTTGTATTAAACTTTGAAACGAAAACTGGTCCAAAAACCGAAAAACCGGCAATTTTAGAAGGCCTCGATAAATGGATCAGATGTCTGAAAAGAGCAACACACATGTACCTTTAGGATGTTGGCAATTATATAAAACAAGATTTTTTTCCCTAAAATACTGTTGCTCCTCAGTTAAATTTGTTCAGTTTGAAATGAAGTATGACAAAAACTGTGGTAAGCAAATATTGCTACACAGTAAAACCAAGTTTTAAAGGGTCCAACAAATGTAAAACATCTGCGTCTATCTGGGATTTTATCTAGGTTTTTGTCTGGGAACAAATCCAAGTCTTTCAAGTGTCTGCATCCCTAGCCCCATTCTGATAACACTATATCTGGAATACCTCATAAAAAACAATTCGAAGTCTTCACTCTTGTTACATTCAAAAGTTAATAATATATGTCGGAGTGATGGGGCAGAAGCTAGACAAGGTCAGGAAGCTTGAGAAACAACGGAATTGCAATGAAAGTACTGTTAATGATCGTAATTGTTCTACCTTCATACAGGGGCTCCCTCAAGCCAAAGCATCAACAACAATAATATCTTTATCTCGACCAAAGTCTTCCTGGGAAATGGACAACCAACAAATGAAAGGAACAATTAAAGAAACAATGTATAGTTTTGTCTAACAGTACTACTCACAATACTTTGGTGAAATTGTTTGAACAGCTAGATAAATAAAGAATTGTTAACAATCGAATTGACAATGCTATCATAGCGATGATTTCAGCAACAAACATGGCGGTGCCCATGAATCTTTTACGGTGACTGTTGAAAACAAACAAATAAATACTGACAACTGATTACACACAAATAAATAGTGACAACTGAAAGCACACAAATAAATAGTTTTCAACATGAACTGTGATCTATGCAGGCCAATATGGCTGAGAGTGCACATTGGATCAATACAGACAGCTCTTCTGCTGCATTTTACACAAGAACTCTTTAACATTTGGAAGACTATGAAGGAAATTTGGACTCGAGAATTGTGACAAACCCAGCCATTCATTGAAGGCATGTTGATGAGCTACCAGAAGTGAATATCATTCCACAGAAGTTAAGAAACACAATTCTAGCTCATAGATACATTAACTTTGCTCTTCTATTGATTCCTGGTATGGAGACTGCCAGTGAGACATCAGATGCAAGACTGCGCTGGAGTTTGAACATACAAGAGTTCAGATGTGCTTACCTAAATATAAAAATGTCACCTGTGAGGTGGAACATTACCAACTTAAAACCAACGCCATCATCAGCTACAGTGAGTACAATATGAATAGACTGGAACCCTAAACACCAATAGAACAATTATAGTTGTATGGTGTTGTAGCCAGTCATATCGAGACGGTTTCTACTTGAGACAGTAGTCTAAGCTCTGCCACACTGTATCATGTTGCAGTCACATGGTATGATATTGAAATATCCTTTAAATGCTGAGCACCAGTACCATTTGTCATGATTTTACGACCCTCTCGCAGATTGAACAGACAACTTTTGCATGCGAGGCAAATGCTCTACTACCAGACCATGACACATTGAACATAGATTTTATAGTACTAAAAAATGCACTGATTGACAAAGGCATTACTAAACCGAATGCCACTACAACTGTATACAAATATTTCTTTCTTTGAGTGGGGTATGGTGTGGATGTTAAGGGAGGGTTTGGGGGGCGGGGGCATTGATATGTAGTCCTTCGCTGGAGAAAATTAGAGCTGATAAAGTGTATAATTAAACTTACAACTACTGGTTCTGCCATGTATCCATGAGCTTTACTTGAAGTCTTTATTGGTGCTGAAATAATAGAATATCTTTAAATGCAATCTAACCACAAATTGATTTAGACAAATAAGAAAATCCACAACTTTAAGATATACCAAAATTTGAGTAAAGTAGAGCTACCCAGAGTTACCCCTCCCACCTCCTTGCTTAATAATGATCTACTGTGCAAAGAATATTAATTTGGCACCAAGTTTCTCACAATACACAACACCCAGCACCATTTTTTGGTGATTGCGATTTATAATAGTGTACCTAAATAAACTGTTGTTAAAAGAACTATTTGAGATATCTGAATGAAACTTTCCAATTACATATTGTAACAAGAGGCCTAAGATAGGGTCAAGTCACTCATCTGATTTCACATGTCACTTCCTTTAAAATTTTGTATGGACTAAGTACGTATGAAGAACTTATTGTAGTTATGTATGAGACAAATGAGAATTATCTGTTTTCTCGTAGCATTTCCATGTAAAGTGAAAGTCACCCTTCATACCTGTATTTGAATAAAACCTCAGACAGCAGTATCATAGATGAACTAGTTTTACCCTAGTGCTTTGAACTAGTATTAAGACAAGCAGGACAAAGTGATTACTACAGCAGTATGTGTGTGTGATTCTAAGGTATTTAGTCCCTCTGCCAAATAGTCCAGGGTGTCTTGCCCCTGGGTTGGCAATATAGAGTGCGGACTGCGCTACAGCAGTATCAGAAAAATCCTATATTATGTTTAGGTAGACAGTTTCTTTGAAATGGGGGATTCATTTAACTCTTTGAAATTTTGTACACTAATTTTATGCTAAATATTTACTGCAATACTTTTATTGACTAAAAAATATTGGCAAAAAAACAAAGAAAACGAAAAAAGATTAAAGTTTCAGAAAAAAAAAAAAAATAATTAAAATTTTTTACTCCTTAGCGTTGGCCAATTTTGTGCCAGGTGTCATGGTTTTGAACAAAATTTGAGAGTGGACCACAAACTGACCCGTCAAACATCTAAGATCAAGGCCTTGTACTACAAACTTTAACCTGCTAAAAAAAAATTGTCTGTCTAAAAGGGAAATAATTCTGCCAAAAATGTAATCAAGAGTTACGATTCTTGTCTCTATGAGTTTCCTAGAGAATGTTGAACACACATGTGAAGTTTCATACATATTGTATGAGTGGTGGCATATATATCATACCTGATAAAAACTTCAACCTGAAAAATTAAGTCCAAAAAGGGTCATAGCTCTGCCAAAATGTAACCCTGAGTTATGGTGCTTATATCTTATCTGATAAAAAACTTTAAACCTGAAAACTAATGTGGACACCGACGCGAGTACAATAGCCCCCCTATTCTACAGAAAGTTGAGCCAAAAAAAAAAAAAGGGAGGTAATTAACCAGATTATTTTTACTAATCACCTGATAAAAACTTTAACCTGAAAAATTCATCCCTTTCTGGGTCCCTGCTGGCCCTTTATGGATATCAAAAGCCTTTTAAAAGTCTCAGAATTTACTGTTTATCTTAAGTATTCCTATGTAAAAGTCGAAGTCTTCTTACTGGACCCTAATAGATCATAGTTCCTTCATTTGCACAAACATGAAACCCCTACTCATAAGGATCATTTTTATGAGATATGAACAAATTTGGCTTGACAGTTCTTGAGAATAAGATTTTTTGAAAAAAAAAAAAGGAAGGTAATAAACAAGATTTTTGACTAATCACCATTTTATCCCTTTTTGGACCCCTACTGACCCCTTATTGATATTACATTCCTTTTAAAGGATCCAGTCTCAACTGTGTTGACTAAACAATGTTCCAGACCTTAAAATAGTTGAAATTATACATAAAATAAGTGAGAAAAGTAGAATTATCTGTTTTCCTATAGTATTTCTATGTAAAAATCAAAGACCCCTTACGGAACCCCAGTATATCCTAACCCCTTTATTTGAACAGCTTTGAAACCTCTTTTGAAATTTCACACTTTATCTTTTTTTGGGCCCCTTCTGGTCCTTTATTTATATCAAATTCTCTCTAAAGGATTCTGTCTCAACTATTTTGTCTAAGCAATGCTATAGACATGAAGATAGTTGAAATATTACCTAAAATAGATCATATTTCGTGGTGTTTAGCCTCGCTTTCAACAATTGTTCAGGCATATCGCAACGTTGTCTACTTGAGACAGTATTCTAAGCACTGTCACACTGGAGTATCATGCCGCAGACACATGGTATGATACCCCACCCAGTCACATTATACTGACACCAGGCCGACCATACCTAGAACTCTCCTCTAAATGCTGAGCGTCAAGCGAGGAAGCTTCTAGTACCTTTTTTAAAGCCTTTGGTATGACCAGCAGGGGATTGAACCCACAACCTCCCACATTTGAGGCGAACGCTCTACCACTAGACCACGCTGTGGTCTTTAAAATAGATCAGAAAAGCAGAATTTTCCCTCACTGGGTCCCAATCAATCCAAGCCCCTTTATTTGAACAAATTTGAAATGCCTAGCCATTAGTAATAAGGATAATTTATACCAAATACGAACCAATTTGAATGGACGGTTCTTGAAAAGAACTGACATCTCCCCAGGGCAGGGCCGATGTTGACCCTAGGGTCATGCTTTCAACAAACTTGATAGAAACTTATTAGATGATACTACAGGCAAAATATCAAAGCTCCAGGCTTTGCACTTTTGGAGAGATTTATGAAATTTTGAAAAAATACTGATAAAACCCTGGGGCGGGGTCAAAATTGACCCCAGGGTCATCATTTGAACAAACTTGAGACAGCATTGTGTAAGAAAGCTTCACACAAAATTTGGTGAAAATCTGATAAGTGGTTTCAGAGAAGAAAGTTGTTCTAAGTAAAAGTTAACGACGGACGACAGACGACGAACGATTGATTGATTGATTGAATATTTAGCGTCATTTTTATGCCATCGAGGGCTAACAGATGATCAGTTAACCTAACCACTGTTTCCTGGGATTAACCAGTACTCGAGCACACCCCATCTCCGCAAGTAACTGATAACTTTCCCACATGAATCAGTGGTGAGAGACGAATGATAATGAGACACAATGTCGTATATAAATCATCACGGAGACTGTTGCCGGGCGGTGGATTCGAACTCACGACCCCTGGATTGACAGTCAGACGCGTAACCGAAGGTAGATTACAACAGCTCATCCTGAGCTTTGCACAGCTGAGCTAATAAAACTAACCAGGTCATTACCATATGAATGATGAAAGATGAACCTGTCACCTATCCATATAAATGTATATAATGTGTTTGAATGTTTTATATTTTAAAGAGGCCTCACCTATATCGCCGAAATCTTTTTTTTTTTTTTTTTTTTTTTTTCAGTCACCCATTTGGATAACCCATTTATTCTCCCCGTCCTAGGTGTGCGGGGGTCGGGGAGGACCATCCCCCTGCACATCTTTCAATTTCAAAATAAATATATATATCTATATCAAAAGCATATAAAATATTTCATCACATTCATTCATCTTTCATTCCTTAAGTTATTCAATTTTGTAAATGTATAATACTTTATAATTGTATATATATATTACTTGATCTCTATTAAGAATGGGGAGAATTAATAATAAAAAAAAAGAGAAAAGAAAGGTGAAGATAATAATAATGATAATAAAAAATATTGGGGATAAGGTGGGGGGAGGGGGGGTGTTGCCAAAAGAGGTTGAAGCAAATATCAAAAACATATACAGTCCACATCCAAGTTTGTTTTTTTTTTTAAAAATTAAAGAGAAAAACAATAACAAGAACAGATTATATATAAATAACTTATTTTACAGGATAAGTTTAAGTATGATACTACAGTCTTCCTCAAATTTGTCAGATAGTCTGTTCTTAACAGATATACATCTATTTACGTCAAACATGGATTTCATACTCATCAGGAGTCCTTTATAGGAAGGAGTGGCATCCAAGCATCTACTTGCATAAATGTATCGTTTTATCTCAAGAATTAACAAGTTCTCTGTTAATGTTCTTTTATAATTTTTTGAAATCCCAAATAGAAGCAGAGTTTCATTCCATTGTACTTGAATATTTATATTATTTAGATGCATCATTACATTTGATAAAAGTTCTTGTGTATGAGAGCAATGCCAAAAGATATGTTGCAATGTTTCTGTCTGTTTCTTACAAAAAGTACATTTTTCATTTGATTTAATCTTTATCAAAGTGAGGTACCTATAAGTGGGGAGAATTCGATGTAGAAGTCGATATTGTAACCATTGGAGTTTAGTGTCTCTTGTTACTTGGAAAGGAATGTTATAGTATATATTCCAATCATTTTCATTTATAACATACAAATCATTCCATTTATTCTGGCTTGTTGGTTTCTCATTATTTCTATTTAAAATGACATATATTGGTTTAGTCCCAGTTTTGTTTTTCAGAATTGGAAACACATGTGATGGAATGAAAGGATTTGGTTCCTTTTTATGTTCACTTTTCAGTTTATTGACTTTTTTAAATTGTTTGTTTGCTGTTGTCATCCCGAGCAAATGTAGATAGTTAATTTCGATATTTGTAATTTTCTAAAAATCTTCTTTTGTGTAGAATTTACCATTAATATCAATTAAGTCATTTATATATATTATGCCTTTATCATACCAACTTTTAAGAAAAACACTCTGTTTTCCAATCAATATATGATGATTATAAAAAAAGTGGCATTTTAAGAAATTTTTCATAACTATCTACTTTGTAACTATTTAAAAAAGTTACATAAGAGTTTAGAACATCTTTCCAAAAGTTGTTTTTTTTAGATTTTAATAATTTCGCTGGGTAATGTTTACCACAAGTTAAAAATTTATTTAAATCAAAATATGACTTACACAAATGTTGCCACAACCCATCTGAACGAGTATGTTTCCTGACCCAAGTAATTTTTAGGCTACATATAAAAGCCTTTAAATTGATCATTTTCAAACCTCTTTCAAGAAAATGTTTTGTAATAACTAAACTTCTAATTTCTGCAGGTCCATGCCAAAGAAATTTGTATAAAATGTCATTTATTTGCTTGATATAATTGTCCTCTGGACTTGGAATAGAAATAAAAAGATGGTTAAGTGACGGAATTAATAAACTTTTAATTACAGTTATTTTTCCTTATGGAGTTAAAAATCTTCTATTCCAAAAGCCGATTGAGTTTTTAATTTTTTCTATTTTTTCATTATAATTCAACATAATTATTTTATCCATATCCACATTAAATTTTATTCCAAGTAACTTAAATTCTGTTTAACCCCATGACAGATTCCATCTGGTTTTTATTGAATGTGTGCTGTATTTTTTTGAACCAATCCATATCAATGGAGTTCTTCAAAATTGATTTTCAGGCCCGATATTTGTGAAAAATAGTGTAATTCTGAAACGGTTGCATTAAGTGAGCTATCTGAACCATTGCCGAGATCTTGGCATGAACTGCACATTTGTAACAAACATCATATATCCTTGATATTCTGTTCAATAGCTTATGTTGTATTTGTATTTGTCATATATTCTTTAATTTTGCTGACCAAATAATAAATCATGTCCCGTGATAAAGTCACTCATTGGCCAGTATCGGGTTATGCTAAAACATTGACGAATAAAACGGAAAATGCAGACATGTGAATTAACAACTTTCTAATAAATATGGTAAACTACAAGGATGGAATCAACAATTATCTTAGAAAGGGACATTTCACTTTGCAATTCAACATTTAATGAACAGAAATTATAAGTGATGTATCTTCAAGTGGACAGTATAACATACATACCTTTACTTTTTTCACATACGTCAAACTTCATCATAGTTTTTTCTTGCTTCATTGACCTATTAAAATTATTGCATAACATATGATTTCAATGAGGACTACAGCATCATACATCAAATTACAACTGTGTAGATCAACATTACTTTATAAAGTAGAGTATTGTATTAATTTATAAAGAAGCAAATCCAGTGACTTTTGTTTGAGTAGTAACAATTTATATAGTAACTTGTTGACGGATTGTTTATATTGTTAGCAATTGCTTAAGCTTCATATGTTAACCCTGAACCCCGGGGTCTTAATTCTGTGGCCAAGTGATTTAACACGCCACCTCAAGATGTTGGAAAGTCAGCCTATTTCTCACAAAGGATGGTTGTTCTATTCAGATTGATTCTGAGGACTTCCTTAACCAATAATAAAACTGAATGCCTTATATAAAATGTAATGTGTTGAAGTGGCCTTTACCCCTCAAACCTATTTTTATTCATTATTTTTAAATTTTCCCACATGTTCAAAAAAGCAGATTTTTTTGGTAGCATATAGTAATCGCAGCGTCCGTCCGTCCGTCTGTCCGGGTAGTTAAGTGTCTAGGGTTTAGGGTTAGTAATTTTTATGGACAGTTGAAAAGCAGTTGAAAAATAATTACGTGGCTGTTTCTAGACACTTAAAAAACAGCATTTAAGTGGCTTTTTTTCTCTTACATGGCTAAAATTATCTAAAATTTAGCCACATAAGTAATAAGATTGACGCAAAGAAGCCACTTAAATACCCATTCGTGAGAACGTCCGTCTGTCCGTCCGTCCTTCCGTCCGGTATTTCGTTTCCAGCCTGTAACTTTGTCATGCATAGATGGATTTTGCTGATACTTGCTACAAATGATCAACATAGTATAACGACGTGTCGCGAGTAAGACCCACACCCGTATCTCAAAGGTCAAAGTCACAATTTGAGTTTGTTTGACAACACTTTGAGTTTGTGTGAGATTTCGTTTCCGGCCTGTAACTTTCTCATGCATAGATAGATTTTGTTGATACTTGCTACAAATGATCAACATAACATGACGACGTGTCATGAGTAAGTTCTACACCCATACCTCAAAGGTCAAGGTCACAATTTGAGTTTGTTTGAGAACACTTTGAGTTTGTGTGAGATTTCGTTTCTGGCCTGTAACTTTCTCATGCATAGATAGATTTTGTTGATACTTGCTACAAATGATCAACATAACATGACGACGTGTCATGAGTAAGTTCTACACCCATACCTCAAAGGTCAAGGTCACAATCTGAGTTTGTCTGAGAACACTTTGAGTTTGTGTGAGATTTCGTTTCCGGCCTGTAACTTTGTCATGCATTGATGGATTTTGTTGATACTTGCTACAAATGATCAACATAACATATCATATATTTTTATTTTGACATACCATTTGGGGGGCATGTGACACTTAACAGTGACATTTCTTGTTTTTTATAAAACATTATTTATTTACAGAATATGAACATGAAGAATGTGATAAATATGTTTTTGTAGAGGCAACAAGCAACACTATTGTTAACAATTATGAAAATATTGGCCTTGCAGCTTGAAACAAACTTTCATACCATATGTCTGTCTGTCTGTCTGTCTGTCTGTCTGTCTGTCTGTCTGTCCAATATATATATATGTTTAAACTAATATTGTTACAACAACAACAATAGTGTTAACAACAACAACAATATTTCAACAACAACATCAACAACAATATTGTTAACAACAACAACATTGTAAAAAACAAATATATCAGTATTGTTGACAACAACAACAATACTGAACAACAACAACAGTACTGTTAACAACAACAACAACAATAATAATGTTAACAACAACAACAACAATATTGTTAACAACAATAATATTGAACAACAACAACAACAACAACAACAACAACAATAACAGTATTGTAAACAACAACAACAAAAATAATGTTAACAACAACAACAATAATATTGAACAACCACAGTATTGTAAACAACAACAACAATAATGTTGACAACAACAATATTGTTAACAACAACAACTTGCTATTAAACAACAGCGTTGAGTACAACAACAACAGCATTGTTAACAACATTGTTAACAATACTATTGTAACCAACAACAATATTGTTAACAACAACAACAACATCAGCATTGTAAACAACAACAACAACAACAATATTGTTAACAACAACAGTATTGTTAACAACAACAACAACAACAATATTGTTAACAACAACAACAATATTGTTATACTGTTAACAACAACAAAACTATTGTTAACAACAACAACAGTATGGTTAACAACAACAATATTGTTAACAACAACACTATTAATGTTAAAAACAATGTAAACATTATTAAGCTTTGGTATCCAATTCTATAAGTAATCTTGTGGAAAAGGATTTCAAACTAGAAATGTAGCTGTTGATCAAAAATCATTTTTTACTGAAAATTAACTTGAAAAAGTGGTAATAACTATAAACTTGACAGCCTTTGACAAATACCAAACTTGACCTGTGTTTTATAATTAAACAGGTACCCACAAAATATTAAATAAATACAAAGACCCCATCAGAGCTTATTGATGGGATACATCTTGTTTTGCCTCAGAAGGACAGATAAATGAACAGATGGACAGATAAATGAACAGATGGATGATGAAATGGACAGGTAATACTAATGACCCTTCACCATACTTCAAACTGCGGAGGCATCAAAAATGCCATTAATGTTTAGTCTAGTGACATTAAAACAACAAGAGTTTTTCTCTCCACTCAGCACCACTTAATGTGAAATTCCAGAATCTGGATGTAGCTGGAGTTGAACACTGAACACCGATATCAAAACTCTGTCTGAAAGATTTCATATCCTTGCCTATTTGTTCTCTATTGCTGCATATACAACATTGTTGTAAGTTTTATGAACATAATTTTTTTATGTGTTGTATTTAATGAGTTAATGTGTGGAAATGACTGACATGACAGACAGCTGGCTAGCCAATGACAGTTTACCAAGAAATTCAAACCTCAACATCATCTTGTAATTCAATTACTGGTATTTCAAGGGCAATAACTCATATTTTAATAATTCAATCAATACAGCTTGATATCTGATCCAAGACTGTATGACTATGCAACATCTAGGTAAATTGTGAATGAAAAATAAACGTTATAGACTGCCAATGCATAAAAAAAATTATGCTTTTGATTTATGAGCACTTTGTGATACAATTGGTACTGGTTTTGTTTAACCAAGGAGCTGATTCTAACTTCTTCTATACTGTGGTACCTTCATCCTTTAAACCTGATACTTAGCTCCTAAGTTCAAACGGATTGTTCCAACAGACAGATAATGGACACATTAGACAAGCAGAAAAACTTGAGATAATCCTTTGGCTCATGTGAGCTCATATTTTGCTCACCTACTAGCAAGAACCTCATCGTCACTACCAAATAGACCAAATCCCATATCATCATCCGACTCTTCTTCTGACTCAACAACTGATTCTCTGGCTTCACCTTTCCTGTAAAATTGAACAATTTATTTAAAATTTATTTTTTGCTTTGTCAAATAATTCATTACAACTTATACAATATCACACTTGAAGTCTTCCTTTCACATAGCTGTGGCAGAAGATCAAACCCATGATTCTCCTATCCTGGATTTGTTGCTCTATCACTAGAACACATGCTGAACAGTAGTTTTTATTTGTAAAGTTAAGTAATACATAACAATACTTGTTTTCTATTTCTTAGCATAGGAACAGTATAAGACTATAAGAATCTAACATGAATTGGAGGTTTGGATAGTAAATTCTGTCCTGAGGGATTTTTGGATGGAATGAGGCTCTCTCAAATTAAATCTATTACATATATGTTTTAATATGTCACATCATAAATTGTTCCAACATCACATCAGGGTAGGATGAGTGCATGGAGGGGCTATAGGATGAAAATTCCATACCCGGTAAAAATATGCGGAAATCCTTGCCCAGTATGTAACAACATAATATTACTACATGTATAGCACATTACATGGCTTGAGGTTCAAATAGAAAATTTTGTCTCTTGGAATAACTGTTACATGATATAATTTAAGATCTAATATCAAAGTTAGTTCCAGTGTCACAGCACAAGCATTTTTCCATGGCCCTTTGGCAAGACAGAAATATCTAGTCCAGGTAAAAATGCAGACACCAGTATCCATATCCGGTATGCAAGAAATCTTTGGAGCATGCAATCATGTAACGGCTTACACAGTGATAGAAGGTTCGCCATAGAGTTGATAGTGAAGCAGTTTGCGTATGTATAATCTACACACGACCTCAAACGCTCAATCAACATTTTAGAAAAATATATTTTGGGTTTTAGGTATAATCATTAACACAAATTTGAATGGAAGATATTGCACTCTATAATATTCGGTATTATTTTCACTTGTAACTTGTCAATGCCTACTTGAGACAACATTATAAACTGCCACACTGAATTATCAAGCCACAGACAAATGTTATGATATCCCTGTAAAGGTACATGATGATAAAATGAATCAAATTATATTTGAACTGGTTTAGCAGTATTCAAAACAGTGACGGCATCATCCTTTTTACATATTTCCTTATATAACTAAATGCAAACATGGTGGTCATACTGCATGCAGTCATCTTGATATATCACAAGGAGGAAAAAAACAATCAGGGAAGGTTGACCATAGGAAATCATGTGAAAATTACTTAGTTTTAGTATATTTTAAGTAATGACAACCATGATATTTGATTTTCAGTCAGTAAAAGAAAAACACAAATTTTAAAGCTAAAACAGTGACCTCCCAGTGACAATGACAATATGTTTATTCAGTAGATCTTGTGGTTATCACTTTAATAGTTTTAGTCTGTGTTTTTTTTTGCAATGACAACCATATTGGATTTTCAGGAATTTACATCCTTAATGTAACTCAATCAAAGCTATGCTTATATGAGCTTAAAATAAAAAACATTCAAATTTAAAGAAATGCACCATAACAGGGTAGAAATAAGTCATGTACATATACATTTTTATCACATCAAAATATACACTTAAACATAGTCTTAAACATATTGAGTTAACATATTTTAAACGTAACATTAAAGGGAGAATTTCAGGATTTTTCAAAATTTTAAAATTGACTAAAAAACATTTTTTCCCAATATATCATGACTTTATATTATACTCAATTATTATATTATATTATACCAACAGAATATCTACTTAAACATGCCAAAATAATATAATGAAAAGATTTCCTAACTTGCACCGAGGTTACACTTAAATGTTTTTTTCGCTTAAAATTACATCATATCTTGTGATTCCAGGAGACACACAATTTCAATTTGATCCGTCATACACGTTCTTAAATTTGTTTCATCTTAGAAAAGAGTCTGAATGATGATGTGAAGGTCATTAAGCAGTGTTTAAGTGCTGTCTATTTTTAGACAAGGTGTTTTGTTTTAAGTTTACCAGTCCGATATAAATATTGATTTTATCGTGTTTTCATACTTGATATTCCGAACCATTCAGATTTATTAAGTTATGAAAATAAATGTTTTATATCCATCTTAAAAATAATTTATTTTTTAAACATTTACAGTGTTTGTTCCCTGATATACTCCCATTAAACCACAATTAACATAGCATTAAAGTTAACACTTCTTTGAGCAACTGGACCAGATGTTTAAAAACTTAAATAATTATTCAACTAATTGTGTGGACTATTAATTTAATTAAAATTTAAGCTGAGGAAAAGCCAATCTGTTTAATCACCCGGCCCCCCTCCCCAAAATGACAAACACCCAAACATTGTATGAGGTCCTTGACCACAAATAGTTATCTTTATTTTGATGCTGGGGAAGGTTGGCTACCTTCATCTTATAACCTAACCACCTGCAATGATTGCTCATATGGATTGACAGATATTGGACACAGTGCAATCAGAAATTTCTCCTGAACATGATGGCTTGTGAGTGAAAAATGGTATAACAGTAGTAATTTGCTCACATGACAACCGAGTTATCATACATGACAACCGGCTCTTCTTCAAAAAGACTCAACTCCAATTCTTCATCTGACACTGATTCCACTTCTTCAAATGTACATGCTATTTCCGTTGTCCTTTAAAAAAATTACAGATAATATATCAACAAAAATAGTGTAAAGAATTACATAACAATACCTGTTCTCTAGTTAAATTTTTTAAATGTTGATGATTCAATGCTTCCTAAAGCATCAAATGAAAATGTCTTTTTTATCTAAATCTGCTCAGAAGGGATTGTAATCAACAGTCTTTAGGTTTTCTATAATTAGAAAAAAATCCTAATCATATCATATGTCAATACATTAACCAATCAAATCATTTCAGATTTACACTCAGACAGTGTAAAGTGAAAAAGCAACATTATTCTTCATGTTATCTTACAGTGTTTTAAACAATATGGGAATATATTGTACAAGTATATTGTATTCTGGTGAAAACCACACTGAAATCCAATATGATTTTTCACCACAATACGTACGAGTACAATATATTCTCATATTGTACAAAACACTGTAAAATAATGTTTTTATTCTATATTTCAATTTGAATAAATTTATCACTGCTAGTGTCTTTAACAGTGAATAAACTGTGAGTTCAAATTTGTCATGACAACTATTGATCTGAATGTCTCGATTCCCAGGTGGAACGTTTTGTTGATTGTTTTAATTGTTGAAATTTCGACATCTTAAATTTTGGACTGTACAATATGAAATATTTTATTAGATCCAATTAATTTCTACATATTGTATTGTCACGTGGTATCATCTGAAGAAGGTGATTAGCGCACATGCATGCATGCATACACACATACAATGTCATGTACTCATGAGTCTTCCATTATAGCTTCAGGCATTAATGGTTTAGAAAGTGAATGCATCAAATAAGTAGTTAACAAAAGGCCTTTTATTGCCATTTCAATCCTCATCTTCGACTGAAGGATATAACATTTAATATGCATGTATATTGGTTCTAGATAAATATAAAACAGGACATTGAGCTGTAAATGATGTGCATTAATAATACAAATATGAAATAAATGTCCTATAACTAGCAAAGTTTATTTGAACCCCTTCGGGATCCACTAAGCATGTGTTACATGTAGGTTCATATCTCATGAACTTTAAATAAACGACATTCATTCCTTAAGTGAAAACACAAATTGGTAACATTCTTAAGCTCCTAAAATCTGTAGTCCCTTAATCTGTATGATTGCTTGGACAGGTAGACAGATTATGGACACAGGGCAATCAGAAAAAACTTACATTGAGAAAAATGGTTACTGTAACCTAAAAATTGTACTAGTTGTCTGCTAAGTCATTTGCTAGAACTAACCGCTATTCATAAAACTCCTAAAGTTGTACATGTATCTAAAGTATCTAAATTGGTCACAATAAAAAACACAAGCCGAAAAACTGTAAACAAGAAATGCCACTGGTAAGTGTCATATGCCCCCCCAAATGGTCTATGAAAATAACAATGCATGTTATAATAGGTAGCGATGTATCCATGAATATCAAGAGTAATGGAATGACGATTCAGACATGCAATTTCATGTTTTTTACATTAAAGCGTGACCTTGTTCTTTGTGTAACCTTGACCTTGACATCTGATGTAACAGTCTTGGTATTTCTACAGGTAAATGCAGGTGACACATCATGATGACATTCTGATCACTTGTGCAGGGCTTTAAAATAACGCTCATCTGACTGTCCAAGACAACTGAATCGTGGGTACGGAAAAGTAAAATATAAGGCTGCTAGCCCGACTGTACAAGTGAAAATTCAGAAATTAAACACGGCATCTCTTTTTCGCAAATCTCCCATATTTTAACCTTAATAAAACTGTTTATTTAGTTAATTTATATCCATAAGACTAGTACCATAGTTCTAGAATAAAGTAGGACAAGTTGATTTTTGTCAGGACAAGCAGATTTTAGAAATACTTGTCCAACTTGACAAGTGGTATAAAAAAAATTAATGTCATTGCCCGACTTGTGTCAAGCTATTTTAAAATCCCTCCATGTAAGACACAGAGTTACAGACCAGTTATAAAATATCAAACAAACTAAAAATGTGACTTTGAGGTAAGGTTCTGGGTCTTAACGTGACACATCGTTATGTCATGTTGATCAATTGATAAATTGAGCAAAGTGTTTTTAAAATCCATCCATGTATGATAAAGTTACAGGACAGACTTGAAATCTCAAACATACTCAAAGTGTTGTTGTACAAACTCAAAGTGTGACCTTGACCCTTGAGGTACGGGTCTTGGTCTTGCCTGTGACACTTCGTCATGTCATCTTCATCAATTGAGCCAAGTTAAAAACAAAGTTACAGACCAGACACACAATATCAAACAAATTGACAGTGTGACCGTGACCTTTAAGGAAAGGTTCTCAGTCTTACATACGCCACTTAACTATGTCATGTTGATCAACTGAGCCAACTGTTTTTGGAATTTATCCATAGGTGACAAAGTTACAGACCAGACACGAAATCTCAAACAGACTGAAAGTGTTGTCAAACAAAATTAAATTGTGTCCTTGACCTTTAAAATGGGAGTCTGAGTGTTAAGTGTGACACGTCATCATGTTATGTTGATCATTAGTAGCAAGTATTTATAAAATCCATCTATGCATCACAGAGTTACAGGCCGGACATGAAATCTCAATCAGACTGAAAGTGTCATCAAACAAAACTAAATTTTGACCATGACCTTTGAAGTGGGAGTCTGGGTGTAACGTGCGACATGTCATAATGTTATGTTGATCATTTGTACATAAATTAACAAAATCAATCTATGCATGACAAAGTTACAGGCCGGACATGAAATCTCTCACAGGCTCAAAGTATGACCTTGATCTTTGAGGTACGAGTGTGGGTCTTACTCGCGACATGTCATCATGTTATGTTGATCATTTGAAGCAAGTATTTTTAAAATCAGTCAATGCATGACAAAGTTACAGGCCGGACACTAAATCTCACACAGGGTCAAAGTGTGACCTTGACCTTTGAGGTAAGGGTGTGGGTCTTACTCGTGACACGTCGTAATGTTATGTTGATCACACGAGATCTCGCACTGACTCAAAGTGTTGTCAAACAAACTCCAAGTGTGACCTTGACCTTTGAGGTATTGGTGTGGGTCTTTCTCGCGCCCGTCATCATGTTATGTTGATCATTTGTAGCAAGTATTTATAAAATCCATTTATGCATGACAAAGTTACTGGCCGGACACGAAATCTCAGACTCAAAGTGTTGTCAAACAAACCCAAAGTGTGACCTTGACCTTTGAGGTACAGGTGTTGGTCTTACTCGTGACACATCGTCATGTTATGTTGATCATTTGTTGCAAGTATTAACAAAATCCATCTATACATGACAAAGTTACAGGCTGGACATGAAATACCAGACAGAAGGATGAACGGATGCTGCGATTACGATATGCCACCCCAAAAATTTGGTTGGGGGCATAAAAATTGACTTTGTTGTATGAAAACACATTATGATATTGTCTAAATGTAATGAAAGCTTAATGGACAAATCAGAAAATAAAATAAAAACTTGATTTTAACATTCTAACATACAACTTACAAAGTTTTATGACCAGACACAGAGAAGGGGGTGGGGCAGTCACATCATTTAGCCAGATAAAAAATTAAGTTTCAGCCATAGTTGATCCACAGGTGTAAAACCCAACAAGATATTCATGACAAAAACATTTTTAAACTTTGATTACCTAATTATATACCTACATTTGAAGGAAACAAACCTGGGACTTTGTTTTGACACATAACATACTTATGGAGAACATTTCACATAACATAATTATGGAGAACATTTCACATATCACAATTATGGAGGACATTTCACATAACATAATCATGCAGAACATTTTACTGGCATTGTAATTCAAAGGTAAAGAGCCAAACTGAAAGAGAAGAAAGTGGGCAACCAAGATAAACAGAACAAAATATTACTATATAATTATACTATATTATGCCACCTAATACTGAATAAACTAGTAAAAAACAAAACATATATTTATGTTTTGACAAAAGAGCTAAAACAAGTTTTATACAGTTCGATTAACTATAGATCTATACATCACTTACATTTCTGCCTGACCAAATCTTGATGCTGTTATATTTTCCTCCCTGTTGTTCTTGCTGGACTGAAGCCTTATTGGACAACTGTTGAAAGTGCGCCCTCCAATATAAAGTTATATTTTAGTAAATAGAAAACATGTGATAATAACTGCTGCAGAATGTGCCCTCCAATATAAAGTTATATTAAAGTAAATAGAAAACATGTTATAACTGCAGAATGTGACCTCCAATATAAAGTTATATCATTTTCTAATTGATTTGACAAATATAACAATTTTTCTCCATCATTCTAAAACATGATTTAAAAACTAAGTGACTGTAAATGAGACAAGTGAAATTCAAGACAATTTCTTACAAATCAAATTTAAAGAAAAGTAATCAAATAATGTTTATTGTAACTTTATTTGATGCAACATACATGTAGTTATATGTTGGAGCTAGATTAATGAACAGTTGACCTAACGCAAGTACGGCCATCACTTTGCCCACTGGCCACGTAGCTGTGTTTTTCCAAGTAGATTTTTTTTTTTACAATTAAGTGTTTCCTTAGACATAGTTAGCTTGTCTAAGGAAAATGGCAATGTAACAACCAATATCAATCACGGATTGGATTATCAACTTGTATGACTGACAGCTCATGTCAGATCATTATTATGTAGTGAGTGAATGCACAATGAAATCTCACAATATGTATATGCAGATCGATTCACACCTTTATCCCTCATTAAAAAGGAAGACCTGCTTAAATCATCATCATCAGAATCTTCACTTTCACTTTCATCGTCAGAAAATTCACTTCCACTTTCATCATCGTCACTTCTATAAACATAAATAGATAAAACATTGACAATATATGGCTGTCCTACTATGAACCCCAGGACTAAACATGACCCTGGGGCGCTGCTTTTAAAAAATTTGAGATCATAACCAAATCATACATAATTAAAACATATCTATGCCTTAGCTTAGAGAAAACATTCAATATACAGTATGAAATACATGTATAAGTGTTTATTCAGACAAGAGCATGCTGTAATATATATAATATATAATAATATATACATGTAGTAAAACTTTGTTGGCGCGAACACGGATGACTGAACACCATCAATAGCTTTAATCAATTAGCTGGTCCCTGCTGAAATCCTATTTCGATTTATATACATGTTCATGTATGTTATGATGTTGAACAATACTTGGCTCGAACAACCAATAACGCAAACTATTTTGTCCAGTCTCAGATTCGAGCCATAGAAGTTCTACTGTACCGGTATATATGAACCAAATTATATTAGGCCATCCTTAAAAAATATATTGTTTGCTGTGCTCCTACTTACTCAATCAAAATTGCAGCTACCCAAACTTTTTATTGACTTTCAAAGCATTTTTTTTCTTCATTATTTCTAAAATTTGGCAAAAAAAAAAATTATCTACCTACCTACCTACATGAAAAATACTGGGTCGGAGTATAAAAAGAACACATGTATTTGTAACAAAATATATGTTAAGATTATGACAACGTCCCTATTATGTTTTTATTTCACACAAGACACATCTATCAACTTTCAATAAAATCCAAATGGTATTTACTTAGATATGAGCTCTTTTAACACTTTATTTAAAATATCAAGGTATAAACGAAATAATCATTTTGTTATTGAGTCAGTTGTGAAGTTTCATAAAGACATAGCTGAGATACAAGTTAACTATACAAGGGTTCCAAGATGGTTTTATATCGCTTACCTGTGGCATTGGAGACCATGCCAATGAAGGCAAATAATAATAATGCAAGGCCATACCTCAGACATTTAGATTTTGTCAGTTCAATAATGTGAAGATATTACACATGTACATACATACAAAGTCAAATAAAACAACTGTTACTCAATCATACGTAATCTACTTTGGTTAGTTGAAACACTTGTCATAGACACTCTGGTTATATAGAATGCATAAAAATTGTGTAAATTACTGTACGTTTTTTATATAAAATGTTATTTTCATTAATTCTCTAACATTTTTATCATGCTCTCATGTAATATTTTTCAAATTTAATGTTCTGCATTATCATATTGTATGAGAAAACTATTAACTATATATCGAACCAGAGGCGTGGCATTCATTGGATACCACAACAGCTGAAACATAATCAATATGTATAGAGAATACCATATCAGGCTTAGTAAACAGCCTCGTCCTTGTTTTTTTCGTGATGAACCTGATAAAGTTGATAATATTAGACACTAACATGGTATTCTCTTTATCATGTCAAGGTTTCTAAATTGTCTTTTTTATGAAAATGAAAAACAGCATCAAACTTTGGTTAGTCTGTAGGGATTCCGTCCATGTCATAATGTATAATCATACATAAGAATGCCATGTGCCTTATAAACATGCATCAACATGATAAACCTATGTATTTCTGACAGGGAGTTTATCGACAGAAATGAATGAATTGACATGATAAAATCATAATAACACTGCAGTCTTTTGTAACCCCTGCTCCCTGAGGGTGGGGCATAGCAGTGGAGTGCAAGATTCTTACCACATCAATGTCCCAGCAGTACTGTGGAAGTATGGGGGTATTATTTAACACATGAAAAAGCCATGCTTCCTTCATTGAACGGGCCTGATCAAAATCACTATTGTCTGTGTTTTCTGTTCTTGAAATGTCTAATTTTGTTTGATTTGATATTGTGTATGTGACAGCATTCTCATTTTCCATAAAATCATAACCAAACTTACACAGACGACCGAATAGTTACATGTGTAAAACCATAAAAATGCTTTTAGTTTGTTTTTTTACCAGCGAAGAAACTCTGCAGGGCAGCTTATTTACCTGGGGTTCTGCAGAGACTAGTCAATGTCCCCACTATGTTAAGGCCTGGGTAGGGGAGGGAAGGGCAGGTTATTAACCTGGGGTTCTGCAGAGACTAGTCAATGTCCCCACTATGTTAAGGCCTGGGTAGGGGAGGGAAGGGCAGGTTATTAACCTGGGATTCTGCAGAGACTAGTCAATGTCCCCACTATGTTAAGGCCTGGGTAGGGGAGGGAAGGGCAGGTTATTAACCTGGGGTTCTGCAGAGACTAGTCAATGTCACAACTATGTTAAGGCCTGGGTAGGGGAGGGAAGGGCAGGTTATTAACCTGGGGTTCTGCAGAGACTAGTCAATGTCCCCACTATGTTAAGGCCTGGGTAGGGGAGGGAAGGGCAGGTTATTAACCTGGGATTCTGCAGAGACTAGTCAATGTCCCCACTATGTTAAGGCCTGGGTAGGGGAGGGAAGGGCAGGATATTAACCTGGGATTCTGCAGAGACTAGTCAATGTCCCCACTATGTTAAGGCCTGGGTAGGGGAGGGAAGGGCAGGTTATTAACCTGGGATTCTACAGAGACAAGTCAATGTCCCCACTATGTTAAGGCCTGGGTAGGGGAGGGAAGGGCAGGTCATTAACCTGGGATTCTGCAGAGACTAATCAATGTCCCCACTATGTTAAGGCCTGGGTAGGGGACTGAAGGGCAGGTTATTAACCTGGGATTCTGCAGAGACTAGTCAATGTCCCCACTATGTTAAGGCCTGGGTAGGGGAGGGAAGGGCAGGTTATTAACCTGGGGTTCTGCAGAGACTAGTCAATGTCACAACTATGTTAAGGCCTGGGTAGGGGAGGGAAGGGCAGGTTATTAACCTGGGGTTCTGCAGAGACTAGTCAATGTCCCCACTATGTTAAGGCCTGGGTAGGGGAGGGAAGGGCAGGTTATTAACCTGGGATTCTGCAGAGACTAGTCAATGTCCCCACTATGTTAAGGCCTGGGTAGGGGAGGGAAGGGCAGGTTATTAACCTGGGGTTCTGCAGAGACTAGTCAATGTCACAACTATGTTAAGGCCTGGGTAGGGGAGGGAAGGGCAGGTTATTAACCTGGGGTTCTTCAGAGACTAGTCAATGTCCCCACTATGTTAAGGCCTGAGTAGGGGAGGGAAGGGCAGGTTATTAACCTGGGATTCTGCAGAGACTAGTCAATGTCCCCACTATGTTAAGGCCTGGGTAGGGGAGGGAAGGGCAGGATATTAACCTGGGATTCTGCAGAGACTAGTCAATGTCCCCACTATGTTAAGGCCTGGGTAGGGGAGGGAAGGGCAGGTTATTAACCTGGGATTCTACAGAGACAAGTCAATGTCCCCACTATGTTAAGGCCTGGGTAGGGGAGGGAAGGGCAGGTCATTAACCTGGGATTCTGCAGAGACTAATCAATGTCCCCACTATGTTAAGGCCTGGGTAGGGGACTGAAGGGCAGGTTATTTATCTGGGGTTCTGCAGAAACTAGTCAATTTCCCCACTATGTTAAGGCCTGGGGAGGGGATGGAACGGGTAACAAATAATAGGTGCATAAGTACACTATAAAATGCGATATAGATGTAACAATATGGGTCTCCACCTTTTAAGTCATCAGTAACACCGCCATTAAGGAGTTTACAGTAGTTTGAGGTGTTCCTATTGGATTTTTTGACATATGGCATAATTTATCAAAAATCTGTATAATTGATCTATGGAGTCTCAGCTATCATTTAAGTTTTTTTGTTTTTATTAAATACAGTACTGCAGTTTTTCGTTAACAGCACCCCATGGTATATAACTACCTGAAATCTATGCACCTAACCTCACTCTCCCCTCTATTGTCAAATCATACAATGAGATGGTGCAAACAGAAATACCCACATCATAACATCCATGAACTTTTTAAATTACTTTATGTAATATATCTACATATATATAACTTACATTACAACTGTTTCTATCTCTAATTTTTGGTTTTGTGAGGTTATGTTTGGTCCCATGCCAATGGCATATGCCTTCTTTGCAGAAACAGTTGATCCTTCTGAGGGGCCAGGACCTGATCAATAGAATAAGGATTGATATAGAGTAAGATAGGACACTTCCATGAATAAATGTTGATTAAATAGAACATGAGTGATTTATTACTGTATTGTTTGTTTTTTTATACTTTTAGTTTTGCTCTGGTGAGATAATTTTTGAATATTCCAAATACCTATGTGAACATAACATTATGTTTGCCTTCAAATTTATCCATATTTAGATGCTGTTGAATTATCAAGGTCTGATATACAATAAAATCTGTCTAAACAGACCACTCAAGTCAAATATGAAAAGTCTTTCATGGCGGTAAATTATGTTGCTTTTTTGTGATGTAAAAATTGTACATTTTGTTAAGTGTCCCAAAACATATTATCATATTGTTGATGAGATGTTTCATGGAAGACTTGAAGAACAAAAGTATCCAACAAAAATCAGCATATAGCAATGTGTAATAAATAAAGGTTACCATTCTTCCATCCTAACATCTATTACTGTAACAGAAAACAGTGTAATATATCAACAAAGACACATGCCTAAAAGTATGTAGATAACATATTAATGTCTAATCCATCGACAAAATATTCTTTGAAATTTGCCAATGTGTGAAGACGTCACACTGACACAATTTCCTTCATTACTGGAACAAACGTACATGTATATGTCACACTTTATTTTCCAAGTGGAAAAAGTATGCACCAAATTTTGATATAGCGACAAACTGTCCAGTTTCTATCTGACTTAATGATTAATCATACCACAATACATAATTAAAGTTAAAGTGTTTTAAACCTTGTTACCAATCACTTATGGATTTTATCACAAGCAGTTGCAGTTTTTTTTGATCTTAAGTTGTTTCAAACATGTTACCTGGAAATCAACAGTGTGACATAACACATTACTTATGTAGACTGGATTTTTGTGACATACACAAGGAGCGGATTGGTGGTCCAGTGATTAAGGCCTTGTACACCAAACCCAACAGTCGCAGGTTCAATCAGCCCACACCTCCAACTAAAAATATTTACCAGTCTTTCGAAAATGTCAGTTGTTTACGGAAGCACCACATACAACGCACAAAAACCGATCGCAAAAGGTCCCTTGTGACATTAAAATCTAGAAATTAATACTCAGCTGGAAATGGTGCCCATATGGGAAACCGGTGGCGATGATAAATAAATTATCATTGTCACATACACACAGAGACTGATGTGTGGATTACACACTTTATTGTCTTAGGATCCATGATAGTTGTTGAAATAGAACAGATAGCTGGTAGTGTGGTGGTTGGGGGGGGGGGGGGGGGGGGGGGGGGAGGATATAGAGCAGGGCATGGTTATTACAGATGGTCACTACTGCTGAATGTATAGCCAGAATTGATATGCTTACCACCTCTAAGTCGCAGCACTAGGTGTAGGCAGGATTCCTTCTGTATATTGTAGTCTGCCAGGGTGCGTTCTCCCTCCAGCTGCCTGCCAGCAAATACAAGCCTCTGTGAATCTAGTGGTATTCCTTCCTTGTCTTGTATTTGTTGCTAAAATGGGAAATCAAATGGGGGGTCATCATATCATTATGTGTACTGTAAAGTGTCTTAGAGTCAAATCACACCTATGTGATAGGGCCAGATTACTAGTTGATGGATATCGCTATTATATAGTAAAAATGGACATACCTGTAATCAGTTCAAATAGATTTATGTTAAAGAAGAAAAGCTTCATGCTAGAAAGCGTTAAGGCCAAATCTAGTTAACATGCACCAAGCAGTTTCAGAGATGACAATTAAATGATACTGATGGACAAAGGCATATCAAAACTGATTAGAAGATTGTAATGATCCTTGCATGAGATAGAAAATTATATAAGGATTCACCCCCCCCCCCCCTCCACACACACACACATACACATTACCTTGAGTTGGTCTATTGTGGCACTTCTGTCATCAAGGCACATGGTCAAAGTCTTCCCAGTCAGGGTCTTTACAAACACAGGCACAGGCTCTGGTTTAGGTTTCACTGTGAATTAAAACAATTTGAACTGCATGTCATCACAAGTACATTCTGTATCTTCATCAACAATACATTCGTAATCTCTACAATGTGTATGTATCTATTAAATCTCTCCCATATTTACACAACAGAGGTAATTGACATGACACTTCTGGTTAATATACTCACAACTCTAACTTGGTTATTTTTTGAAGTACCATTTTCAACACATTACATGTTATAAACAGCATCTACATCAGAATAAATCAGGACGGGACCTTATACAAATAACTGGCTCTCACATTAAGATTTAATTGGACTGAGCTGGGCTTGGACCCACAATCTCAGTGGTGGCAGGTAAGTTATTTTGAGGCTCTCCAACTATATGAATAATGGTTATAAATACCCAGTCTCTATGCATATATGAAAACAAAAGTTGTCAGGAGCATCAAAGCTCGCCTCAGGGTGTCCAAAAAGGGCCATAACTGTGCCAAAATGCAATCCAGAGTTATGGTTCTTGTCTCTGTGTGTTCCATTGATGATGCTGAACACACATGCAAAGTTTCATTCACATCCAATGAATGGTTGTATAGATATCTTAAACTAAAACGCAAAAGTTTAAACTGGGTGTCTACAGACGCCGCCCTATTACAGTCATGCTTCTTACAACTATCCCTATTACAGTCATGCTTCTTACAACTATCCCTATTACAGTTATGTTACTTACAACTATCCTTATTACAGTTATGTTACTTACAACTATCCCTATTACAGTCATGCTTCTTACAACTATCCCTATTACAGTTATGTTACTTACAACTATCCCTATTACAGTTATGTTACTTACAACTATCCTTATTACAGCCAAGCTTCTTACAACTATTCCTATTACAGTTATGTTACTTACAACTATCCCTATTACAGTTATGTTATTTACAACTATCCCTATTACAGTCATGCTTCTTACAACTATCCCTATTACAGTTATGTTACTTACAACTATCCCTATTACAGTTATGTTACTTACAACTATCCTTATTACAGCCATGCTTCTTACAACTATACCTATTACAGTTATGTTACTTACAACTATCCCTATTACAGTAATGCTACTTACAATTATCACTTATACAGTCATGTTACTTACAACTAGGGCTATTACAGTAATGCTACTTACAACTATGGCTGTTACCATCATGCTACTTACAACTATGGATATAATAGTCATGTTACTTGCAACTATGGCTATAACAGTCATGTTACTTACAACTATGGCTATTACATTTATGCTACATACACCTATTGGTACTACAATAATACTTCTTACTTCAAGTTTTATTACTGATGACTATGGCTATTTTTACAGTTCAATGTATACTATTTCAAACAATTAAGATATATGATGTGTACAATTTACCTAATCTCAGACGAGCAAATTCTTGGGTGAAATCAAACTCTTGGCCAAGATCCCAAACATCAAAGGCAGTTTCAAGCTGCAAACAAACATCAATTTTTCAAACTTGAAACAAAACACTCTTTGTATATCTTGCATAAAACTTAATAAATGATTACATTGCTATTGTGAAAATTCCATTTTAAACTTTTGCATTGTAATATTTTTATAAGCAGCATTTCTACTGAATGTCAAGGATGGCTAAAATTACTTCAAATTTCATTCCACCAACTGACCTTTTCTCTTTTAAAACCATCCATCTCAAAATTAAAATTTGTTTCTATCGATTTTATCTTTTGACAAATCACCTTCTAAAAAGATAATGATAATAAGAACCTTAGAGTTGTGAAATTCACAAAAAGAGTCCATTATAGGGTATATGATTTTTGGCAAGTTACCCCAGTTTACAGACTCAGAAAACTGGCATAGCCAAAACATGCGCTGTCCACCCACAGTTACCCTCACGTTTGTTGAGTACAGTCACTCACCTGCATCAGGGTTTCTTTCTGAACATCAGCATCCTGTATTTTGTCAGCCAAGTTAAAACCTTCCATTAGAAAGTTTTTCTGTTTCTCCCTAGAACTGAAGTTCAAGCGTACATTTGTGAGAGTGTCTTCAAGAGCCTTCAAGTAGTCAATCTCTGGTAGCTTTTCCTGCATAAAACAATAAATTGGATCTCTGAATACAAGAACCCTTACCTTGTATAATAATTCTGGAGAAAAAAAAGATATTTCACAATATAGATAAACCGTCCTGGGGGAGATGCTGACCCCCACATGGAAAATAAATCAGCTTCTACTACTCCACCAAAAATGTAATCAAGTTTTCTTTCTTTATAAGAATCCCAACTCCCCTTATTTGGTCACAATGAACCCCCTTGATGTAATTGATCTTGAGGTCACAACCGATAGACATGATTTATAATAAATATGCTCAAAATTGGGCGACTGCTTAATGGACAGATTTTTAATATATGTTTAAACTAGTGTAACCCCTCACATTCCTTTATAACTATGTAATCCAATCAGCTGAAGAAAGCAGGACCTCCTTGACACAATATTAAAAATTTAGCAACAATTCCCACTAGTAATTTCTAGGGAGAAGTTGTTTTAAGACAAAGATAACTTTCTGACGTTTAAATGCTTTTTATTGGCAACAAACTCCATTTTGTTGTTGTTCATAAACCAACTTATAGGTCCTGAAACGAAGGGTTAGGAGATTACGGTATTCTAACCTTAATACTAAGCCCTTGAATCACATCAATTATTTTACTTGGATGATCAATAAATGATGGGCATTGCAGTAGGGTTAGCACAGGCATTGTAGTTAGTTTGATCGTTGAAGATTTAGCTTCATTTTATGTCATCGAGGGCTAACAGACAACTAGTAACCTTAACCACCCTTTCCTGGGATCGTGAAAAAAATATTTTGAGTCTAAGATTTAGACCCAAACTGTCCAAATATTAAAATTCAAAGAACATATTTTATTTTATTTGCAGAAACAAGCAGTTTTAATGATTGTTTAACAGAAAATGTTAAATGATCACATTTACTATCCATAATTGTACGTTAACGTGGTACAAAAATGGAAGATTTTGAGTCGAACTCCGATACTCAGACTCAAATTATTGATGAATTTCGGCCCAACAAGTAACTGATAACTTTCCCACTTCAATAAGCCATGAGAGATCAATGACAATGAGACACAATGTTGTATTTCAATCATCACATACTTTTATATATCAATCATCAGAGACTTTGGCCAGCAGGGATTTGAACTCACGGCTCCTTGGTTGATAATCAGACGCACTTCTGACTGAGCTTAACAGGACTGGCATGTTGTAGTAGGACAAGCTCAGCTATTTGCCAAAATAGATTTCTAAGTATAATTTCCTCTCTAAATACATGATTTACTTCCATGGAAGACAATTTAAATTTTCCATTTTTTTCAGGCAAAACACTTAAAAATTGTCACTTGTGCATGAAAGTCAAACCCAGTGTAGGTTTAATCTATCAAATTTTGCTAAATATCTGCATGAAAATTTCCTTTAACCATGAAAGTGAGTTAAAACATCAAGTAAGATAATTTTATTATAATCTTAGGGCTTTTCCAGAATTAAATGTATGGGGGGTCGGACGGCAGTATAACAGTACATGTATAATTAAAATTTTATGCCTGGTGGGTGTTTTCATGAAAAAATATGATGCCTTGTGGGGTAAAAGTTTATTTAAATTTTATGCCTTGCCGGTATTTCCATCTCTGAACTGAATTTTTTCTTCCAACACCGTTTTTCTTCTCGAAATTTTATACATTTTCTGCCCAGATATTTCCTCCCGTCGTATACAAAAACATAAAATTGTCCTTCCCCATGTACCACAGCGAGTCAATATCCCGCAGTATCAAGATTTCGGCGAGCTTCTTATCTTTATCGCGGCAGAAACTGCAGATCTTTTAAATTTACCTTGATTTGACCTACATGTTTGCCACTGACACACGTGTTGTAACGATTGTAGTACACAACCTCCAGACATCAGGACCAAGTGAACGTTTTATGCATGTACACAGTTGGACACTCGATACACTGGTATTGTTTATGTAAGGGATTGTCTTCAATTAACTTTTTCATCTCAAACTGATTGATCTTTTTTTGTTAAGACCGCTATAATATAATTTCATCACCCGACAACAACATATAATTTAATTTGTTTGTTTGAAACAAAGTATAATTATCTATCTTCAGACTTCCCGAAAAGTGACAAGAAACATACTCTTGGTCGTGAATAAATTATTAACACGGAATCAGATGGCGGAATACACTCGTAGCAGACCATAACCCCGTCTATTTTATTAAATTGATGCCGAGATGCTGTGTGTAATCTCCTCAAGTAAATTTCACAAAGTATATATCAATATTTGACGTATCTGATATGTTTACAAATACTCCAATACGGATATGAATATACAGATGTGTATAATATTAAATTCTGCAAAAACTACAATTCAACTCTACGGCGGCATTGCTATAATTGTATGCGTATCAGCACTGTTTGTCAGATGGTGTAAAACGCTAATTTATTCGGCACAAAAAGAAACACCAAGAAATGCAAAGTCTATTGTGACAAAAAATCTAAATTGGGACTGTTGTATCATGTTAACTAACAGTTTCTGAGATGCTCTCTGTTATGTATGAGGAGGTCAATTGGTCACATCTAATTAGGGGTTCACATTAACACACTGACCAACTTACTAATATAAACTATTCAGCTATTAGAGAGGCATTCGAGTCTTATCACTCTTCATGTATACACGTTATTAAAGTAGCATTCTAGAACGTATTGTGTCTTACAGTTTATCATACTTCTAGCCTAATATATAATAACATAACATGGTGGCAGCGGTGCTTTAAACGGACAATTAACTGGATATAATTATATACAATTATTTTTGGATATACGGACAATGGCTTCATTTAATTGTCAATATCCAGATAGATTTGAATTTAGTAAACCAGAAAATGGGAAAAATGGTTTCAGCGCTTTGATCGGTTTCGGTCAGCATCTGGTTTGGAAGAGAAGTCCGAGGAAGTGCAGGTTAATACCCTAGTGTATTGTATGGGTAGTGAGGCGGATGACATTCTGACATCATTTTCATTGTCAGAAGATGATAGTAAGGATTGGGACACTGTGACAGAAAGACTTCGTCAATATTTTGTGCCAAAGCGCAATGTAATTTTTGAACATTCAAAGTTCAATCAGCGGGTGCAGCTAGATGAAGGCATTGACACATTCGTCACGCATTTATACAAATTGGCGGAAAATTGTCAATTCGGAATGCTTCATGATGAACTGATAAGAGACAGGATTGTCGTGGGCTTAAGAGACCATAGACTTTCAGAAAAACTTCAGTTAGACGCTGAGCTTACACTTGAAAAAGCTGTAACACAGGCAAGGCAGCATGAAGCTGTCAAGTTACAGTAGTCTGTTGTTCGAGGCAGGAAACTTGAAGAAAAACCAAAAATGGACAGTGTTAGGTCATCAAACAAGATGACGGTGAAGTATGACAAAACTAAATCTCACTAGTCAAAACAGTCGCGAGAGCAGACATATGGAAAGACGGACCGGTGCCAGCGGTGTGGTTCCGGGAATAGTCACCCTAGGGGCAAGTATCCAGCCAGGCAGGCCAAATGTCACAAATGTGGCAAAATAGGACATTTCGCAAAATGTTGTAGATCCTATGTCGGCAATGTCTTTATGGAGCGATGCGAAAACCCTGACGAATTTCTAGGAACGGTAAGCAGTACTAAGTCGTGCGAGCCATGGACAGCCAGCATACAGGTGGAAAACAAGACTATGAAGTTCAAAATTGACACTGGTGCAGACGTCACATGTATATCTCATAAGCAGTTTCAGCCTTTGGACGGAATAAAGCTTAGAGTTTTATGTGGGGCAGGAAATACAAAATTGTGTGTTTTAGGGAAATTTCAATGTACAATGGAATCAAAAAATGCATTAACTGTTCAGGATATATATGTTGTCAAAAATCTCTCAGAGGCACTTCTTTGTCGACCTGCGATTCAAGATCTTGGGATATTAAAACAGGTAAACATCGCTTATTTAGACGCGCCGTCCGAACACTATCGAAATAATTTCCCTCAGTTATTTAATGGGCTTGGAAAGACTGACTGGAAGTACAAGATCACTCTAGATAAAAATGCCAAATCATACTCCCTGTTTACCCTACATAGAATTCCCATTCCATTAATTGATAAGGTCAAGGCAGAACTTGATAGAATGCAAAAGCTAGGGGTCATTTCAAAAGTAAATGAGCCAACTGAATGGTGCGCACCAATGGTGGTGGCGCCACAGGTCAATAGCCAGATAAGAATATGTGTAGATCTCACAAAACTGAATAAATCTGTAAAACGTGAAAAATTTTAGTGACCATCTGTTGATGAGTCACTTGCAAAATTAGCCGGGGGTCGATATTTCTAAAAAATTGATGCCTCAAGTGGGTTTTAGCTAAAGAAAGTCGCCACCTTACCACATTCATAACACATTTTGGGAGGTTTTGTTTTAATCGTGTTCCATTTGGAATTAATTCGGCACCAGAATTCTATCAGAAAAAAATGACAGAGTTACTTGAGGGGCTCCCAGGAGTAGTTTGTCAAATGGATGATGTTCTTGTTTTTGGGGCCACGAAGCAAGAACATGATGCCAGGCTTCTCAAAGTTTTGCAAGTTGTTGAGAAAGCAGGCATCACACTTAATGACAAGTGTGAGTTCTGTAAAACCTCTCTTAGGTTTTTAGGACATATAGTGGGCCAGGGCACAATTGAGGCTGATCCATTGAAAATAAAAGCAATAATAGACCTGCCAAGACCAGAGAACGTCTTCGATATCCGTAGATTTTTAGGCATGGTGAATCAATTAGTTAAATTTTCACCCAATATGGCTGATTTAACAAAGCCACTCAGGGACTTGCTCAAAGCAAAAAGTGCCTGGGTCTGGGGACCAGCATAAGACACGGCTTTCCAGAATATTAAAACGGAGTTGAGCTCTCCAACCATTTTAGCACAGTATGATCCCAAAAAGGAAATACTAGTTTCGGCTGACAGCTTTTCCTATGGATTAGGGGGTGTGATACGCCAGAAACATGGTCAAATCTGGAAGTCAATGGCATACGCATCTCGCTCTCTGACCGAAACTGAGCGGAGGTATGCCCAAATAGAGAAAGAGGGCCTTGGGTTAACTTGGGTCTGTGAAAGATTTTCCAACTTTTTGATAGGTGTTCCATTTCACATGGAAACAGATCATAAACCACTTGTTTTGTGCATTTCATTTACGATGAGAGTGCACGCTTCAATTGAATATTTTTTTCATATTTTTTTCGTTATATTCTATTTTTTTAATGACTCCTCTGTGTGCAACGGTAATTTACAATTAATCTGTATTGAATATGGAACTTAAAATATTATCGGTTAACTGTCAGGGTCTTGGTTCTGTGGAAAAACGGAGAGATGTTTTCAATTACTTAAAGTCGAAAAACTGTGATATATATTGTCTTCAAGATGTTCATTCAACTCATATATCTGAAAAGTTTATTGAATTACAGTGGGGAAGTAAATGCATTTTTTCTTCTTATTCTTCAAACTCAAGAGGAGTAGCAGTCCTATTTAATAAAAATGTTGATTTTAAAGTTCACAATCATATAAATGACCCCGGCGGTAATTATTTGATAATCGATTTAAATGTTGATAATAACAGATTTACACTTGTTTCAATATATGGCCCAAATAGTGATTGCCCTACCTTTTTTGAAAACCTCATTTCACAGGTTAATACCTTCAATAATACCTCAATTATTTTCTGCGGTGATTTTAATGTGGTGCAAGATCCAAAACTAGACTGTTTAAATTATAGACATATTAACAATATTGCATCACATAATAAATTACTTGAAGTTAAAGATCAATACAATTTAGTTGACCCATTTAGAGAATTCAATCCGGATACAAGGCGATATACATGGAGAAGGAAAAACCCTTTTGTTTGAAACAAAGTATAATTATCTATCTTCAGACTTCCCGAAAAGTGACAAGAAACATACTCTTGATTGTGAATAAATTATTAACACGTAATCAGATGGCGGAATACACTCGTAGCAGACCATAACCCCGTCTACTTTATTAAATTGATGCCGAGATGCTGTGTCACAAAGTAATCTCCTCAAGTAAATTTCAAGAAGTTTATATCAATATTTGACGTATCTGATATGTTTACAAATATACAGATGTGTATAATATTAAATTCTGCAAAAACTACAATTCAACTCTACGGCGGCATTGTTATAATTGTATGCATATCCGCGCTGTTTGTCAGATGGTGTAAAACGCTAATTTATTCGGCACAAAAAGAAACACCAAGAAATGCAAAGTCTATTGTGACAAAAAATCTAAATTGGGACTGTTGTATCATGTCAGCTAACAGTTTCTGAGATGCTCCCTATTATGTACAAGGAGGTCAATTAGTCACATCTAATTAAGGGTTCACATTAACACACTGACACACTGACCAACTTACTAGTATAAACTATTCAGCTATTAGAGAGGCATTCGAGTCTTATCACTCTTCATGTATACACGTTATTAAAGTAGCATTCTATAACGCATTGTGTCTTACAGTTAATCATACTTCCAGCCTAGTATATAATAACATAACATGGTGGCAGCGGTGCTTTAAACGGACAATTAACTGGATATAATTATATACAATTATTGTTGGATATATGGACAATGGCTCCATTTAATTGTCAACATCCAGATAGATTTGATTTTAGTAAACCAGAAAACTGGGAAAAATGGTTTTAGCGCTTTGATCGGTTTCGGTCAGCATCTGGTTTGGAAGAGAAATATGAGGAAGTGCAAGTTAATACCCTAGTGTATTGAATGAGGCAGATGACATTCTGACATCATTTTCATTGTCAGAAGATGATAGTAAGGATTGGGACACTGTGACAGAAAGACTTCGTCAATATTTTGTGCCAAAGCGCAATGTAATTTTTGAACGTTCAAAGTTCAATCAGTGGGAGCAGCTGGCAGATGAAGGCATTGACACATTCTTCACGCATTTATACAAATTGGCGGAAAGTTGTCAATTCGGAATGCTTCATGATGAACTGATAAGAGACAGGATTGTCGTGGGCTTAAGAGACCATAGACTTTCAGAAAAACTTCAGTTAGACGCTGAGCTTACACTTGAAAAAGCTGTAACACAGGCAAGGCAGCATGAAGCTGTCAGGTCACAGCAGTCTGTTGTTCGAGGCAGGAAACTTGAAGAAAAACCAAAAATGGACAGTGTTAGGTCATCAAACAAGATGACGGTGAAGTATGACAAAACTAAATCTCACTAGTCAAAACAGTCGCGAGAGCAGACATATGGAAAGACGGACCGGTGCCAGCGGTATGGTTCCGGGAATAGTCACCCTAGGGGCAAGAGTTCAGCCAGGCAGGCCAAATGTCACAAATATGGCAAAATAGGACATTTCGCAAAATGTTGTAGATCCTATGTCGGCAATGTCTTTATGGAGCGATGCGAAAACCCGGACGAATTTCTAGGAACGGTAAGCAGTACTAAGTCGTGCGAGCCATGGACAGCCAGCATACAGGTGGAAAACAAGACTATGAAGTTCAAAACTGACACTGGTGCAGACGTCACATGTATATCTCATAAGCAGTTTCAGTCGTTGGACAGAATAAAGCTTAGAAGAACTGACAGAGTTTTATGTGGGGCAGGAAATACAAAATTGTGTGTTTTAGGGAAATTTCAATGTACAATGGAATCAAATAATGCATTAACTGTTCAGGATATATATGTTGTCAAAAAACTCTCAGAGGCACTTCTTTGTCGACCTGCGATTCAAGATCTTGGGATATTAAACAGGTAAACATCGCTTATTTAGACGCGCCATCCGAACACTATCGAAATAATTTCCCTCAGTTATTTAATGGGCTTGGAAAGACTGACTGGAAGTACAAGATCACTCTAGATAAAAATGCCAAATCATACTCCCTGTTCACCCCACGTAGAATTCCCATTCCATTAATGGATAAGGTCAAGGCAGAACTTGATAGAATGCAAAAGCTAGGGGTCATTTCAAAAGTAAATGAGCCAACTGAATGGTGCGCACCAATGGTGGTGGCGCCACAGGTCAATAGCCAGATAAAAATATGTGTAGATCTCACAAAACTGAATAAATCTGTAAAACGTGAAAAATTACAGTGACCATCTGTGGATGAGTCACTCGCAAAATTAGCCGGGGGTCGATATTTCTCAAAAATTGACGCCTCAAGTGAGTTTTAGCTAAAGAAAGTCGCCACCTTACCACATTCATAACACCTTTTGGGAGGTTTTGTTTTAATCGTGTTCCATTTGGAATTAATTCGGCACCAGAATTCTATCAGAAAAAAATGTCAAGAGTTACTTGAGGGGCTCCCAGGGGTAGTTTGTCAAATGGACGATGTTCTTGTTTTTGGGGCCACGAAGCAAGAACATGACGCCAGGCTTCTCAAAGTTTTGCAAGTTGTTGAGAAAGCAGGAATCACACTTAATGACAAGTGTGAGTTCTGTAAAACCTCTCTTAGGTTTTTAGGACATATAGTGGGCTAGGGCACAATTGAGGCTGATCCATTGAAAATAAAAGCAATAATAGACCTGCCAAGACCAGAGAACGTCTTCGATATCCGTAGATTCTTAGGCATGGTGAATCAATTAGTTAAATTTTCACCCAATATGGCTGATTTAACAAAGCCACTCAGGAACTTGCTCAAAGCAAAAAGTGCATGGGTCTGGGGACCAGCACAAGACACGGCTTTCCAGAATATTAAAACGGAGTTGAGCTCTCCAACCATTTTAGCACAGTATGATCCCAAAAAGGAAATACTAGTTTCGGCTGACAGCTCTTCCTATGGATTAGGGGGGGGGGGGGGTGATTCGCCAGAAACATGGTCAAATCTGGAAGTCAGTGGCATACGCATCTCGCTCTCTGACCGAAACTGAGCGGAGGTATGCCCAAATAGAGAGAGGGCCTTGGGTTAACTTGGGTCTGTGAAAGATTTTCCAACTTTTTGATAGGTGTTCCATTTCACATGGAAACAGATCATAAACCACTTGTTCCATTGTTAAGCACAAAGGACCTGACTGAGTTACCTCCCAGAATACAGAGATTTAGAATACGGCTAATGAGGTTCACACCTGGGTGTAAACTGATAACTGCTGACTGTTTATCTAGAGCATCCTTGTCCACTCCTTGTGAATCTGACCCTGAGTTTAATCGAGAACAGGATGCTTACATAGATACAGTAATTAAGAGTTTACCAGCTTCCTTTAATCTCCTGGAACAAATCAAGTCCCAGTATAATGGAAATGTGGTTTGTAGAAATCTGATCTCTTACTGCAATAAAGAATGGCCAGAAAAATCTGCACTTGATGAAATCACAGTTCAGAAAGGGTTACTTATGAAAGGGGATCGCCTGATAATTCCTGAGGTTATGCAATCTGACATACTTAAGAGAATTCATGAAGGCCACCAAGGGATAACACGGTGCAGAGAACGCGCAAAAACTTCAGTATGGTGGTTAGGTCTTAGTTCAATACTAGAAACTTTGGTCAAATCCTGTCAAAATGCAATGAGCATACCAATGATCATGCGGAGCCAATGGTATCTCTAGAATTCCCAAGTCGGCCTTTCCAGCGCATAGCATCCGATCTTTTCGAACTTAAAAGCCAGACGTATTTATTAGTTGTTGACTACTTTTCCAGGTACATTGAAATTGCAAAACTAAGCAGTTTAGGCTTCACTGCTGTGATCAATAATTTGAAATCAATATTTGCATGACACGGTATTCCAGAAATCCTAGTTTCGGATAATGGGGGTTGCTACAGTGCAGCGGCTTTCAAAGAGTTTGCATCAAACTATGGTTTCAAACATATAACTAGTTCCCCTAAATATGCACAAAGCAATGGGCTTGCAGAACGTTCAGTACAAACAATTAAAAACATGCTTAAAAAGGCAGATGACGCATATTTAGTGCTTCTAGCATATAGAACGACACCGCTTCATAACAGTTTTAGTCTGGCAGAATCGTTAATGGGCCGAAAATTACAATCTGCTATAATTCCAGTGAATCCAGAAGCTTTGGTTCCAAAGTGGCCAAACTTCAATAAGGTTAAGCAATATGAATTGCATAACAAAGCAAATCAAAAGAGAAACTATAATTCGCATTATCGCGTCTGTAATATGCCAAATCTCGTACATAAAGAAAGAGTTTGGATCAAAGACCAGAAAAAAATCTGGCATTATACGCTCAAAATGCGAACAACCTCGGTCATACAATGTAGAAACTGACGAGGGAGTCATTCGTAGAAATAGGAGACATTTAGTAAAAATACCGATAAAGGATGAAAATCTGCATGATGACCAAGAGTGTTGCTCTGAAGAGAATTCAGATACAGTACCTTTAAATACTGAATACCAGGAAGATGCAAAACAGTGCCAAAATGCTTACACAATAAGATCAGGCCGTGTATCTAAACCACCAGATAAATTGGACCTGTAAAGTGCAGTTAGATAAGTGTTTAATTACTCCTTACAAAGTGATAGCATATCATTAACATTGGTAGTGTAAATTGTTTACCTTGATGTTAAGGATAAAGAATTAGCTTGTAGGGGAAATGTTGTATTATATTAACTAACAGTTTCTGAGATGCTCCCTGTTATGTACAAGGAGGTCAATTGGTCACATCTAATTAGGGGTTCACATTAACACACTGACACACTGACCAACTTACTAGTATGAACTATTCAGCTATTAGAGAGGCATTCGAGTCTTATCACTCTTCATGTATACACGTTATTAAAGTAGCATTCTAGAACGTATTGTGTCTTACAGTTTATCATACTTCCAGCCTTATATATAATAACATAACAGGGACATTGCGTCATCAGTGAAAATAACATTCACATTCTCAGATTTGTCATCCCACGCCCTATGTCTCATTCTTACTCCAGCGTTTGAAAAAAACATGGGGAAAAGCAGATATTTCTTAGCGGTCGTACAAAAACATAAATTGGACTGTGAAATTGTCTTTGAGCATCCATAACCGGATTGTTTGCCATCGGGTGTGTGAAATGAGGTCAAATTAGATTAAACCTTTATCGATAGTAGAGAGTAAATAACATGTGTCATAATAAAGTTTGTTTCACTTTCAGAGTAATGTCATCGAACATTGGCACAAGGCGTTAAGGAAAGGGACAGCGTGTTCATTCTGTGCATAAATTTAGGCATGTGCAGTTATAAACATAACTCTCTTTACAGATTGTATTAATTTAATAGTAATTCTTTTTTTAAGAAATTAGTATACTGAAAATAAAAATTTTAGAAGACAACTAGTTACAAACAAACACTAACCTTTAACTATCATTGTTGTTTTTTTTTTCGTTTGTTATCTGTAGTTCCCTTTATTTAATTCTCGACCTGATGGTAAATTGTGACGTAATCACTTGCATATCGGCATTAGATCAAAAGGGTAACGTCGGCGTACTTCAAAGAAAGTAGGCAACCGTTCAGACTAGTAATTTTGCAAGCGTTACAATGAGAAAACATAAGAAAGGGGATTTTAGCCTTTTTTTTATTTTGTGCATGGTGGTATTTTATCAAATTAAAGTTTTATGCATGGTGGTATATATCACAATTAAATTTTATGCTCTGTGGGTAAAAAAAATAAGTGCCATCCGACCCCCCCCCCCCCCCCCCCCCCCAATACATTTTATTCTGGAAAAGCCCTTACCTCCTCATAGCCCATATACTGTAACTGATCTACATTCTCCTTTTCCACAAGTTCTGACATGGACGGAGCATCTATGGACTTCTTCTCCTCGTCCTAAAAGAAAAAGAAGCTTAACTCTGTATCTTTAAAGTTTATTGTTCCTTATTTCATCACAAAATGTCAAATCAAATTTTAATGATAATTGTTTTCCCATTACCTTTAGACTGTGCATTGTTTTTTGCTGAATAGTTAAAAAGCCACAGTATTACACAAAACTCAACAGGAAGAAAAAATCTTCTTCAACATTGACAGAGGGGAACATGGTCAAATCAAACATTATAGTCAAGTAACTTATTACTTAACCTACATGTATCATCCTCATTTATAATTAACAAAAAAATTTACATAGATACCAAACCTGTCTCATTAACTCAATTGTGGGTGCAATATAAATTGAACCTATTCAGTTCTATTCTATTCCGGTTCATGTTTCACCATCATGTACTTAAATACAGTCAAACCTGTGTAAGCGGTCATCTTTATTAAGCAGCCATTTGTCTTGCTAAAGCATCCACATTTGCTATTTCCCATTATTTCTAAGCCTTTAGAGCAAATTAATCTGTATTATGCAACAACCTGTCTTAAAACAGGTTTGTCTGTACTTAAGAAATTAAATAAAAGAAAAGCAGCCAGGTGATCACGACTAAAGACTGGTTCCAGTAAAACTGCATATGGTTCATTGACATTACATATGTAATTATAAAAACCAGTCAAAACTTAGTTAAGGTTTTAAATGTATAAGTAAAATATTGGTAAAGCAGAAGTCAGATCAATAACCAGGCAATGATATGCCAATAACATTATGAAAGGTGTTAATAATTTTTTTAATAGGGTTTAACACAATTTTCAACACATTTCAGGTTATATTTGGCATATCCAGTTTTACTGGTGGAGGAAGACCTCAGAATAAAACTGAGTAGAACCACTGTCCTTCTGCAAGTAACTGGCAAACTTTCAAACAAGACTCAAACCTACAACCTTAGCGGTAAGAGATAAGTGATCTTTAGAAGACGCTTTAGACCACTCAATTGCTGATTGAGAGACAAATCACAAGACCCTGAAATGACTCTTGTAAGTGGACCAGGTTTCACCACATTTACTTGAGTTTGCAGTCTTAAAAACATAAATTCAAAATTTGACTGGTTTGTAAAAATTCTTTAATAAATTTCAATGAAACCAACTGCAGTCTTTCTGTAGTCAGTTTGAAATCATGATCACTTAGGAGCTATTATTTGATGTAAGGTTTTAAGTTTATTAAGCCTGGTTCTACATTGTTTGTAAATTATAATTATTGGCATGAACAAAATATGAGTTAACAAACCTTGTCCCTTTTCTCTATGGCAACAAAGCTAGTAAACTGTGTCACAATGGAATACTCTTTACTCAGCTCTATGATGAAGTCCTTTGTGTTCATTTTTACAATCTGTAATAATTTACATGAAACATTTTATAAAATTATCATTTACATAAAACAGCTTATAAAACTAGAATTTACTTGAACCTTTTATAAACTGGCATTTGCATGGAACACTTTATAAAATTGTTGTTCACAAGAAACAATTTATAAAACTATTATTTTAATACTTGAAACGCTTTATATAACCGTCATTTGCAAAAAGCTATTAAAACAACCAAAACTTACATGAAACATTTTATAACACAGATATTTACATGAAATGCAATACAAAATCAATATTTACATAAATTGAAACCCATCAAATCTAAGTGACATTTAAATGAAGCATGTCATAAAACTGCCACGAGTCTTATGCACTATCTCAATTGTATTAGTAATTTGCTTTTTTTATACAGAACATAAACAAATATGACCTCATGATCTGTTCTGTCAGGGGAGAGAACTCCATCTTCCCAGTCGCTGATAATGGCCTTAGCTGTTAGCCGGTGCAATATCTGAAATAAAGATGATAACCAGATATGGGATGTAATATATACATAATGGTTATAAACTATTTCATATACATGTCATACACATAAGAATGGAGAGAAATAATGTGATATTATATGCATTAATATAGTTATAACATACATGCACATTTGTGTGGTAACCGTTATAAATTATGTGATCAATTATGTGATATGTATATTTAGTAACCTTAGTTACCACCCTTAACAGTTATAGGCACTGGAATTTGCTCAATTTTGTGATATAACACAAATAAAAAATATAATACGACACAACTTCATAGAGTAGACTGCTGATCACATATGTGATATACATGTATGTATGTAACCTGCAAAAATATTGTAAATATGGAGGAGAACATTGATCCATTAAGTGGTAATCTACACAATATAATAAGATCTTTAAATCAAGAGGAAGAAATATAGGGAAGGTGTACTGGACTGCCCATGCTAGAGGCCCTATGTTTAACCCAATGGTCTCTCAAAAACAACACCAGAAGCTAACTTTGCAATCAGAAACAAATTAGTATGAAAACAGGAGATAGAAAGATGCACAATAATTGAGAAATATTTCCTGATGTCCTTGCTCTTCCTAAAGTTAGTGGTTTTTCAAAAATGTAGTTGGAAATCTAAAAATGGACTGACCAGTTGAAACTGAATCATAACAGTACAATAAATCATTTTACCTGTCCATCTGTGATACTTAAATCAGATGTGGACACCAAGGTGGACACTTCTTCTCCAGCAATGTCTGCCTTCAGTGTAGCCTGCGATGTAAAAATGATAATTTGTGAATTTTCATGAATGATTTAGAGTATCATCTGCTTTTCTTATCCAAATGACTAGAAGAATCATCTGCTTGTTCCAAATGATTTGGAGTATCCAGTTTTTTTCAAGATGATTTTGAGTATTGTCTTGGTTTTTTAAGATGATCTTTAGTATCGTTTACTTCTTCCAGATGATCTGGAATATTTTCTGCTTTTTCTAGGTGATTCCAGATGATTTGGAGTATAATCTGCTTTTTCCACATAGTTTGGAGTATAGTCTGAAGCAGATTATTTGGAATATTGGCTACTTTTTCCAGATTATTTATGTAGTATTGTCTGCTTCTTCTACATGATTTGGAGTATCCTCTGCTTATTCTAGATGATTTGGAATATCCTCCACTTCAACTGGATTATTTAAATTATTATCTGCTTCTTCCAGATGATTTGGAGCACCATCTGCTTCTTTTATATGATTTATATTCTGCTTCTTCTAGATGATTTGGAGTAGTCTGCTTCTTCTATATAATTTAGTGTATCATATTTACTTCCAGATGATTTGGGGTATCCTCTGCTTCTTCAAAATGATTTGGATTGTCCTCAGCTTTATTTGATGATTTGGAGTTTCTTCTGCTTCTTTTATATGATTTGAGTATCCTCATCTTCTTCTAGATGATTAAGATTAAAGTCTGCTTCTTCTAGATTGAATTAATGTATACCTTTCGTGAAGAATGTTAATTACAACCCAAATGAGCAAACAATATTTTAAATCCAAAAGATAAAATTAATAATATCAGAAAGTTGCCTTTCTGAAAACTTCAACCTGTATGATTTTGCATTGAAATCACTGTATCAAAAGAATCTTTCAGAAAACAATTTTGCAATTGTAATAATTTTCAATGTATTTTTTATTAACTGCTTCCATGTAATAAAGGTACAACGTAATCATGGAAAAGATGTATATTAAACAGTATTTAGTTAAAACTAAGTTATATCAAAACCAGTTCTCTTACCATTGTACAGTTTGGAACATAGCCATAAATAACATGTCTGGAGCCACTGAAAAGGGCGGTAATCTGCTTTGGGGCCTGCACAGGGGCTGGCACTTCAGCCCCATGTTGCTCCCAATCCACACTGACTGATGTGAGACCTGGCTGGGCTGCTTTACTGATATGACCTTTGACCTGAAGTAGAAGAATAACCCAATAACTTTCAATAAAGAACTCATAACCTGAATGCAAGTCTACACCATACATGTATGCATAAAGTTGACATTATCTTTTACATGCAGTAAATGTTTCTATGTTTTAACATGCTGGTTTCAAATAAATAAACAAAAAGTCAAATATGGTTTACGGTGTACCTGGATTCTCTGTGGATGGACCTCCTCAGGTGCTGTAATCTTATGTACACTAACCTCTCATCACTGAAGTCATGGGTTAAAGCCCAGCTTTAACCCACACACTTTGTGAGAGAGATTGAAAGTTACTTGCACGAGGACAGTGATCACACATGGGATATTTCATCGGCGAGTAGTAAAAACTGAAATAGGAACTTACTGTAAAACAATATTTTTAAGTACAACAGGGGTCACCGTGATAATTCTGCCTAAAATTACAAGTCAGTTATACTTGTCCCTTGACACAAGTGAAGTTTCATAACATAAGTAACTAAAAATATCACTGAACGTGATGAATACTCTCAATTACGGTAACCAATTACTATGGTGAAGTGTCATTGAATTCCAGCCAATGGTTGCCGAGAACAAAAAAATGTCTGAAAAATTCAAAGGGCCATAGCTCATTAAAAAAAAATCTTGCGCAATATGCCGACGAAATGCTCAACTAGGCTTGGTATAAATTGTCAGTAAATTCCAGCTAATGATTGCCAAGAAATAGCGACCAAGAAAAAAATGTCTAAAAAATTCAAAGGGTTGTAATCACTGAAAAATTAATTGTGTGCAACTTGCTGACGATAAATTCAACTAGGCTTGATGCCAATCACTCCTGTGAAGTTTCATTAAATTTCAGGCAATGGTTGCCGAGCAATAGCTACCACAAAAAAAATTGTATGAAAAATTCAAAGGGCCATAACTAAATGAAAAAGTATTCTCGCGCCACATGCCGCCAATATGCACTAGACTTGGTACCCGTCCTTGTGAAGATTCAGTGAATTTCAGCCAATGGTTGCTGAGAATCACAAATATTGTCCACAGACAGACAGACTGATGTACAGATGGTTGGACTGACCGACTGATGAGCGCAACTCCTATATTGCCCCCAGATACAATGTATAACTTTATGTATATGATATTTAAAAATGTTAGGCAAAAACTGACACCTCAACAATTACATAGTGGCAAATAAAACTAATTTCATTAGCATATTTTAAGTAGCACAATCCAATTTATATCATACCTTTCCTTCCCATTTTGACTTTGCCTTTGAATCAAAGAACTCATAAGCCCCTGCACCAACTCTTGCAAGAGCTCGCAGCAAGTGACGATTGGCTGTTGGACTGTTTAAAGTGAAATAAAATATGACAAGTTTCAGAGTTTGTAATAAACGTGATTTTATAGTAAGTGTCATTATATACATGAAACTTGATGCTTTCCATTCTCCTTTTTGTAAACAGAAGCAATGACTGAAGACAACCACCTCCCAACTGCAATGAATGACACAGTAGGTCACAAAGGGATTACATGTTGGACAAGTCCTCGTGTACAGGACTTCGCAGAACAGTTAGATATGGTGAAATCAGTATATCCCCCTCCAACAACTTCATTGTAGTGGGTAAAACTATAAATGCTTTTTTAAATCATTGTACGATTAGGCTGTATCATGAAATTATGATAGAGTGTGTATTTATGATTTCATTATATACAAGAATGCAGCTAAAATATCGAAACTTATTGATTTAAAACAATTTAGATGTGATGATAACCACTAATTATAATGTCTCTGACATATGAAATTGAATCTTATTTCATGTATTTAAAGTAAGAACAAAAATCTGGTTTGCCAGATGTATTCTTATAATCAACTGGTATACAAAAGTTAACATTAAGGACTAGTTATTATTTCAATATCATACAGGGAGAAATTATTATTTGTATTTAATATTAAACTGACTCTACACTAATATCCATTGACAACTCTTACTAATTTACTCAGCATTACAACTCTGGATATTTGTATGAGATAGATGTACCGATAGACAGATTTGAGAGAATTATGAACATTAGTTTGAATTCCAAGAATGCAAAATCACTATGTTCAATATTAAAAATTTACAGGACTAAAGCAAAAAAATTGCAAACCTTATTCCCATGGTAAAGAGCCGGGTATGATGGGAATTCTTGTAGACGCTATTTACCAACACCTCCTCATTGTTGACATGTCCGTCAGAGATAAGGAATACATTCTGTATAGTCTTCTCTGGCTTTAGAAGATAATAAGTGTGCATGGGTCGCACAACTTCAGTATTTCCCATTGTAGCAGACAGTCCCTATATTCATAAAGTATATATAATAAAAATATAAATAACGCAATGTTAAGTATATTAGGACTTAACAAAGACAGTAAATGACAAATGGACAGATAGACAAAAGAAACAGGTAGAGGAGACAAGGAAAAACTGACAGAAAGAATGGATAAATAGAAGAGTAAAAAAAGTGTGAACCACCACCCAGACATAGAGAAAGTTACAGACAGACAGACAGACAGACAGACAGACAGACAGACAGACAGACAGACAGACAGACAGACAGACAGACAGACAGACAGACAGACAGACAGACAGACAGACAGACAGACAGACAGACAGACAGACAGACAGACAGACAGACAGACAGACAGACAGACAGACAGACAGACAGACAGACAGACAGACAGACAGACAGACAGACAGACAGACAGACAGACAGACAGACAGACAGACAGACAGACAGACAGACAGACAGACAGACAGACAGACAGACAGACAGACAGACAGACAGACAGACAGACAGACAGACAGACAGACAGACAGACAGACAGACAGACAGACAGACAGACAAATTCTAATAAGCAATTTCTTCATGCATCTGTATTTTAAGCTATGCATATTTCATTTAAAATTATATATAAAAGAATATGTACCATAACAAAATTCATGGCCAACTTCATGTTGTTTGGTGATTTGGTTACACAGGTGGGAAACAATTCCTTGTAGGCTGGAAAAGAAATGTAAAAAATCATTCAAGATACACAGCAGTTCCAGCCTGAGTGAGCCAATATGCTACACTAGAGATTGTCAGGACAGAAATCACGTATGAATACACTTATCAGATATTTTTTTATCCAATGGTTCTACCAAAGTTACGTTATCAAAAAATAATTCCTTTAAACTAAATATGTTTACAGATATGGCTGATGTGCCAGCATTATTAGCTACACAATAAAGGATATGTAACTTACATATTTACAGGGTCATAACTCCAGCTGAACTTGTTAACTTTCAGAATATCTAACCAACATAAACCTCAGATGATGTGCATAAATATACAGTAACTTGAATATTTTTTAAAATCAAACAAACACTCAAATTATGACACTGTTAAGAATCACCACTAAGTGCATGCATTAAGGTTTTATTAATACCCACCTGTTCCAAATACCACGAGATTAAAGTTCCAAGTGGATGGTAAGTGTTGCAGAGTGAGTAACACAATTTTCTTTGCATTGGAGAGGTTATCTCCCTTCATGGAGTTGGAGAGATCAAGTAACAATACAACATTTACATCATCAACTTCACATGCTTCAAACTGGGGGTAGAAGGTCAGCATGCAGGCCTGAAATAAAGAGAGGAAAAGTTTTCTCCCTTCATTGAGTTGTTGACATCAAGTAACAATACAACATTTACATCATCAACATCGCATGTTTCAAACTTGGGGGTAGAAGGTCAGCATGCAGGCCTGAAATAAAGAGAGGAAAAGTTATCTCCCTTCATTGAGTTGTTGACATCAAGTAACAATACAACATTTACATCATCAACATCGCATGTTTCAAACTTGGGGGTAGAAGGTCAGCATGCAGGCCTGAAATAAAGACAGGAAAAGTTATCTCCCTTCATGGAGTTGTTGACATCAAGTAACAATACAACATTTACATCATCAACATCGCATGTTTCAAACTTGGGGGTAGAAGGTCAGCATGTAGGCCTGAAATAAAGACAGGAAAAGTTATCTCCCTTCATGGAGTTGTTGACATCAAGCAGCAATACAACATTTACATCACCAACTTCACATGTTTCAAACTTGGGGGTAGAAGGTCAGCATGCAGGCCTGAAATAAAGACAGGAAAAGTCATCTCCCTTCATGGAGTTTATGACATCAAGCAGCAATACAACATTTACATCATCAACATCGCATGTTTCAAACTTGGGGGTAGAAGGTCAGCATGCAGGCCTGAAATAAAGAGAGGAAAAGTTATCTCCCTTCATGGAGTTGGAGAGATCAAGTAACAATACAACATTTACATCATCAACCTCACATGCTTCAAATTGGGGACAAGAGATCAGCATGCAGGCCTGAAATAAAGAGAGGAAAAGTTATCTCCCTTCATAAGATATGAAACTGTCACGTGCCTTAAGGATTAAACATTAAGATGTAGGACTGGACTCAAAATACAGAATTGAAAACTGTTATTTCCCCTTCCTTGCCAAAGTTTAAACCTTTTTAATTCTAAAACTGTAATTATCACACAAGACTGAATAAAAATAGAGATCAACTGGCTGATCTCCCCCAATCCCCCTGACATAAAAGTTAAAATATGGAAAAGAAAGAGTCAGATTATCAAACCCCCCATTCCATAAAAATATTGTTTTGAAGAAAAAAACAGAGAGTTGCTCAGCAAACACTCTAAAAATGAAAGTAGAGGTTATTCCCCTTTACAGAGTTTCCCTCAATCTGAGATAAAAGTTCTTACATCATGCACGTTTGATATGGAGAATAGAGAGGTTATCTTCCTTTACATTTCTGAAACCTGGCAACAAGTACATGTGGTTTATATTCTTCACATTGCTCCATATCAGGGACAAAAAGCCAACATGCAGACCTAATGGCATCTGTAACACAAGGGCTGTGTTTATCCTTGAATATGGTATATTAGGCCTATTTACTTACTAATTTTTTACCAGTTCTTCAAATAAAAACACAGAACAGGATTTGTATAATTTGTCCATTGACAAGAATTTTGCCAAATGTAAAATTGATGAAGATGTGTTGCAACCTAACATATTTTATCTGGTAGCAGTGGTTGTGTGACATGTTACTTTTGTGCTGTTTTTTTTTTTGTTCTTCTTTTTTTTATATACTAGTTATCAAATATCATTTAATTCCATATAAAAACCTTAATATTCTTAATAGCATATATACCTGGTGATCATGGTTCCCAGTTTTCCTTTCAACCCACATACGTGGCACATGTATCTCTGCTAGACCTATCAAAAGCTGGAAGCCGTCAGATATAGACTGGTTACTCATTAATTCAACTGTAGCTTTTGTAAGAGTTCTCTGCAAAACAATGTTATATTTTGTATATTAAATCATATCTCATTGATTATAGAATGAGGTACATCTTACAGTTATGCTCCAATTTAAGTTTGTTCTTAAAAAAATGTCTGCGGTACTCTTACCTACCCACTCAAAATTGCAGATACCCAAACTGTTTTATTGTCTTCAAAAGTGCTTAATATGTTCAAATGGTTTCTGTTCATTTCTGTTTAAAATGACTATACAAAATCAAAATCTGGCCACAAAAAAAAAGCTCCTTATACTTATCTACATTAGAAATACTGGGTCGCAGCACAGCAAACACACATTTTTTTAAGGATGGCCTAATTAAATCGGAAGATTGATGAAATTCAATACAGTAATTGTTTTTGATAATTTTTATGCACTTTGTTTTAGATACCACTTTGAGGAATATTTATGACAACACCAATTAAGAAATTAACTGTATTCATAGAGTATCTAATTTAATGTTGTCACTTGTTGATTCCCACCCCACTCTCCCCACATGCCCAAAAATAAATATAGTTAAGTTTATTGAAAATGTGGTGCAAGAACTGGCATATGAACTCCCCCCAACCCATAAAATGGGATAATATATATATTTCTCACTCCCTTAAAATTTGATTGTATACAATTTTTCACTCTTAACCAATTATATTTTTAAATGGAATAAAAGATTCCAGGTAAGGAAAGTTTTAAAGGAAACTCAGTTATTGAGCAGAAACCAATATATATTTTAGTGACCTTGACCGTAACTGGATTTACCTCAAAACCAACTACCAGTAATTGAGCAGAAGCTTCATTTTCTTGCCAGGATTAAATTTGAACAAACTATCTTAATTAAAGGAAACTCAAGGTATTGAAGGGAAACAATTTCAATGGACAAACTGACCAACAGGGATAACACTGTATGCCTCACTGCCCCACATTCTTTGAAAGAAAAGGGTTACAAAAAATATATATAAATACTGTCTGACTAATACTTACCTTGACTTTGATTGGATTGGATGGACACTCAATTGACCTGATGTCAAAGGGCATCTCTATGGCAACTTGTACACTCGTCTCTCCTTGTTGTACCTCGATGGTATCAGTCTCATGCTACAAGAGATAACAAACTACATGTATTAGAGGCAATGTTTACTCTCGTTCACACATCAAATCGACCTTTGAACATATAACATGTACAGTTAGTGAGCTCAAACTATTCCTATCTATAGCTTCACATTTATGAATTTATTTACAGTTTTTATAAGTGGTAAAATTTTAATTAAGAAGATATGAGTAAACGAGTTTTCAAAAATTCTGATATAATATTTCCATAGACTTTTTTTATCTTATTGGTGGAAACTAATGAAAGTAAAATATATTGAACACTAATACAAATAATTTTTTATGTGAAACTGAATGTTTATCAACCATTCAACTTTCAGCAGTCCTACCACTTTTCAAAATAAAAATGAAATGGTCTGCATACACTTCATACTTATATCATTTAATTAAGTAAAAAAGATCAACAACAACATGGTTTATATTTACCCGTATTAATTATAAATCACATCAACATTTCGGCGCTTTGCCATTTTCAAGATGTATATAATTATAAACAGGAAATAACGTGACGTCACTATGACTAAACTTTGAAACATGTTACATTAATTGTTTTTTTTTACAACAGATTAATAAAATATGTTATACAGTATATAATATAATACCAAAATGTGATAAACATGTTTTATAAGACAAAAATATTAATGCACAAGTAATATCGGATCAATGATGCAAATATTTTCTACAAAAAAAAACATAAAAAAGAAAGAAAATCACAAATTTAAAACATTACAATCTTTGGTCTTAAACTCAATTTTTTAATATTTGAAGACCTTTACTGATAATATTGTTTTTTTCCTATTAACTTTTTCCTCAACTCAAAAATCTCAATTTCTCTAAATAACAACTTGTTATACGTTGAACAACTACACATATTTGAAGCCATAACAAATCTACAGACATTGGCAAATGATAAGCAAAATGATCAATGTTATAGATCATTATTTCAAAACTTTGAGTAGAGGTGTTTAGTGAAACTGGGACCAGATGTAAACAAAAATATTTCCTGCTTAACATTGCCAAATTCATGATTCTGTTATAACCAATTAATCTAGATACAATGAATATCACCAGTTTGATCATTTAATCAACAAATCACTGTGAGGTTGAAATTATATTTACCTGCGCAACCTTGACCTCATACAGGACTTTACTTACACACTGGGCTTGACCTTAAGGTAGAGCATCAAACCAAAGACCAGTGACCTTGTCCCAATCCTAGACATCATAAACATTTTGTAGTTGACTAAGCTATACATTCATATTAAAACTTATTCTACCCTGGAAGACATCAAGCAGAAACTGATATAAGTCTGACTGATACAAAATATTTGAACATATTACCTGGGTTATCTCTTTGAGGGAATCTTTCTTCCATGGAGCTACACTTCCTGGCAGACGGAAGCTGATCATCTCCCCCTCCACCTGCAACTCTGCAACATACGTGATTTTGATCAGGACACTCGCACCCGCGGGAAGATTACCAACACTCACCGTAAACACATCCTGAAAGAAGAATAAGAATAATAGTCTGTCAGGACAAGATTTTTAATTGTGAAAAAGATCAGCAACACTATTGTCTACTATGAAAAAGTTTTTTAACAAAATAATAAAAAATGCAAAAATAACACTTTTGCATTGATATAACTTTTATACAGTTAAACAGTCATATTCATAACTTAGTATACTTTAGTCTTCTTCTGATTGGGTTCTTATAGGTAGTTTATCAGGGGGAAAAAATGTCTTAAAAGATAAAATCATTTTAAAAAGTGACACGGAGCATCTCATCAAACAAAACAATTATAAGATGTAGACAAGGACTTGTATAGAAGGATAGGAATGTTACATATCCCGACTAAATGTTGATGAAACAGCACACGAAGTATTCATAAATTGCGAATTAATCTTTCATAATTCACAGGCAACTGATTTCTTGTACATATACTGTAAGTCTTATGTAATCTTAGATGTTTAAAGAGGCTTAGAGTAGAATTTATCGAAATTTGTTGTTATTTAAGGTGCAGTTTACAAATTTTGTAATCTCAAGTACTTCAACAATTTTAACCACACATTTCCAGCAATGGTATTGTTTTGATGACAATTTCATTCTGCAGTGTAAGAACTTTGATTTGTGTTCCTGAGATGAATGGAAGTTAAGATAATTAAAAACGAGATATGCGAGATTTTGCGTGAATACGTGAACGTTCACACGATCTCAATTAGTTGCCTTTCCTTCTCTATATAATTCCTTGATGTAGATAAGGATTTTAAAACATATTTAGACAATTTTTATCAGAACCAAGTCTCTGACACGATTTCAACATAAACAGTGATACAAAGACCAGGAATTTCAGATTATCTCAATCGTATATATTTTTAAACAAACATGGCTACTAAGAATGTCATTACATTATATCAAAAGCACATAAATTTACTTGCTATTCCGTATGCAAGATGTTTATGCACCAATCAGTGAGTGGGAACTTCTATACAGAATCATGATTATTACACTTACTGGTGTTTCTTCATCCTGATCCATCAGGTAGGCCCCGTGACCCTCACTGATGGCCTTCTTATACTCTTTATGTGCTGTCTCCTTCTCCTTCACCTCACCCACGATGTGTTTACCATTGATGAAAGCCTCAAATCCACACACAGCTGCCATGTCACCCAGTGGAAACACATACTTAGCCTCAAGAGGCTGCTTGCTGGTGTTCTCATACTCTTGTAGAACAATCACCTACAGAGAAACTGAATAATGTAACAAATTGTTCCTGGCCTCAAGAGGCTGCTTGCTGGTGTTCTCATACTCTTGTAGAACAATCACCTACAGAGAAACTGAATAAAGTAACAAACTGTTCCTGGCCTCAAGAGGCTGCTTGCTTGTGTTCTCATACTCTTGTAGAACAATCACCTACAGAGAAATTGAATAAAGTAACAAACTGTTCCTGGCCTCAAGAGGCTGCTTGCTTGTGTTCTCATACTCTTGTAGAACAATCACCTACAGAGAAACTGAATAATGTAACAAACTGTTCCTGGCCTCAAGAGGCTGCTTGCTTGTGTTCTCATACTCTTGTAGAACAATCACCTACAGCGAAACTGAATAAAGTAACAAACTGTTCCTGGCCTCAAGAGGCTGCTTGCTGGTGTTCTCATACTCTTGTAGAACAATCACCTACATAGAAACTGAATAAAGTAACAAACTGTTCCTGGCATCAAGAGGCTGCTTGCTTGAGTTCTCATACTCTTGTAGAACAATCACCTACAGAAAAACTGAATAAAGTAACAAACTGTTCCTGGCCTCAAGAGGCTGCTTGCTGGTGTTCTCATACTCTTGTAGAACAATCACCTACAGAGAAACTGAATAAAGTAACAAACTGTTCCTGGTCTCAAGAGGCTGCTTGCTTGAGTTCTCATACTCTTGTAGAACAATCACCTACAGAGAAACTGAATAAAGTAACAAACTGTTCCTGGCCTCAACAGGCTGCTTGCTTGTGTTCTCATACTCTTGTAGAACAATCACCTACAGAGAAACTGAATAATGTAACAAACTGTTCCTGGCCTCAAGAGGCTGCTTGCTTGTGTTCTCATACTCTTGTAGAACAATCACCTACAGAGAAACTGAATAAAGTAACAAACTGTTCCTGGCTTCAAGAGGCTGCTTGCTTGTGTTCTCATACTCTTGTAGAACAATCACCTACAGAGAAACTGAATAAAGTAACAAACTGTTCCTGGCATCAAGAGGCTGCTTGCTTGAGTTCTCATACTCTTGTAGAACAATCACCTACGGAGAAACTGAATAAAGTAACAAACTGTTCCTGGTATCAAGAGGCTGCTTGCTTGAGTTCTCATACTCTTGTAGAACAATCACCTACAGAGAAACTGAATAAAGTAACAAACTGTTCCTGGCTTCAAGAGGCTGCTTGCTTGTGTTCTCATACTCTTGTAGAACAATCACCTACAGAGAAACTGAATAAAGAACAAACTGTTCCTGGTCTCAAGAGGCTGCTTGCTGGTGTTCTCATACTCTTGTAGAACAATCACCTACAGAGAAACTGAATAAAGTAACAAACTGTTCCTGGCCTCAACAGGCTGCTTGCTTGTGTTCTCATACTCTTGTAGAACAATCACCTACAGAGAAACTGAATAATGTAACAAACTGTTCCTGGCCTCAAGAGGCTGCTTGCTGGTGTTCTCATACTCTTGTAGAACAATCACCTACAGAGAAACTGAATAAAGTAACAAACTGTTCCTGGCTTCAAGAGGCTGCTTGCTGGTGTTCTCATACTCTTGTAGAACAATCACCTACAGAGAAACTGAATAAAGTAACAAACTGTTCCTGGCATCAAGAGGCTGCTTGCTTGAGTTCTCATACTCTTGTAGAACAATCACCTACAGAGAAACTGAATAAAGTAACAAACTGTTCCTGGTATCAAGAGGCTGCTTGCTTGAGTTCTCATACTCTTGTAGAACAATCACCTACAGAGAAACTGAATAAAGTAACAAACTGTTCCTGGCTTCAAGAGGCTGCTTGCTTGAGTTCTCATACTCTTGTAGAACAATCACCTACAGAGAAACTGAATAAAGTAACAAACTGTCCCTGGTATCAAGAGGCTGCTTGCTTGAGTTCTCATACTCTTGTAGAACAATCACCTACAGAGAAACTGAATAAAGTAACAAACTGTTCCTGGTATCAAGAGGCTGCTTGCTTGAGTTCTCATACTCTTGTAGAACAATCACCTACAGAGAAACTGAATAAAGTAACAAACTGTTCCTGGTATCAAGAGGCTGCTTGCTTGAGTTCTCATACTCTTGTAGAACAGTCACCTACAGAGAAACTGAATAATGTAACAAACTGTTCCTGGCATCAAGAGGCTGCTTGCTGGTGTTCTCATACTCTTGTAGAACAATCACCTACAGAGAAACTGAATAATGTAACAAACTGTTCCTGGCCTCAAGAGGCTGCTTGCTGGTGTTCTCATACTCTTGTAGAACAATCACCTACAGAGAAACTGAATAAAGTAACAAACTGTTCCTGGCTTCAAGAGGCTGCTTGCTGGTGTTCTCATACTCTTGTAGAACAATCACCTACAGAGAAACTGAATAAAGTAACAAACTGTTCCTGGCATCAAGAGGCTGCTTGCTTGAGTTCTCATACTCTTGTAGAACAATCACCTACAGAGAAACTGAATAAAGTAACAAACTGTTCCTGGTATCAAGAGGCTGCTTGCTTGAGTTCTCATACTCTTGTAGAACAATCACCTACAGAGAAACTGAATAAAGTAACAAACTGTTCCTGGCATCAAGAGGCTGCTTGCTTGAGTTCTCATACTCTTGTAGAACAATCACCTACAGAGAAACTGAATAAAGTAACAAACTGTTCCTGGTATCAAGAGGCTGCTTGCTTGAGTTCTCATACTCTTGTAGAACAATCACCTACAGAGAAACTGAATAAAGTAACAAACTGTTCCTGGCTTCAAGAGGCTGCTTGCTTGTGTTCTCATACTCTTGTAGAACAATCACCTACAGAGAAACTGAATAAAGTAACAAACTGTTCCTGGCATCACTTATATCAAGTGACCATACACACTTAGATGAGCTGAAAATATATCTAGGATGTATTTCAGGTATTTATATTACTTCTGGATGTAATATCAACTCACATCATGTCAAGTAAGTCCATATGTTGTCAGCATGTATCTTTACTCAACATGTGAAATATAAAGTTCAAATCTCAAGGATGCTACAAACATCATTCTTTATAACTATATTACCAATTCATTTTTTTCTATTTACAATGTATCTTTTTCTTAATCATTAAACAGCTAGTAACATCACTTAAGCTGGGGTGATAGAGGGCATCAGGAGGGTGCTGCAGGTTTCATGACAGCTCTTGAACATGTTTATTTTTTGTATGCATTCTGTGCTTCCAAAGGATTTTTTTTTCAGACATTATCGTGAATTGATAACTTTTCATTTTGATTTTTACCTTAAACATATATGGCATGTAACATTAAATAATTATCAATGTAAACTGATTTCTAAAGTTTTTTTTTCATTTGGTTTTTGTAAGTAGATAATAGACATTGACTCACCTCTGATGCGAGATCCATCAGCTTGGCTCTCACATGTACAGACTTGAGGTTAACTGGTGCGTCGTTATTGGAAACCAATCCTGGTTTGACCTTTGACATTGGATCAACAATGTTCTTCACATCTTTCAAATCTAAGTAAACCAATTGTAAAATATTTCAATATAGTTAAATGTTTATTAAAATAAAATAGACTTTTGTTTGCATTTATCATACTTTTGAAATAGAATTCTAAGCTATAAATGTATAAAGTATTTTCTGCATTAATAATTGCAATTATAGTTTTCCGGGTATTCTGCATTATTTAATGAGAGATACCTCATTGGCTGAGTAGTCTAAGGCGCCATCTCAAGATCTATTACCTCTTACTGCTAAGGTTGTAGTTTCAAGTCCAACAGCTTTATGTGAGAAAGTCTGCCAGTTACTTATGGAAGGAGGATGGTTCTACTCAGATTCATTCTAAGGTTTTCCTCCACCATTCCAATATAACTGGATATGCCATATATAACCTGAAATATGTGAAAATGGTGTTAACTTACTGATGCCAAGCCACCAGGAACCAGGGAGCTGAATTGTAAGAGAATATGCTAACTTACTTATGTCAAACCACCAGAGAGCTGAACTGTAAGAGAACATGCTAAGGGCAATTCCAGAATTAAACGTGGGTGGGGGGGAAGGGGTGGGAGGCACTTTTTTTAGAACCCAACCACCCATCAATTAGAATTTTCATTGAACCCACCACCCACCAGTTTGATAAAATACCAAACCCACAACCCATCATTTTCCAAAAATTTAAACACCTCACCCCGCTGTCAAAAAAAAAAATTGAAAGAAATTGATTAAATAAAAATAGCAATATATGTTTCTATACTTAATTTCTTGTATTAGATGACAGGATTATAACTAAAACTACAGTAATGAACAATAATAAAACACAATAAAGTCTGCTTGAGTGTTGTCAGTTTTGCTTGTTTGAAGTTTTATGTTGTTTCAACATTGCACCCTGGTTATATCATGACTGTCTTGATGACTGTCAGATGATATAACTGGGGTTACCAGACTGCCAAGATGTGCATGCCTAGCTGGATCTTGACTGCTTGCATGCAGCATGTATTTTTGTAGTATGCCGATCATGACATTTATGTGTAATTGTATGACAGCCTCACGGCTATTGATAAAATATGTTTTTCCAATTTTCATTCATTATTTTAAACCTGAAAACCATAAGGCCAAAACATAGTAAGTATGTTGTCCCTTTTTATGAGGCAGGGCTCATATAGAAAATAACCAATACCTTCCCTTCCCTCATCCCCACCCACCCAAAAAATTCATTCCATGTGAAGAGTTGGGCAAGACAGAGTAGGAAAAAAGGGAGAGGTGGTAACTTTGACTCATATTTGACAAGTGTCTGCATTCAAAGTACTACCTTTTTCCTTGCTTAATAGATGAGTGAAATGTAACTTACCTCTATTTATTAGAGGGGGGGATATTAGTTCACCAGTCCCTCAATAAAGTTATCTCGGTGATTTGGTGTTTCTGTCATTCCGTATGTCAACTACTTTTGTTATATCAACTATGGAATACTCTGATCTGCCTCGAAACTTTTGCTTGAATTGGTAATATTGTCAAACCAACCTTTTTTTTGTAAAACCTAGCAGTCTAACTTCCTAATAAGTCTGAATCCTAATTTTATTCATCACAACAACTACTCAAATACCACAAATAAGTTCTCTGAATGAATATGAAAGTGATGAAAGTAGCATTCTATATTTATTTTGTTTAAAATTCAACCATGTAAGTATGATTTTGTTAAAAAAAAAAAAACAGTGTCAGTGGGTAGAAACTTTTATTAAACTTTATTATCAAGTGCTTAATATGTAGATATTTACTGTATAGAAAATATCTACTTTGATCCCGGGGTTTTCCCATCCAATAAAAAAACACGGCAAATACCCGAAAATAGCCTAATGTTTAAACCGAGATTAAGAAGTCGCACATGCGCGCCTCAATACCTTATACAAGAAAATGGCAAATGATTCGCGATGAATAGGTTCCTTGGAGATTCAATAAGAATTTCCTCGTGTTATAACTTATTGCCGAGGAACGTTCAATATCTAGTTTGCAAATGATTTAATAACTATAATTGCGTTGATATGTAGAAAGACTCTAATGAGTTATATTGTAACGTACGTTAACTCTGAAAAGGAAGTTGTCACTCGATGTCTATTTGCACGGTGGTTCGGCGCTATATTTTTGTCCCGGGGGTTGAGATCCGCAGTTCGAAATTGATTACCCTTAATTAAAAATATCCCCTATGAACACTTTGACCCCACAATTAAATAATTCCTTATTTCACTGACCCCCACCATGTATCAACTGGCATTTTCTACGGACCCCAGCACCTATAAATTTATAAATTTAAAGCAGACCCAACCACCCATCAATGAATAATTCGAGTGCTGCCTGCAAGTACCCCACATTTTATTCTGGAACTGCCCTGACTTACTTATGTAAGAGAATATGCTAACTTACTTATGTCAAGCCACCAGAGAGCTGAAGTATAAAAGAATATGCTAACATACTTATGTCAAACCACCAGAAAGCTGAACTGTAAAAGAATATGCTAACTTACTTATGTCAAGCCACCAGAGAGCTGAACTGTAAGAGAATATGCTAACTTACTTATGTCAAACCACCAGAGAGCTGAACTGTATGACAAACCGCTAACTTACTTATGTCAAACCACCAGAGAGCTGAACTGTATGACAAACTGCTAACTTACTTATGTCAAACCACCAGAGTGCTGAACTGTAAGAGAACATGCTAACTTACTTATGTCAAGCCACCAGAGAGCTGAACTGTAAGAGAATATGCTAACTTACTTATGTCAAGCCACCAGAGAGCTTAACTGTAAGAGAACATGCTAACTTACTTATGTCAAACCACCAGAGAGCTGAACTTTAAGAGAACATGCTAACTTACTTATGTCATGCTACCAGAGAGCTAACTGTCAGAAAACATGCTAACTAACTTATGTCAAGCCACAAGAGAGCTAACTGTAAGAAAACATGCTAATTTACTTATGTCAAACCACCAGAGAGCTGAACTGTAAGAGAATATGCTATCTTATGTCAAGCCACCAGAGAGCTAACTGTAAGAGAACATGCTGACTTACTTATGTCAAACCACCAGAGAGCTGAACTGTAAGAAAACATGCTGACTTACTTATGACAATCCACCAGAGAGCTAACTGTAAGAGAACATGCTGACTTACTTATGTCAAACCACCAGAGAGCTGAACTGTAAGAAAACATGCAGACTTACTTATGTCAATCCACCAGAGAGCTAACTGTAAGAGAACATGCTGACTTACCTATGTCAAGCCACAGGAGAGCTAACTGTAAGAAAACATGCTAACTAATTTATGTCAAACCACCAGAGAGCTGAACTGTAAGAGAATATGCTAACTAACTTATGTCAAGCCACCAGAGAGCTAACTGTAAGAGAACATGCTGACTTATGTATGTCAAACCACCAGAGAGCTGAACTGTAAGAAAATATGCTAACTAACTTATGTCAAGCCACCAGAGAAGTAACTGTAAGAAAACATGCTAACTTACTTATGTCAAACCACCAGAGACCGGACTGTAAGAAAACATGCTGACTTACTTATGTCAAGCCACCAGAAAGCTGAACTGTAAGAGAACATGCTAACTAACTTATGTCAAGCCACCAGAGAGCTAACTGTTAGAGAACATGCTGACTTACTAATGTCAAACCACCAGAGAGCTGAACTGTAAGAAAACATGCAGACTTACTTATGTCAAGCCACCAGAGAGATAACTGTAAGAGAACATGCTAACTTACTTATGTCAAACCACCAGAGAGCTGAACTGTAAGAAAACATGCTGACTTACTTATGTCAAACCACCAGAGAGCTGAACTGTAAGAAAACATGCTGACTTACTTATGTCAAACCACCAGAGAGCTAACTGTAAGAGAACATGCTGACTTACATATGTCAAGCCACCAGAAAGCTGAACTGTAAGAGAACATGCTAACTAACTTATGTCAAGCCACCAGAGAGCTAACTGTTAGAGAACATGCTGACTTACTAATGTCAAACCACCAGAGAGCTGAACTGTAAGAAAACATGCAGACTTACTTATGTCAAGCCACCAGAGAGCTGAACTGTAAGAGAACATGCTGACTTACTTATGTCAAACCACCAGAGAGCTGAACTGTAAGAAAACATGCTGACTTACTTATGTCAAACCACCAGAGGGCTGAACTGTAAGAAAACATGCTGACTTACTTATGTCAAACCACCAGAGAGCTGAACTGTAAGAGAACATGCTGACTTACTTATGTCAAACCACCAGAGAGCTGAACTATAAGAGAACATGCTAACTTACTTATGTCAAACCACAAGAGAGCTAACTGTAAGAGAACATGCTAACTTACTAATGTCAATTCACCAGAGAGCTAACTGTAAGAAAACATGCTGACTTACTTATGTCAAACCACCAGAGAACTGAACTGTAAGAGAACATGTTAACTTACTAATGTCAAACCACCAGAGAGCTAACTGTAAGAAAACATGCTGACTTACTTATGTCAAGCCACCAGAGAGCTAACTGTAAGAAAACATGCTGACTTACTTATGTCAATATCTTCCTCCTCATCTTCCACGACATCTGATACATTTTGCAGGTTGACATTGACATGTTGAACAACATCATGAGCGATTGTGAACTCGACCAGATATCTGATACGCTGCTGTGCCGTGCTGTACACAACGTACTCGTCATTCTGTACAATTTTATTATTACAAAATAAACGTATAAAAAATATTTAAACAAGCACTGTCAATTGAAAAGTTATTATTGTGTTTAGTTGGGTTTTTAAGCTATTCTCAATAAGTTTCAAGTTATTTTATGGCAACTAATTTACTGTTTGAGGAAGATACTGAGCAGGATAAGACTATGTTTCTTGTTCAAACATCGGCATAATGTTTTCACTTGAGATAGTCCAACCTAGTTCCGGATCAAACCTTTAGTAGGAGGAGGTTAATGGGATCTTAGTTCAGTTAAAATGATTCATTTATGTTAGTCGGTTCTCATAGCTTACATGAATCACTCGTGTTCTTTTACTGGGCAGAACCAGTACAGCATTGCTTTTGAGATGCCATCCATTGACCAATTGCACTACCACCCTAAAGGGATCTAGAGACAATGACCACCCCTCAATATTATATGCCCTTCATAAAACGTAACAATATGCATAACACTGTGACAATAACACAGAGATTTAACATATTTTAAAATATCTTAATGCTGTACATGTGGTTTCACTATACCAGTCTAATAAGCATAATATACAATGTTCAATTAATAATATTGCACAGAATCAAATACAAAGCATTTATGTTACAATATCCAAATGCATTTTTTATTACCTTAAATGTCGATGACACATTTTCTGTCGACATCACACCATGCACACTGTGATGACCTTCAGGTGCACAGGTCAAGGTTAAATCCTTTTCATAAACATCCTTACAGTTACCAAGGGCAACCTCATTTATAAGCATAAATCTGGATCCCTTTGTTTTACTAGGAGAGGAGTAGTCTATACTTGTACTAGAATTAAAATAATATATACTTTATAGACATGTTACAAGTCACGACTGCTTAAGAACAGATTCAAAATCACAAAAAAATGATCAAAATATACTGTTTTGTACACATTTGTATATATAAATATTGATGCCTGTCATCTGTATTAATTTCTTGACCCATTATAAATATCTATAATGGTGACAGTTATGAATAAATTGCTAATCATCTATGAAGTATCTAACTCAGTTATATAGTTTATTACAAGTTCATATTTTTACCTTGCTGCACTTGCGAAATATATTCCCGAGCCAAGCATACCGGGGTCAGACCTGGTTCCACCGTGGTCGTCCACCACCACCCGTGGCATCAACAAACCCCTGTAACAATAAACACGTTATACCTTTACATCATTTACATGTCAAAATCGGTTCTTTGCATAAATTTGATAAGTCATAAGATTTTCTTACAAACAAAATGTGACATATAGAAATGTGGCATTAGTGAAGTTTTTACGCAACTTTTAAAAAGTATTTTATTTATAAACTTCGTAATATGATGTACATGTATGCAAAACACTGAATGAATTTCCTGGTGTTTTTTTCTGTAACTTCAAATTTTACACGGAGAAGCTTGTTACCTTACAAATGTTAGTGAAACAGCAGTAGAGCTAATAAATATTAAAAAGAGATAAAATACTGTATTTTCTAAAGCAGACAATTGGCTGAGTGTGCAGTCAAACCCATCTTCAGCAGCCACTCAAGCAAACTAGCAAAAATTACCCATTAAGATGACTGCTTAATACAGGTCGATTCTAAAATTCTAAAATGGCAAATAGAAAATGTAACTACTTAGGACAAGTGATGGCTTAATAGAAATGGTTTGTCTGTATAATCAAACAGTTGAAATTACCTTGACAAGATTCCAACCATATTCTCTACCTTGGAGGCATGGAACAGCAGCTGTTTAGGAGATATATTCTGGGTAAAGTTGACATTCTCTACCGGCCGAGTAATGGCATATATGTTCTCTATCACTAGACCTGTATCACTGTCTCTAAATTGTGCAGTAAGACAATTAGTTAAAAGACTCTTCCCCATAGTTTCTATGTAACAAGTATACAAGCAATTAAAAAACATTGCAATCTTTTATAAATCATTTGATATTCACATTGCACAGCAAATGCAGTCTTGTTTTTGCCAAACTTGATCTAAAAGCATTCAAAATTCATAAAAAATGATGATTTTGTTAGCAATTGAGAGTATTACATGTTTGTCTATTAAATCATATGTGTTAGGAAAATATAATACTGTCTAGTATTGTATATATGATATATACATGTATTTAATTTAGGATATATACATGCATTGGGTTTATGGGATTAACATACATTTAATTTATGATATATATAAAATTAAACACATATTTGATTTATAATTAAAAAGCATATTTATGATATATATTTAACTTAGTCATTTCAAGACTTGTTTACTTGAGAGGCTATTATTGGAATGCCACAATGAAGTATCAAGTAATGAACAAATGGAATAATACCCCACCCAGTGACATGTGACATTGCCAAACATTCGGTGACCAGTCCTACAATGTAGAACCATTGTCTTAAAGTTAATGGTGCATCCATTGCCAAGTTGTCTAAGATGCCGTCTCAAATCATCTCCCTCTCACTGCCAAGTTATGGGTTCAAGCCCTGCTCAGTCCAAAACTTTATACAAGAAAACAAACTCCTGTTTGCTACTGCGGTATTCTTAAAACAAGTAACTACTGCCGTAACTACTGCCACATGTCACACAAATGTCAAGATTAGGTTTGTAAAGGTATTTATTTAATGTTGTGCAGAGCATTATTTTTGGAGCTGGACTGAAATGAAAATCTCCAAATTTAAATGAGGTTTACCCAAAATTAAATCCTTACTTACCCAATTGATTGATTGATTGAATATTTAGCGTCATTTTTATGCCGTCGAGGGCTAACCACTGTTTCCTGGGATTAACCAGTACTCGAGCACACCCCGTCTCCACAAGTAACTGATAACTTTCCCACTTGAATCAGTGGTGAGAGACGAATGATAATGAGACGCAATGTCGTATATCAATCATCACGGAGACTGTTGCCGGGCGGGGGATTCAAACTCACAACCCCTGGATTGATAGTCAGACGCGTAACCGACTGAGCTAATCGGGCCCCGGCTACTTACCCAATGAGAGAGTCTGTAACATGAGTATGGATTTGTTCATACTCTGGACTGGTACAAGACAGATGGTGAATTCCACACCTGAGAGCCTTGTATTTGGACTGGACATTTGATTGAGTGGACCAGTCTGTCGCCTCACTCACTGATATCATATCCTTCACCAACTGTGGAGAAGATGATAGGTGAAAGTGATAGAATATGAGTTAAAAAATATTTTAGTACAACTATGACATGTAATATTTGGAGATTGGTAAGTTTTATAGCAGCACTACCAATTGATTGTGTTTGATTTGGCTTGGATAGACAGTAACTTTAAATTATAAATAGTTCACTAAATCCTTTGTTAAACAAGTACTTAAAACTATATGGACATAATATACACATTACACTTCACAGGTTGAATCATTACTTGGTGTAAGTGGGTAAATTGTCTTGCTCATCGACAAAAACACCATACATGAATGTGTGAAGCATACATGTATGTAAAAAACTATGTAGGTTAATACACATCAGATCTGTTACACCGAAAACAGTCTTTTTTACAAATAGTAAAGCAACCAAATGGCTGCTTTAATTTGATCCCAAACTGAAATATTGGTTTTGTAAGCAACATTATATACACAAGGGTCCCGTTATAATGCAGTGGAATGAATGAAACCGCGATATACGCAGAACCGCGTTATAAATATCCTTAGGTGTACTGCGCCACATGTTTGGCAATTCTTTATCCGGTCCAAGTAATGTAAACAAACACATGACAATGTGTGATAACTATGTTGTTTATAACAATAAGAAGACTGTGTTATAACGGGACCTGAGTGTAATGATTAACAATAAGTTTCAAGCGTGGCAATTTTTACAGCTAACAGAGTTTTGACCTCTCATAAAAAAGGATGCGGGTTCGATTCCAGGCTTAATAGGATGACCTCTAAAAACAACATTCAGTACTGGCTTTACCCAGGAAGCACCTTGGTATCAATTTTCAGATTTTCAATTAAAAAACAAAACACTGTCAAGTACAAGTAAATCAACAAGTGTGTTAATCTTTTTCAATTCAGAAAAGAAATCTATTTAATTAGTATGTTTCACCATACCTGACAGATGTCCTGTTTCCTTGACAACCATGCTTTTGAAATGGGTGACCTATGTTTATAATCAATTGGTAAAGAAGTGTAGAAATCTCCCATCAGTTTGGATATCTTTGCTTCATCACCGACATCGAATGCAGATTTGATCTGTTTTAAAGCAGCTTCGGCCTTCTCAATCTGAAATTCAACACACATAAAAGTTTTGTGCTTTGTAGTTTTCAATCCCTCATAAAATTACAGGTTTAAAAAAAAAACCTGTCACAAATTATTTATTATCACACAAAAATATATTAAAAGTGATATTGGTAAGTCACTCTAAGAATTCTTAAAGGGATTATATTGGCAAGTAACACAAACACGCTGTTAGTCCAGACTTTTCATGTATACATTGTGCACAAAATAATGCTTATGAATTGACGTATAACCTTTATTTTCTTGAAAGTTATCAAATTAACAGTAATTGATTATTGGCCAAAACTTTAATACGTCCTGCAATAAAGTATTGCACAATGTTTACACTGAACTCCGTAAACTTCACGAACAAAGCCTCGAAAACGAGATCGGGAACGAGTATTCACGATGTTATCCGATGATTGATTGGAAACCCGAAAGCGGTTCGTTGAAAATGGTGAATGTAAACAAAAACAATACGTGGCTTCAAAAATCCGATGTTTGTAATAAAGAGGTTATTCAGTTGAGACACTTTAGACGCGTATATCTCTAAATTATAAGTGTATCTTCATGCTGGGCGTGTGTATTTAGGACAGGGAATTGACATTCATATGTCAATATAATCCCTTTTGTGATTTACAAAATTGGTCTGGTTCAGTCATTTTTATTTACAACTATATTTTATACATACAACGGGCAATGTGTTTGAAGAGCCTTGGTCATCTTTGAAACCTGCTTTTTCTATAAAGACAAATGCTTTGAAACTTTGTGCAAAAAAGTTTGAAACAATGAAAGTAAGAATCAAATGGCAAACATACCTAGAATTCAAGTGCTATTTTTTCTTATAAAGTTTTTCAGTTTAATTACAAACTTTGCTGCTATCTTGTCTTAAGACATATGTCACATATCAGCATAACAACAAAAAACATTCTACTGTAACAACAACTATCATGTAAGAATCTGTGGAAATTGCTCTGGTAGTCCATGGCCACATTCAGTAACAGAGAATGTTTGCCAATACTATATAATATACTGTCTCCTAGACACTGGCTCAATCTCAAATTAGCATGTATAAATTACATGATAAATTCAGGGTACCAGGTAGTAAATACTTTAGCTGAATACAGTCCAGTTGTCTCCTTCAAAATATCAGAATATTTTATCAAAATCCTTTTTTGTCAAGAGCAAGATGATCAAGACTAAAGAATGCAAGGAAATCGGTTGACTGAATACCAAAACACTAAACTAGTATGCACAACTGGACTGGTTGACAAAAATGAAAGACTAGTTACCTGCTCAGCTTTTATACTGCTTATTGGTACGCTGATCATATTTTCTATTTTTCCTTGTGCCTCAGTCCAGATATGTTCTACCAACTCTCCAATATCTTGTGACATATTCCCTGTCTCCATACCAAGTTCACCCATCATCTGGTCAGCAGAAATAATAATCAATGTTACCATTATAATATTATATTCCTGTCCAGTGTAATTGGTTTGTCTGCCTGTCTGTTTGGCTGGTCAACTTTGACTTAGCTACCAAAGCTGACTTGTAATTGAATTTGACACAGAAATATGAATAATATATAGCGAGTATATAAAATAATGTCATAATATAAATTATCATCTTTAATAAGATATGATATTTCCATTTACAACTACATTTATACAGACATGAAAACAGGTATTGTACGCTGAATTTTCTACAATAGAACTGATGCAACATGAAAAGTGTCTGATTGCAAATGACAAGATTACAGTCATCTGTCTATTTCTGGATAACTGAATCACACTAACCTTAACCTCTGACCTACAACTCAACATATTTTCTTATGATATTGTTAGAAGTACTTGTATAAAATTTTAAACTTGTAGACTTGATTTGCAGAGAAGGAATTAAATTGTTTACAAATATGATTGAAAAAGAAACCAACATATTTTTTTATAATTACATGTATATGTTTATCATCTAACTGATATATTTTTTGAATGGGGTTTAATGGCATCTTAAACATGTTTCAGGTTATATATTGCATATCCAGTTTGGTTGGTGGAGGAAGATCTCATAATTAATCTGAGTAGAACCACCGTCCTTCCACAAGTAACTGGCAAACTTTCTCACATAAAGTTTTTGGATCTAGCAAACAAATACTTGTAAGCATACTTATATAAGATTTGGATAAAAAGTTAATAAAAACTGAAGTAAATTCTCTGTTTTGCATTTATATCTAATCACATTGATCTTTCAATTCGACAAATGGCCGACAAAATCTTAATCTAAAACACTTTTCTTAACAATCAACACCACTGATTCATGTGGAAAAGTTATCAGTTACACACGGAGATGGGTGTGATTGAGTACTGGTTAACCTACCCGGATCAAAGGAAAAAATGATTAGGTTAACAGATCAACTACCAGCCCTCGGTGGCATAAAAATGATGCTGACAGTTCAAACAAACAAGGCCTAAAAAAATAAATGATGTGTTTAAGGTTTCATGCTGAAAAAAAATTGGGTCGGTAGGTAGGACTATTTTTTTTTTTTGGCTGATTTTTTTAGATGCAAAATAAAAGGGTCGGTGTTTTTTGGTTATTTTTTTCTTCATTTTCTCTCGCAGTTACTCAATTTTGAATGCGAAGTAATGACACCTTTTTCAAAAGCATTTGGTGACAACATAATTATTGTATACTTTTGTAGTTTGTCTGCTTTTGTAGTTTGAATGTTTTCCTTTCCACTTTCAATATATTCTCATTTGTTCTGCACCATATTGCAAAAGATTAGATTGGGTATTCAACAGAATCTGTTAAAAAAGTTTTATTAAATATATAAAAGGAATTTAATTTTATATATTTAATATATCTGTGAAAATATTTCAAAACTATCAACCAATTTTGACACTTGGACATAATCCTGAATTTCAGAGTTTGTGTCAGAGTTTGTGTTCATATATGTGAACCTTTTTGGAAAGCAATGAGGGAAACCTTTTTTTTTTACACCTAGCATTCTAACTTCCTAGTAAGTCTTAACAAGTGCTTATGTAGATAAATATTCGCTTTGATCCCGCGATTTTCCCGTCCAATAGAAAAACAAGGCAAATACCGGAAAATAGTCCGATGTTTAAACTGAGATTAGAAAGTTGCGCATGCGCGCCTCGATACCTTATACAAAAAATGGCGAACGATTCTCGATGAATAGATTCCTTGGAGATTCAACAAGAATTTCCTCGTGTTATAACTTATTGCCGAGGAACATTCAATGTCTAGTTTGCAAATGATTTAATAATTATAATTGCGTTGAAATGTTGAAAGAATAAATACTGTAACCATTTCAGAAACGAATTTGTGTCATTTCTTTTTCACAGTTTTTTCAGATTGTTTACTTTTGGTCTTCAGGTACAGTTGTGCTTCGAATTTCAAGTCACACTTTTCTAAAAGTTTCGTCTTTGTTATACAGTTTTATAAATTGGTTTTCGCCCGATACTTGCAGCACCTGAACCATCCCTAACACGACAGTTGGCGAAATTTTTAAATTTTTTTTTTTTTTGAAAAAAAAATATACGGTCGGGACCTTTTACTATGGGTCGGTCGGGAAACCGTAAACACAACATTTATTTTTTTAGGCCCAATCGTCAATGAATGCAGTAATAACGCATGATTGGCTGTACCTGTTTAAATTGTTGGGATCCAATATGTCTAGAGAAGATATCATGTGTAACCGTCATTCCCTGTTTCTCCTGTCCCCTATATAAGTGACTATACACCGCCAGGGCCTCCTCCGCACTAACACAAAACCTGTACTCCACAAGACCATCACCACCTCGCTGAAATATAAAAACCATAATATTGTTCACAATTAAAACACTAGAAATGTCTCCATAGGAGATGGTTTCTCAGGCTACATTTTAGTAAATGGTACCAAACATTCGGTCGAAAAAGAGGCCACTTCCTGTAAATTTTTCCGTTTTTGCTTTCATTTTTAACTTATTTATTTTACATCGATTGTGGAACAAGTTCTTACAACTTAGACAAATTTCCCTTGATGTCTTTCTGGATGGAACCAGTACTTACCATATATTGATAAAGTGTTTTGCTCAAGGACTCTACATAGAGCCATGGCGGAGGATTGAACCCACAGCCCCCAGATCCTGGGTCTAATGCTTTATCGCTGGACCATGTGCATTCCTTGCTTGACTAATATTAAACTGTACCTGTATTTTATAACGATACAGCTACACATAGAATATTAATTAAATATACAGACCCTTTAACATTTTATTCATAGGAGACCAATCTGACGGATAGATGCAAGTAAGAATGCAAAGTTAAGTATTTAAGTGGTTTCTTTGTGCCCAGCTGATTACTTGTGTATCAATTTTAGCCACATAAAAGCATTTTTATGTGTTTAGAAACAGCCATATCATTTTTATTCAACCATCCAAAAAATTACCAACCTTAAACCCTAATACCCATTCTGTGTGTGAATACACAGATGCATGAACTGCTGTACAGCACAATGCCTCTTCACCATTCTTTGATTGAATTTGATTAATTGAATATTTAGCATCATTTTATACGAATTATGAGACACAATACGGTATATCAATCATCATGGAGACTGTTGCTGGGCGGCATTCGAACTCATGACCCCTTGATTGATAGTAACACAAGTAACCGACTAAGCTAATCAGGCATGAGGGCCCATTTTTTGAATATCAGGGGCATATAAATTTCTCCCTGAAACTTGATATTAATTATTGCTGACACATATAATTATATCTATTTTCGTATATATATCTGACAATGGCCATGTGACTAAACATAAAACACAAGAAAACAAACTTACATCGACCACATGAAGAAGGCCTGTATGGGAAGTAACTCTAAACTTGTATGTATAGTCAGAGTTACCCGACTTGAACATGTTGTCTACATGTATCTCCAGTACAGCAAAACTGGTACTAATCCTAGTTTTATCTTTTTTCTGAAATATAATTAATCTTGGATAACTGCTTTAAGAAATCTATTAAACTTATTTATGTTACATTGATTGTGAAACAAGTTCTTACAACTTCAAAAATCACACTCAGTCTTCCTGGCTAGAACAAATACTAAGCATATATGGATAAAATGTCTTGCCTAAGGACACTTCACATAGCCATGGAGGAGGAAAAAACCCACAACACCTTGATCTTGGGTATGCTCTACCGCTAGACCATAAGGTCCACAACAGTGTACATACAAATCTTACATCCCAAAGTACAAACAGGAGGTATAGTATCACATCTGTTTTAACATGAAGATGTTGTGTTAATAGTTTGATTCAAAAGTTTTTATCACAATTAATAAAAGTTTGGATAAAAAAAAATTAATTTGAGAATAGAAGTTTTCCATGTCATAATGTTAATTGTGATGAATTATAAAAAGAGACAATAAACTTATAGAATTTTTGTGTATTCATAAGATAGGTTTAAAATATATGTTTTACTTTTTGTGAGTAGTTTTTCAGAGTAGAACCAACACTCCAGATACTGTACATCACTCAATGAGCATCACAAGGTCCAGCTGAGAATCGAACCCATGATAAACTATCCTTTATCAGATGCTCCACCCCTCACCCAAAAATTATCATAAATGCTGTATAAGTCACCAATGAAAAATCACTGTAACCATTTTTTGTAATAATACAATAATGAAGTAATATGCAGCTGAAATGATGTTCTCATTATTATGTATTGTTGAATAATGAAGCCTTGCTGCTGCAATCACCATCACCTGACCCTGGTTGTTCAAGCGCCAGATCTTGGCTGGAAATATACAGCAAGAAAAATACTACAAGGAACCATTCCTTGACAATGCCATTTCTAGCACTAATGGCCTGTTATGCCTATACACCATGATTCCAACTATAAAACATTACAAACCTCGCCTTTAAACATGGCAAACTTGGCCACTTGATACTCGAATGCAAATTGTGGACAATTCTTCTCGTCAACTTTCCATGCTCTAATGCTGCCAACATTTATGTAAGGTTTCAGTTCCTTCTTTTTGTCCTTCTTTTGAAATCTTGATGCTATATAAAACAGATTCACACTCAGTCTTTCATAATATTCAGGGATCGGGGTTGGGAGGGGGAGGTGTAAATTACAAAAACACACACAAAAAACCATCAGATGCGTTACACCGAAAAACAACACAAATATGAGTTGTTCTAATTTGTGAAAGCACACTATTGTTTCCCAAATAGGCAAGAACATAAAACATTCTCAGAATTCCTACTTAGCTTACATGATTCAGCACAAAACTGCAGAACATCACCAATGACTTTTACTCATCATGGATATTTAAATTGTTGTCTATTTATAGAAATTATTTCCAGTTATGCAAATGGAATGAAAAATTTCAAGAGGTCATACCTGTAACTTTGCCTTCTTTAAACACATCTGCTTTGGATTTTCCCGCCATTAAGAAATCATCAGTGCTCTGAATTTGTCCTGCCTCTACACTTTTCATGATGAAATCCATGGAAACAATTGGGATACCAAACTTGGCAGCCATCTTGCATTTGTAAGAAATTTCAGCCTTCTCAGCATCATTACAAACCACATGGGTGCTCTTGTAGAAGTATACACAAGACATGCATAAGTAATAAAATAATTTTTTTAAGCAAACCTCGAAAAATAATATGGCAATACATGCATTACAATGACACTCAAGGTGACATAGTTTGATACGACTTTTAATGGAATTAAAAATTATACATGTACCTCTTCTATTAAAGTGAAAGAATCACTTGACGTTTCAATTCAATATCAAAGAAAGACAGCATCTTCTTTGAACAGTTTTGACAACTTTTTTTTCGATCCTTCACATCCACAAGCCCCTTCTCATGTCATGATTGTTAGCGATTATCCATTTAAAAACTGGCCTATCTGTCAAAACGTAGCTGGCTTATGTTTGATGTGTAAGCCGTGCAGTGTATAGGGTTCTGAGGGCATTCTCCTCCATAACTTTTTTTTAATATAGACTTGAAACGGTGATTTCTGGTACATTTCAAGACATATTTACAGCTATTTCACGGTTCACATGATAGTTGAGAAATGCAAAAATATACAGAATTTTAGAAAAATATATGTTCACATGCAAAAATACACAGAAATTTATTTTACAGCATTATCAAACACAATAAACAAAAGTTCGCAAACTGTCGCAATGTCGCAAACTGCCCATATTCTGATGAATGTATAACTGTTATCATAGTTACACAATAACGTAATAATAAATGTATACAAATTCAAGCACTTGTATAGAATAGGAAACTTGCATCTCCTGACTAAATGTTGATGAAATAGCTCACGAAGGATTAATTATTTGCAAATTAATCATTCATTATTCACAGGCAACTGATTTCTTGTATATAAACCATAAGTTGTATTTAATCTTAGATGTATAAATATGTTTCAATATTTATATTAATTATTTTATCCGCGTTTTCCAACTCTAAGCAGTATTGCATTGATCAGTAAAGACATTGTATAGGGCAACCATCCAGCACTTTTTAAGTTGTTGATACTGTAGTTGGACCTATTAATTTGTCATCTGTTCATTCAACCCTTAGGCCTACCCACATATCATTTTTTATTGCATATTTGGTGATTTTATTTTTCTATTTTTGGAGATAAAGGCAGCTAAGCCTCTTCACTAGCTTTAGTAAATTTTAACTGTTAATCAGTCATCTGAAGCAAATGACCATATATCACATGCACATTCAAATCAGTCTAAATCAACCAATCACAAGTGAGAATAGGCAACTGCTCTACTGTCATCATTTAAAGCACTACTTCCTTTTGATTATAGCTAGGCCCTGCCTGGTTCAGTTGGTAGCACATCCGAGTTGGAATCCCTGTCCCGGCACAGCCTCTGTGATGATTGATACACGACATTGCATCTCACTATCACTCATCTCTAACTGCTGACTCAAGTGAAAAGTTATCAGTTACTTGTGGAGAGTCTTCCGCTATCCCAGTAAAGAGAAGTTGGGTTAACTGATCGTCTGTTGACCCCAGATGGCATAAAATGAATCAATCTTTGAAACAGCTTTAAACCAAATTAACTGGGGATTTTAAGTCTAGTTATAACATTTAGAAGTTGAATAAATGCATCATTACTGGCAGTGTGTTTAATGGCACTTGCTAAATATTTAAAGTTTTATTCCAAGGACCCAAATAAACACAAAATGCATCAAACTAGGGGGAACATGGTAGCTATGCAAGGAATAGTTTAAATACCTTCTTTGTGACAATAAACGACACCACTCCACCGTTTGATGTTATACTCTTTCTGAGGAGAGTTTTTTCCTTAAATCTGACACTGGTTGTCAGGTCAAGAACAACCTGACATCCTTCAAACACCGACATGCTTCCTGTGCTGTCTCTCCTTGTACACAACACTGGAACATAACAAAAAGTATGTAAATTAAAAAACAATTGATTATATCAGTAATCCAGTAGTTACAGGGTATTAAGACAAACTAAGATTTCCAAAATATTTAAAAAATGGACCTTTCTTCAGAACATTGTGAAAAGCATACATTTGAACCCACCATCCCCCTGCACTGACAAGTTATATAATGTTTGAGGTAAATGAGGTCAGGTCCCATATGGAATTAGAAGCTGTAGCTTTGTCTCCCTCCCCAAGTATAAGAAATCTTAACTTTACTGAAATGCCAACACCTCTTAATGTCAATTTTGATGGCCTTCATCAAAAACTATTTATAATTCTTTCTTTGCATCATCATTTATTTGCTATTCATTTTTGCGAACCTTCATGTTCATGACATTATCACCAGTCCAATACAACAGTAATATTCTTGGTTTTGGGGGAATGGAGCCATGTCCCTTTGATAGGTGGAAAAAAGTGTTGTAAGGATGAAAATTGAGGAAAATCAAAATAGTGAAATTCGTTCAATAGATATGTTTAAAACAATTAACAAATAAAGTTCTTGCACAAAGCGCATAGCATTACAGGCATGTGAATCACTGACTAACAAAGATGTTCAGTGAGATATTTTATGTGCACTAGGTACGATTCTCCCTGTACACAGGGCCATCACTGCTTTAAATCCCTCCTCCCTTCTGCCTCTTCTAAGTTCTTTTTCAACTTGTTACTAGTTAGTTGTTTGCATAACCACAGATATGATGAAACACGAAAAGGTGAAAATTCTAACCTCAGAGGAAAATTCCCCCCTTAATGGGCTCTGGCCCCATTCCACCAAAGTGAAGATATGGCCCAGTAAGGGATGTGGGGCAACATACAGGAGGCATGTACGAAACCATAAATATTCAGCAGTGTTTTATTTCCGGCCATTTCTAAAGCTGTTATTGTGTCATATTCCCAATGGCAAAAAGTATCTTATTTCCCAAATGAGTGGTAAAAATTCCCAATCGAAAGCTTCAATAATTGTAAATTGAAACTTGCCACGATTACTTGATAAAATAAACAAAGTTTCACCCAATGTTAATGAATAAAGCTGCTAAAGTTCCCAATTACAAGGGTATGGGTTATCTTCCCAAAATATAGTGCAACATATTGCTCGTATCTATGGAGCCTTTTAAAGATTTTTTATTTTGCATCTCCCGAGTTGTGCAACTGCGGAAGCTGATTTTACTAACTGGAAGTTCCCAGCGGAATCTGTTGGGAAGGTTTCATGACTTTAAAATCTAAACAACTGACATATTATGAATGAGAATTAAAAAAATTAACATTAAATACATTGATCCTTGATAAAATTATATGCAGTGCATGCTAAGTATACCGATAAACCATTCTCAAACATGAAAGGGGTCCTATTTCAGGTGAATATGTATTGTCCACCATTATCATCTGACATCGAGTGTTCCGAATGAATTATCACCATAATGTATAACAACAGATGCCTATATATTATGAAATCGATGAATGCACGGTGCCGGTCTATTTTTGTTTAGTTTTAATCTAACAGTTTACATTAATTTTATGGGGTTTGTTTTGTAATACTTGTTAATATAAGTTATATATGATATGATAAGTTCTGTGTTTAATAACTTAAAATTTTATAAGGAAAAACAATAGAAAAATGCAATATATAGGTAGACTAATAGGCTAATATCAGTGCAACATACATGGCTGAAATTTCAGATGACACCTTGAGTTTTTCTTTAAAAACTTTTTAACCTTTGTCTTGATTTAACAATTTTGGTACCAAAGATGATAAAGTTTTTGTCTATATCCAATTTTTTTTTCCGTTTTTAAAGTATTACGGGTTGAAAACAAAATAAAATTGGCTTTTTACGATTTTTTTATTTAAAAAAAAAAATGTATTGTGTAGTTGTTTTAACAAAAACATTTTAACAACACATCAGAGATTTTTTTGCAGAAATATGAAGAAGTACGTTTTCGATGGATGGCAAAAAATTATATAGATATTTAAATTTTTTTTTGCTATTTCCTAAAAATGAGAAAATGGTCACACAAAAATAACTGTAAGCATAACTTGAAATGCTTCTGTTTTTTTTTTCATTTAAAAAGAAGAAAAGTTTACCACCCAAAGTCCTTCCTTTCGATACCAAAAGGACAAGCATATTTTGTTAAGAGTCAGTGGGGAGTCGAGTGCCAAATGTGCTATCAGAAATTTAGACAAGCAAATGCAATCACTTATCTCTGTATATGAGTCTCTGATATAGGATATATATTACCCTTCGAAGAATTTAATAACTGATATATCACACTGAATTGCACTACTGCCCAAACCATGCTGATGATATACATTATAGCCAACAGTTGCTCTATGTTGGGCAAGTCAATTGGGTGTTGTTGGGATTATAAAAAAAATGCTTACTTACCAAACCGATTTTTTTAAAGAGGGTCTGGTTTTGATAAACAATGTGTTATTATTTATTATTCTGGTCAAGTCGTGTTGTAAAGTAATCAAGTTTGATGCCGTAGTCACTTTTTCAGCAGAATATTGAATTATTCTCTGATTGAACAAGTTATTTGTAATAGCAAGGGTGACTTTTTGAGAGATAAAAAGGGTTTAAAACTGGTACATAATATTGAAGAGTTTGTTGTAAACTTTGAGATGAATTCAGACTTCACAACCCTCTTCGGTAAAACGTATGGGTCACTATAAAATGTATACTTTACATTAAAACCATATATACCATAAGTTCCCAAAGATAGTTGTTGACACGACTTCAATCTTCTCTTTCTCTTTATATTGTTTTCTTTTATGAAATATGAATACATGTACATGTTAATAGACAATATTTAAGTATTTTTACTGACAGAGGTCGCATTAAAATGGCAAATATAGACTTTTTTTATTTTACCTTGATTGAGAAACAATTGCTTACAACAGATCATGCTCGAAGAATTCTTGCATAGATCCAATACTAAGCTTATATGGACAAAGTGTCTTGCTTAAGGACACAACAGACCCAACTCTGTATTGTACGGAAGTCCCCATAATGGTCAGATTGATAACTCACATAACAACAAACATGACAGTACAAGAATAAACATCATGTACATGTCGTTTCAAAGACAATTTCAATTCATTGTTAAAATTGTGTTTTCAACAGTCTTCGTGATCAGCCATTCACTTTTGTTTTAAAGAAGCTTTTGCTAAATGCCTGTTTAACACCTTCATGACAAGTGGAATTCGGTTAGAGTACAAGCGATTTCAACTATACACACAGTGTGTGATCTTGTCAACCTATTTACTGGCTCATATTAAGTGACCTTTATGGTGCCGCAAAGCATAGTATACAAAAACGTTCTTGAATTCTGTACCTTTTTTTTGCTATTAGAAAATATTTGTTTGCTTTTTTCAGACCCAGTATTTTCGCATTATGGATGTAGGTAGCTTTTTCTAAGTTGTTTTTGTTGTAAATGGACATAATTCTTGAAAAAACACACAAAAAAACCACATTCTTTTAAGTTTAGATAGCTAATATCTGAGTGAGTAGATAGGAGCACAGCAGACAGTAACTTGGTTTTACACACGTTCATCTCTGCAGCACATAGGTATTTATATGTACGATCTTATAAAGTAATTGTTTGATATCGCACCCAATATACTCGAACTGCTACTATTTGAATAGTTTTTGAGGTACTGATTTAATATTGTTTTTGTAGAAATAATATCAAAATGTAAAAACATTACCCAACACAAAAAGAGTAATACATGTATCATAGACAAGTCATTGCATGTTTCCGTATTTAAGCAATAACATTTTTCTAAATTTATAGTCAATAAAACTAGGAATAAGTAAAGTTTTCTGGGGTAATTAAAATTATGTTTCATATAGAAAATATAATTATAAAATAATATTAAAAGTGTAAAAGCACCCACTCCTCAAATTATTATTTTAAAAGATGTAATACATTTTCAGCATGCGTTTATTTGTATTTCAGCTATATTTCATGCCTATAAAAATAAGAGGAATTCTGGGGTAATAATATACTAGATCCGTATTGTTTTTTTTCTATTTAATTGAATATTTAGCGTCATTTTTATGCCATCGAGGGCTAACAGACGATCAGTTAACCTAACCACTGTTTCCTGGGATTAACCAGTACTCGAGTACACCCCATCTCCGCAAGTAACTGATAACTTTCCCACTTGAATCAGTGTTGAGAGACGAATGATAATGAGACACAATGTCATATATCAATCATCATGGAGACTATTGCCAGGCGGGGGATTCAAACTCACCACCCCTGGATTGATAGTCAGACGCTTAACCGACTGAGCTAATCGGGCCTGGCTTTTCTATTTAAAAAGGTCAAATGTTAAAACATATTTTTAGAATGATCACTTGAACCCTAACCCATTATCATGTTTGTCAAATACCAATTTCCAAGGACTTATATCAGGGACCTATCCATTAAGTATTATTAAGCCACTGCTTAGGCTATATTGATTGCAAATTCCTTATAAAAATACATGGTAACCTATTTTATTTTCTTTATTCATAAGCATTTCATAATATTTAAATCGTAACAACAAAGAACCAACTTTCAAGAAAATATAAACTTCTGTGTGTATTTCGCTTCAACCGTGTGTACATCAAATCTTCTCCATTATATGTTGTTCATGGTGTACAATTATTCATTTCCATAACAGGTGCGCGTGACGTCAGAATTTCGTTCACAATTATGATTTTAATGGTTCACCCAGTAAATTGTTAATAATTCAACAAAATGATATATTATATTAACACCGTTTGATAAATTAATGTTTCACTGCTTTATTTTAACAGTTTGTTTATGTTATCAAGCCTTATAACAGCGTTAAATGACATACACAGCGAAGCAGTGTCGGTGGATTTTTTTCCAGTACATAAATTGGTCAAGCACAATAAGCCGTTATGGACAGCAGATCAGGTTTCAAAATTATTATTATTCACGCCTTATTTAATCAGGCTACCCAAAATAGTGAAAAAAAAAACAGTTTAGTTTTAATGTTATAATTAATGAGGTTTGTTTATTTATAAAAAAACACTTTTATTTCAACTTACTTTAGAATTAATCTGTTAGAAAAATCGCAAACCACATATATAGAGAGTAGCACGAGTCTGCATATACTAACTCGCAATACCATCCGAATACTTGTCTGTCCGGTTTTACCTATATAAGATTTTTTCCTGCTCAATAACCATGTAAGAAATCGATTAAACTAATTAAACGATGTAAAATATGCATCAGTGATAAAGAAAATCCAATAAACAAACCTTTATGATGGGTTATATCAACTGACACTAAAAGGCAACGTCTTCGTTTTGTGATATAGGGAATTTGCTCATAACTTCCTTTTCGTTCTTTCTGGTTGATTATTCATTGCCCACCTGGTTGAAAAGACGCTTGCAAATATTAACAAGCGTTAAAATAATGCCTGGTTCCCTAAAATTGTTGCGCACTGTGAGCTAATTTGAGGTTGAGCCAGTGTCAAGAAAAATAACTTAGCCAACGTTATCAAACGTTTAACCGAACTGAACGCAAAGTGTCATATCCAAATTTAGATTCTATTTTCAATACCGACAAACGACACATGTTGATATGGGTCACTGGATATATTAATCATATTGTAGTAACTAGGTTCAGACTTCATGTTCCTATGATATATATCGTTTCCATATTGTTTTATGTATAAACATATTTAGAATGGAACGAATAGAGGTATACTGCTTGTCCAGATACATATTTATAGCTATTACTCAAGTGGATCATATGTTGAGCAAAATGTACGTCCATATGCAAAATAAACACGATATTTATTTTAGAACATTACCCGAAGACCTATATATCTCTAATTCTTTGCAGTATCAAACACATTAAACAAAAGTCGCCTCGCAAACTGTCGACGTCAATGTCCATAATTTGATGATATGTAACTGTTATAATTGGTATATTCCTAACGAACAAATAGAGTGCTATTGGATGTGTTATCTTTTTATTGTATGAATTCCCTTGTCCGACAATGCAACGACTTAATAACATGTGGATATTTCACTGCCTGGTCCGGCCTTCGAGATACATTTTTTTGTAATGAATCCAATACTATGATTTGGATACGCTCTTAAATAAGTGTGATTTGATGTTTGCATTGACAGAGCCAGTGACTTAATTACATATATGGCCAAGGACGTATAAAAGAGGTTCTCTCTCCGTCTTCGATTGAGCTTATTACAACTACTGTAATAAAATAAGTGAATATGTCATCACCTTAAACATATGATGATTTGCAAGGATCTAAATATAGAGCTAACAAGAAATGTCATTGTTAAGTGTCGCATGCCCCCCAAATGGTCTGTGAAAAATAACAATATAATTATTATATAATAGGTAGCGATGTATCCAGGAATATCAAGAGTAATGGACTGATGTTTCAGACTAGACATGCAATTTCATGTTGTTTTTTTTAATATTAAAGCATGACCTTGACCATTGTGTAACCTTGACCTTGACATCTGATGAAATGGTCTGGGTATTTCGACAGTTAAATGCAGGTGAAACATTATCATGACATGCTGATCACTTGTGTCAAGCTATTTTAAAATCCCTAAATGTTAGTTACAGATCAATTGTTGATCAATTGATAATTTGAGCCAAGTGTTTTTGTAATCCATCCATGTATGATAAAGTTAAAGGACAGACTTGAAATCTCAAACAGATTCAAAGTGTTGTCATACATCCTCTAAGTGTGACCTTGAATTTTGAGGTATTAGGTCTTACTTATGACACATCGTCATGTCATCTTGATAAATTGAGCCAAGTTTAAGTCACAGACCAGACACGCAATATCAAACAAATTGAAAGTGTGACCTTGACCTTTGAGGAAAGGTTCTGGGTCTTACATGCAACACTTAATTATGTCATGCTGATCAACTGAGCCATGTGTTTTTAAAATTTATCCATAGATGACAAAGTTACAGACCGGACAAGAAATCTCACACAGCCTAAAAGTGTTGTCAAACAAACTGAAAGTGTGACCTTGACCTTTGAGGTACGCGTGTGGGTCTTACACGTGACACGTTGTAATGTCATGCTGATGAATTGAGCCAAGTGTTTTTGAAATTTACCCATAGGTGACAAAGTTTCAAACCGAACACGAAATCTCAATCAAACAGTGTCATCAAACAAAATCAAATTGTGACCTTGACCTTTGAAGTAGGATTCCGGGTGTAACGTGCAACACATCGTCATGTTATGTTTATCATATGTAGCTAGTATTAACAAAATCCATCTATGCATGACAAAGTTACAGGCCAGACACGAAATCTCAAACATACTGAAAGTGTTGTCAAACAAACTCAAAGTGTGACTTTGAGGTATGGGTACGGGTCTTACCCGCGACATGTTGTCATGTTATTTTGATCGTCTGTAGCAAGTATTTATAAAATCCATCAATGCATGACAAAGTTACAGGTTGGACAGGAAATCTCACACAGACTCAGTGTTGTCAAACAAACTCAAATTGTGACCTTGACCTTTGAGGTACGGGTGTGGGTCTTTATCGCGACACGTTGTCATGTTATGTTGATTATTTATAGCATGTATCATTAAAATTCATTTATGCATGACAAAGTTACATGCTGGACACGAAATCTCACACAAACTCAAAGTGTTGTCAAACAAATTCAAATTGTGACCTTGACCTTTGAGGTACGGGTTTGGGTCTTACTCGCGACACGTCGTCATGTTATGTTGATCTTTTGTAGCAAATATCATTAAAAGTCATCTCTGCATGACAAAGTTACAGGCTGGACACGAAATCTCGCACAAACTCAAAGTGGTGTTAAACAAACTCAATTTGTGACCTTGACCTTTGAGGTACGGGTGTGAGTCTTACTCGCGACACGTCGTCATGTAATGTTGATCATTTGTAGCAAGTATCAATAAAATCCATCTATGCATGACAAAGTTACAGGCCGGAAACGAAATACCAGAAGGAAGCACGGGCGCTGCGATTACTATATGCCACTCAAAAAAAATATACGACGTACTTGGTTGCAGTGTTATACGGGTTTATGAAATTGCACTCGCACGTGACATCGACACTGGTTACTTCGGCTAAACAGCAAATAGTTTTACTATTTTCCCATCCATCTTTGGTTCATATTTAGTTGTGCCAAAACACATAACATAAAACAAAGACACGCATTTTGTAAATAACGCATACTTTTTTGCTCTCTATATATAAATGGGGTTACCTCGAAGCGGTGCGGTAGTGTAACGGATAGTGTTGGTCGGTCACATCAGATGTTGCGGCTTTAATTCCCAGTTCGACCCGATTCCTTTAGAAAAACATTACTCAGTACTGGTTCTATACAGGAAGCGGACTCGAGAACGGTCCATACAAACTCTGTTTATACCCTCTTCTCATCTGATTAGAGACGGTATTTGATACTTAAATACATGTTTTCAAATTGCGCAAAATAACTTTTCTTCTTTTACGAGTTTTAAGTAGTTTTTCATCTTAACATCTTTTCATAAATCGATTACATATAGTCCAACTATGCAAATAGTTTTAAATTATTTTTTGTATTTGTAGTAATCTCTTGAAATTGATTTATTTGATTGTTTTGTGTGTGTATATTTTATATTATTGATGTTATTGCGATGCACATAATTGGGCTTAAATAAGGATTAAAACTAAAAACAGCAGGTTTACAAGTAAACATCAAAATATCACTGGCATGATTTAATTGGTTTATTAAGCAATTAATTGAAAAAGAGCGCAATTTTGTATTGTCTGTATTGGTTTGTTTTCACAATGGAGCCTTCTTTTTTCACTGACCTAATTGTATCTTTGTGAAGTTGAAATGGTCATTGTAAACTCTTGCATTCAGCCCGACCCAACCATTATCAGTGAGCGAGTAACTTCTCATTGAGTAACTAATATTCAGAATATGGGAAGTAAACATAACACAACAAACATCAATAACAATAACATGCACTCGTAGGACAAATAATTAAATGCTTCATGAAGTCTCAATCTCATTCAATACTGTTTATGAACTTCTTGAGGGCGGTAGGAATAGGCAGGTGTACAACCACTGTAGATTTTCTGTCACAACACTGAAGAATGACTATTCTACACAAGTGCTTCAAAGTCAATACATCTGATGCACTTTTGTTAACCTCGTGTTTAATCATTTTGAACAATTTTCTTTGGAGCTCATTTGTAGGTTTCCCATCATATTCAACTTTAACTGCCTCCTTGATGCATTCTGGCGCCATGTTGTTAAGCAATGTCAACGTTATTTCCCGTGTATGGTCGATTAAGGAACTCTCTTCCCTTTGCCTGATCTTGTCAAATTCCTCATGTCTTAAGAGCACCTGATGACAAAATGTGTTGATTGGAAACGCTCCGTTCACACACCGATCAGGATCTGTCCCATTTTGAATAAGTAACCGAAATGCGACTATACTCCTTTCATCAAGTCCGAGTGCAAATGCACACTTCATAAATGCATGAAGAGCGGTTCCGGAAGTATCACCGTCGTCGCCGATAGGACCAATTATATTTGGATCAGCACTATGTCGTAATAATATCTCGATGCATTTTGTAAGATGTCGTCTTATATTAACAATGTCGTCCTGAAATCTCGTCAAGTAAACGTCAATGGTTGCAAATAAACAATGGAACGCTGACGAAAATCCTCTCCTTCCAAAGGCTGCCTGTATGTTTAAGGATTGGTGTTCTGCTTCCAGGGTCAGTTCATCAAAATTAGGATCAACTCCGGCATTAAGAAGTAACACTACACAGGCGACAATGTATTGTGAAGTACGACTAAGATCCTGTGGCGGTGTGTGACCGAGTAAACTATACAATGGATACGTTCTGAACGGAATGGCACTGGCCGGGTTTTGTTTGTGCTTTAATAAAACAGATGTTATCGTAAGAAGAGATTCGTACCATTCCTTGTTGAATGACATACTATAAGAGTATAGGACATGGTAAAGATTCATTCCTCTAAACAGTGTTGTTAGATTTGGATTGCAACGCAGAAGTACGTCTAGACATTCAGCATTAGCTAATTTTAGGGCAGACCCAACTGCCGCCTTTACATCGTCAGGCGAACGGTTCTGCTTTAAAAGTAACCTCAGAGCACTCGGTGAATTGCTTGCACACGCTATACACAAGTGGTTTTCGCTACCGCTTTCTATATGGTTCATTCCAGCGTAGAAGTCCAAAATTGTAGTAACAACTCCCACATGGCCCGAATCTCCAGCAACGTCCAGTGATGTAACAAAGCTTGAATTATCACGTGATGACAAGGGTACTTCTGTCGGATTTTTTATCCACTTATATTTTGTCTTTTTACGCGAATAATCTCGCGGTCTTTCTTGTAAGAGCATTGCAACGATTGCTCGATGTCCTAAGTTTGCTGCCACGTGTATATATGGATGACTTTTTGGTTCATGAGGGGGCTTAAATAGCCCAAGGGCAAATATGATACCAACAGCTTCTATATTGTTAGACAGTATAGAATGGTGGAGAATATCATACCCATTTTCGTCAACCCAAGATAAAACGCTTCTTTTGTCACATTTTTCAAGACTATGTCTCAATCTTGTGACGTCGTCTGTAGTCTTAATCTTTAAGTATAGTGTTTTCTTTAAATCAAGAATATTTTTATCTCCCATGTTCACTTATATTAACTAGAACCAGAGACATATTAACATGTGGGTAATTAATGTATATGTATGTAGTAATGTCACTTATTCATACATTGGTATCCAGTCATTCGCTGCCACCCGATCCAAGTGTTTACGAATGTGCTATTCACTGCCACTCTACCCAGGCGTTTATTACTGTGCTAAATTTGACTGGCAATGCATGTTCAGTTCTATTCAATGTTTTATCTACTCTTGCGATACCTTTCAACATTTCACACGCATTCATATCATATAGTGTTTTCGCCATTTATGTCCATTATTAAGTCATTTACGGTAAACCTCTATGTCCTTTGCTGGGAATGTCACTGTTTACAATAGTTAGTCTTCTTCCCTCGCCGATACTTATACGAGCCGTCCATTGCCTTAAATCCATCACCATTAGCACTTACTCAGCTTAAGAAATCTGTTTTATGAGAAGATTATTGGGAAAAGTGCATGTATGCCTGAATAATGTATGCTAAACATAGCGATTTGCCTGCCTATTCATGTCGACTGTTCGCCGAGTCCTGCAGACGCTATAAATGATAACAATGATATATCATTTCCATATATACGGCGTTTACACTATCGAGATCAGTTGGTGGCAATGTACAGTATTTATTACGTACTATACCGAATGCAATGCCTATCTTAATGCAGTTGGTATTTAGCTACATGTATATGTGGTATTGCGTTTACGTTAAATATGTAAACTACGCTGTATGTAGTGCAGCCAGTTTATGTATGTAATATTGAAACAGTAATCTATATGTTTATGATAGTATAGCATATTATGATCAACACAATATTTACTGCTATACAGTATACTAGTACAATTATGCATATAGATCTATATAGATTTTAAATTTATTTTGCGCTAAACGCCATTGTTATATATAAGAAAACGAATTCTATTTATATACGTGTACGTGTGACAGTTAAAATTCCGCTACCTGGCTGCATCGGTTATATATTTATTTTATTTATTAAAGTGACAGGTATAATACATTTTAAAATTACAACATTTGCAAAAGCGTTAGTACATACAAAGAAATACCCAGTTCATTTCGATGAAATAGCAAGAATTGTTAACCGCTAAGGATTGAATATTAGTGTTTTGTATGAGACATATAATATAAACATTTTCACAATTATCATAAGATAAATCTAGGTATAATTTATATAAACATAGACCTATATAAAATCAGAGGTACTTTAATTTCATTCTTATGGTTGTTGCTATTTAACTATCAGCTGTTAATGTTATTAATGTTTATCCTATAATCAGTCATTATTGGATATAATAGAAAGGGTGACCGAATAAGTTTAACTTGATAAGCATGGACAATTGTCTAAACCACATGTGTTAAGTCCCTTTTCCTTGAGTTAACTTGAAACCTTGGATTTTGAAAGAAAAACTACATACAAATATATCATTATGTATGTGTGTATGTATGTGTATATGTAAAAATACACACTTGTGTGTGTGTGTTTGTGCGTGCGTGCGTGCGTGCGTGTGTGTGTGAATATACATGTTTGTATGTGTTTGTATACGTGTATGTGTATATGTAAATATTCATGTTTGTTTGTATGTGTATATCGGTGTGTGTATGTGTCAATATACATGTTAACCAGGTTAGCTCTATAGGTACTATATTTTGCTTAGATAACCTCATGTTTCCCATTCTCATCTAGTTCATTGCGCCACGTACTACTGACCTCTGTCAATGTCCCAAAATGTGTAAGATGTTTGCAACATGATTACTGATACATCGGACACATTTAAACATGGAGGTTTTATCATATTTCGTTAAAATGTACTTATTTTGTTTAAACCTATCAGTTTTCTAACAATTACTTCCAAAATAACGCAACTCAAAAACCTGGTTTACAATATATATATAAGATAATGTGAAAGTATAAATGACAAAGTAATTTCAAACTGCTATGCCTTCATTTTGTCAAATATTCGAGTAAATTTGAGATTGTAAGAAACAGGCCAAACCTGAGACGTTGGCAGATGTGTGGAGCGTAACGCCAGCAGCCCCGGGAGAGATCAACTATCCGTTTGATTTCAACAACTATCCTGTATCGTACGACCATAAAGTATGTAATCCAAATACCAGTCTCTGTGTGTATGTGATGATGCTGATGATAATTTTATTTATGGTAGCAACCATTTTTTTCATACTACTGAAGAGTATTATTAAGTTTTAGATTTTTGGAGCATAGAGCAGAGATACTGAAGACCCTGTTATAGCGCATCTGGTTCTTTTACATGTGCATTTACTGAGTGAAAAAAATATTGAAATCTTGAAATCAGAGAACTGTATAGATCTACTAGAATAGCCGACTTAAATAGATACAGTTCTAATGAGCAGTTCATTAACCTGCGAAATTGATAAACTCGGAACCGATAATGCAGTGCTACATCACTTTGTTATCATGTGACCTTTAGCATTTATGAATTAAAATTTGGAACACTAAGACGACTTTATATACGTGTGGTGTTGGTAGGATTTCCATGAAAATAAGATGCATTTTGTACGTGATTCATTTTTTATTAAACAAACAGCAAACATGGATATATCACAGCAACGCAAGTGAAATATTAAAAACAAATGTATTCATGTAGCAACGTTTCTCGTTAAAGTACGTCATACCATACCAATTATGAAATGTAAAATATATAAAAAAAATGTCTGAATTGAAATCATGACTTATATTTGAAATTTGATTGTACTTTGAAGCATAAAAAAATATAAACAAAACGCAAAGAAACCAAAATACAAAAACAAAACAAAAACTGAATGGATGGATGGATGGATGGATGGATGGATGGATGGATGGATGGATGGATGGATGGATGAAGAAATAACAAACAAACGGGTGAATGAATGAATTATACGTGATTCAAACACAACAAAAAGTAATTAAGGATAGTCTTACCCCCTCATTGACTTAAAAGAAAAAAATCATACTACAGAACAAATCAAATAAGATGACTTTGCAAGTTCGACGCTGGTACCTGGATACGAATTTAAATATTCCCTGTTCTGTCTCTTACAGAACACAAGATCAAATTTTCGCCATTAATTTTGGGGTATAAAACAGGTCAAAATAAACACAACAAGGCAAAAATATAAACACACGCATAAATAACAATACACAAATAGTTTACACTGTAACACGATGATTGAATACACTTACCAACCACCATTTCTAAAATTTGTCAGAATATCACAAGCAATATTTCTAAACAATGTTTAAATATATGTTGGTTTCTGGCCTGTGTTTGCCTCTTTTTACACATATCATATATACCTGTTATACATGTCCTTTCCCGACTTGTGTTTCATATTTTAGAAATTATTATTATTATTTTTTTTTTTATAAAACTTGTGACATCAAGTTGGTTTTAAAAAGTAACACGAGCTACTTTCAAGGAACCTTTTCAATCATACAGATATACAATGAAAATTAAGATATATTTAGCATTTTTGTGACAAATTACAAACATCTGCGAAAAATGATACGCGTCAGGTATTTACCGGAGTTGAACACCTTTCCAAACTGGAACCAAAATTAAGGGTCTGAATACATACACGGATATTGTATTTTCATATTTTATCATCTAGTTATACATCCCCGTGGCCGAGTGATCTAAGGTGACGTCTCAAGTTAAGGTCGTAGGTTCCAGTCCTGCTCGCACCAAAATTTTTATGTGAGAAAAACTTGCCAGTCACTTGCAGAAGGACGATGGTTCTACTGACTAATATTTATTTTGAGGTCTTCCTTCACCGATACAACTGGATGTAACATCTGAATAATCTGAAATGTGTTGAAAATGTTAAACCACATAAACACTTTGTTTTGTGAATATTTATCAGAGCGATCGTATGTTCCTTCATTAGTCATTATCATTATACCATGTTTATCAGATAGACAGAGCAAAATCTGGGACGTCACACGACGGTCTTTTCTTTTCTAAATCTGTTTCTTTCTTCCCAAATATTGAAACTAGTTTTTTCGACACCGTCATTAGAGAGCTTCTTCTTCGTCTCAGTATCGTTGACCTTTGCTGTTGAGTGATCTTTGCGTCTCTTAGCAACGCTTGAAACGCTATATTTATTGGCAGAAAATCGTCTGCTGCAGAAACTTCATAAAACTGACAGCTAAATTCAAGGGCGAGTCCATGTCCTTCTTCCATTCCAACTTCTCGTCTGTGTTCGAGATCTTTTTTATTCGCGAGAAGTAATATTGGTACCACGAACGGAGATCTCATCCTATGAAGAGATTCGAGTATTTTTCGCGCCACATCGAACGTCTGCTTTAGGCACATATCATAAACGACAACGAAGCCATCTGCCCACTGTACATGTGACTCCAAGGGAGAGTTCAACTGTTAAATATAAAATAACACAAAATTGTTGTAATCAATTTACAATAATATAACATCTATATAATTCCTTGATAACATCAATGGGACACATGCGATGTATTAGAATTTGTGACCCGGCCCAATTGTATATTTATGGCAATAAAATATTTAAACTGTATTAGATGTAATTTCTTCGAGTGTATCTACATATTTAAATTTTAATTTAATAAGTTAATTAAAAATTTCACATTTTAAATCCTTGCGCTAGTATGTATTCATTCTTCTTAGAAGAGGTCTTTCGGTTAAACGTGAGCTAACATATTTTCTGGGACACCGGCTCAACCTCAAATTAGCACGCAGTACGCAACAAATTTAAGGAACCAATCAGTAAACTTTTGCTTTTCTAAAAGACAAATGTCTTGACAAGTTGTGCAGAAGACTTAAATATGAATTTCAATGAATTTTTATGGAAAGGCCCAGCAAAAAAAAACAACATGGTTCTAATCAAATAATCTATAGATGGAAGACTACATATGGTTAACATAAAAACATTTATTTCAGCACTAAAATAACTTGGACAAGAAGACTGATAACAAGGGAAGGAAATTGGAAAAATATAATAGAAGAAAAACTTAATTTGAAAGATCTAATTAATTTTGATGGCAAATATTTAAGTAAACAAAGAGACAAAATAAAGACCTTTTTCTAGAAAGATGTCCTTGAAGCATTATATAATTATCAAACACTAAATAAACCGACAACAACAGATCACATTATCAAGTCAGCACTTTTTTGTTATGAAGATATTTTAGTTGGAAGAGAATCCTTCGTTTGTAAAACATGGTAAAGTAAGGGCATTATATATTTAAATGTCTTAATAAAAGACAATGGCAGTTTTTAAACAAAACATGAATTTACAGAAATTTATAATATAAACACCAATTTTATTCAATATCATGGTATTAAAAATGCAATCAAAGTATTCCTTACAAAAAAAAAAACACAATATAAACAGTTTAAATAAAAAATGCAATTTACCTATTTGACCTTTTTCTGTGTCCAAAATTATTATACACAAAAAGGGTTAAAAGGAATTATATTACATTCTAGAAAAAAAATAACTGCCAGCCAACATCTAAACTTAAACGGGAACATCATTATGAAATAGAACAAGAAACGTGAAATAATATTTACAAAGCACCCTTCAAAAACAACTATAGTTCAACTTTAAGTTGGTTCCAAATTAGAATTAACCATATAATTTTACCAACCAAAAAACATCTACATAAAATTAAGATAATTAACAGTCTCTTATGCCATGGTTGCGAACAAGAGGATAATCTAATACATATGCTTTGGACATGTACAGCAACGCAACAATTTCTTCCTGTCAAAAAAACAACTTAAAACTGACCGAGAAACTGGCAAGAAAACACAAATATGCACCTACATTAAAAATCAAAAATGTTTTGACCTACCCTACAAGAGGAATACTCAGGCGTTTTTTTGTATCTGTTTTTTTTCTCTGTCTCTTTCAATATATTATCTATGTGTTGATCCCTACATTAATCAAATTAAATCTTAATTCTGAAGAAATAATTTAGATTAAAAATAAACTTTTATACTGAACCATTCACAAGTTCAAACTAAATTTCATACTTTTGTATAGATTATGGCCAGTTTAATTTTGTCTTAATTTGTTTACATTTGTATTTGTTGAAATATGTTCTTCACTATATGTATCACTATGTAAAAATTGTTTAATAAATAGACTATCATATGATAGTTGAATAAAAAAAAGTTGTGCAGAAGTAACGCTTGGATCTTGAAGTGCGATCTGATTGGCTGAAACAATCACACCACTGCAATGGTTATGTTATAATAAATAATAAAAATATAAATTCTGACGGAAGTCATGGCAGTGACCTGTACAAGATCTTTGCCATCGAAAATATCTAATAATATAAAAATAATGAATATAAAAATAAACATCCAACCGATACTCTTTTGAAATACTATGGAAATATCCGAGTTAGTCCGATTGTTGAATCAACCAATCAAAAACATTATTCGGTTTTCGCTAAATTAAAATGATTTTATTCTCGGCCGATTGTCTAGAAAAGAAAGCGTCACATATGATCAAGCGGGTTAACGGTGCTGAATCTTCTGTCACGGTTATCTCCCTTGTGTTACAAAAACGCGAGGAAAACTGTGCCACGGAGAGGTTAATAGCCATTACTTTTATTGTACCTTTTTATATGAGGTGTCGAGTAGTTCTATTTCTGTGAGGTAGTCCTCCTGTTTGATGCTGGAGCGATATAATAAATCTGAAATGTACAAAGGAAACAAATACATCAGTTTATCATGGTTAATGACAAACATTCTGCAGTTTACATGTTTATGAATGACAACAAGATCAACAACCATCAGCAACAAGAAAACTTTAGTAACAACATCGTGAGCGGTAGCAGTAATAACAACAGTAAAAACTTGAAGCAGCAAAAACAGTTATAGAGCACCAAGAACACCACAAGTAACAGCAGATATGGCAACAACAATCAATAACATAAAACTCGCTTTAGATTATTCATAAAAAACCTTGCATCATTTATTTGGGCAATAGTTAAGTTACATACTGTATAATGAATACCAACAATTAAATGGGTTTTTTTTCATCGCAAATTATTCAAATTCCCATGTATTATGCCTATATTATCACGTCTTGAACATGTTTAACCACGCAAACTTTATTTTATCCTTTCATCAGACTCCGTTTGACATAATAAATGGATGATCAAATAAAACAGGAAACGAATAGCTTAAATGATCAAAAGTGCCTTTCCCTACGAGGTTTATCCGGCACAATGCATGACATAATCTCACATAATAGACTTTGCACAGAAAGGAAGCATTCCCTATAAATGCAGTTTAATATAAACTATGGTTATAACCGTATAACGTTTCAGATTTCCCAGATATCTTCAGATTTAAGTTAGACTGATTCCGCATACTTGCAATGTGATTTTTTTTGTTTTTATGTGGCCGTGTTAATCAGGGACGTAGGGGGTCGTTTGAAAGATAAGGTCGAAATGTAAAGTTTCTTGGGGAACATCGTTCAAACGCCTTTAATACACTGATTATAAAGTTTGGTACAGACCGGCACGGTTACCGCATTATATTGTGTAAACTTCACATAATGAACCAATAACACAGCTGCGTATCGGTTATGTTTATTCAGTAGTTTATACAAATACGTAAATCAACATTTAACGATAAACTTTATTTTGATTTGTGAACTTAGCTTGTTTCGTAAATCAAAATATCAACTTTATGTTGTCGTGTCAATGGAAAATTAATACACTTGTAAACATGTTTGCCCGGAGTACATAATCTAATATATGAAAAGTAAAAATGTAGTATAAGACCAGCTTTATAAAACGTTTTTAGGTCGACCCTATCCATCTACGGTAGAAATATTTGTTATATAGCATCGTAAAGAGTTGTTTTAGTCAATATAATTTATAAAATCATCTTTATACAATGATGAAAATTGAAATACATTTATTATTAATAATGTATATTGTAGTTGCATAAGCACTTTTATAAGCATATATTATATAAAGTTTTTTAATGGATTTCAACGCCATTTTCAACACATGACAGGTTCTATATGGCATATCCAATTTTACTCGTGGAGGAAGTCTGAGTAGAACCACCGTCCTTCCACAAGTCGCCAGCTTCGGTTAGCCCAATTGGTAGCTTGTCTGGCAATTAACCCAAGGATCGTGAGTTCGATTCAAGCCTGGTCACAGTCTCCTTGATGATTAATATACGACATTGCGTCTCATTGACATTCGTCTCTCGCCTCTGATATAAGTGGGTACGTTATCAGTTACTTACGGAGATGGTTGTTCTCGGGGACTGTTTAACCGACAAGCTGGGTAAGGTAGGCTAACAACGCGTTTTTTAAAAGGTCATACTCAAAGAATCGCCACCATTGAGGACACCACCGACAGATGTAATATTTTAACCACCGGTGCATTGAAGAAGAAACAAATATCTATGCATATTGTTGCAAAGAAATTTAAATTACTATCACACACGCACGCACGCACGCACGCACGCACGCACGCATATATTATATTGTAGCTTCGCAATAATATTTATTTATGCGTACCAATATCCGAGTTGTATTCTCCAATGAAGCGCCTCGTCAGAAAACGAACTGTTACAGCTGAAAGAAAAAAACAACTTGATGTGATAAGCATACTTTATCCTGTTCATGACAAAGTCTCTTAATTTATATCTCTTATCATTGATAACATGTGACGCTGTTGAATATATAATAGTTATAAATTACATTGTCACATTAATGTTTATGTAATAGTATTTTAAATGTATACACATAGAGTACTACACATATATGTATGTTTATTCGCGGAGGAAGGATTTTTAATTGGCTGGTCACGGAAGTGGGCGATGCATGCGGTGGAGTTGGGATGCAGCTGATACAACAAACAGGAATGGGTCCTTGTAGTATTTTCAGTGTCAGAGAATGACTTTTTCGTCTTAAAATCCAAATGTTTTGTTTTTCTAAGTAAGCATAAAGGCAAAACAAAATTTTCCGATAAACACGGGTTCATGAAGATTGTTAGAGCTTCACGGTGATGGACAAGTTTTAGCTTGTTTATTCACTCAAGTGTTTGGACAATACGAATATGAAACAAATATTTGTGTTAATTTTTAGTTTAATAGATATAAACAATAGAGTCCGTAACCTATATAATAAATAAGCTAGATTGATTAAATCCCTCGCGCTTGCCAAAACTGGAGTCAGACTTTTATGTACGCACACCGACCACTCCTTTTATGAATTTATTTACAATGCCATGTTGCATTGCCTGACAAGTGTAGTTTCTGTTTTATTTATTTTTAATGGTGTGTAACGCATGTTCAACATACTTATAAATGTTTATATAAATTACAGTTGGCATATTCAGTTTTATTGGCGGAAGAAGACCTCAGAATGAATGTGAGTAGAACCACCGTCCTTTTTTTTTTTTTTTTTTTTTTTGAGTTACCAAATGGCAGCCCGTTTATTTTTTCATTTTCACATTATCAAGTTATTATATAACAATACACATTTATAAACATGAGTACTATAAGCAGTGTTGTGAAAATGTGTGTGTGTGAGAGAGAGAGAGAGAGAGAGAGAGAGAGAGAGAGAGAGAGAGAGAGAGAGAGAGATGATGATGATTAATCATGTTCATTATAAGATCAATACATATTGATGTTAATTATATAAGGTTGCTATATTAGATTATTCAAATTTTATTGAGTGCCATTTTCTATTATGCGTTTCCAGTTTGGATCTCGCTTGGGCTAAGATTTGTTCTATATTTTTACATTCTTTTAAATATCTAAAATAGTTGTCAAAGCATGGTATATCGCTTTTCATTTTACATTTAAAAATGAAATATTTTGCTAAAAAAATAACAAAATTTATTATTGTTTTTTGTTTTGTGTTGTCGTCATGGATGCCCAATGATATATTTTTAAAATTAAAAGCTACATTAATGCCGTTTTGTGATAAGAAATCATTTGTTTTTGTCCAAAAATGTTGTGCATGAGCACAGTCCCAAAATAAATGTTGTACTGTTTCTACATGCATATTGCAGAATTGACATAAACTTGAATTTACGAAATGGCATTTGTGTAAGAATTTATTTGTGGGTATAATTCTATATAAATATTTATATTGAAATAACCTCAATCTCGAATAAATAGTACATGTAATCGGTGATAAAAAGATTTTTTTCCAGTTCAGATTGTCATAGGAGTCATTCCATTTTTGTTGAGCTTTATTTGTAGAACCACCGTCCTCCCGCAAGGAACTGGCAAACTTTCTCACAAAAAGTTTTGGAGCGAGCGGGATTCGAACCTACGACCTTAGCGGTGAGAGGTTAGTGATCATGAGGCGGAGCCTTAGCTACGCCGGACCTTTCTGTTTTAAACTAGTCAAAACATTAGTTAGAATAATGGTACAGTAAGAGAAGTATATGTATTGATTTTCGAATATTGGGGCTAATGGAACTTTAAATGTTGTAATACATTATATAGAGGCTAATGGAATACATTATATAGAGGCTAATGGAACTTTAAATGTTGTAATACATTATATAGAGGCTAATGGAATACATTATATAGAGGCTAATGGAACTTTAAATGTTGTAATACATTATATAGAGGCTAATGGAATACATTATATAAAGGCTAATGGAACTTTAAATGTTGTAATACATTATATAGAGGCTAATGGAACTTTATACGTTGTAATAGTTGTATTGGGGCTAATGGAACTTTAAATGTTGTAATATATTGTATTGTGGCTAATGAAACTTTAAATGTTGTAATACATTATACAGAGACTAATGGAACTTTAAATGTTGTAATACATTGTATTTGGGCTAACTGAACTCTAAATGTTGTAATACACTGTACTGGGGCAAATGGAACTTTAAATGTTGTAATACATTGTATTTGGGCTAATTGAACTCTAAATGTTGTAATACACTGTACTGGGGCAAATGGAACTTTAAATGTTGTAAAAGATTGTATTTGGGCTAACTGAACTCTAAATGTTGTAATACACTGTACTGGGGCAAATGGAACTTTAAATGTTGTAATACATTGTATTTGGGCTAACTGAACTCTAAATGTTGTAATACACTGTACTGGGGCAAATGGAACTTTAAATGTTGTAATACATTATATTTGGGCTAACTGAACTCTAAATGTTGTAATACACTGTACTGGGGCAAATGGAATTTTAAATGTTGTAATACATTATATTTGGGCTAATTGAACTCTAAATATTGTAATACACTGTACTGGGGCAAATGGAACTTTAAATGTTTTAATACATTATATTTGGGCTAACTGAACTCTAAATATTGTAATACATTGTACTGGGGCAAATGGAACTTTAAATGTTGTAATACATTGTATTGGGGCTAATGAAATTTTAAAGTTGTTCTATTAGGGCTAATAGAACTTTGAACTTTGCAATATTTTGGCTAATCTAATGGAACTTTAAAAGTTGTAATACTTGGGCTAATGGAATTTCAAAATGTGAAATTTTGGGGCTAATGGAAGTTGTAATAATCGAGCTAACGGAACTTTTAACATTGTTGTATTGGGTTTAATTGGACTTTAAAATCTGTGATATTGATAGGCCAATACGAGAATATGTATTTAGTTTAGATAATTGTAATGACCCTCGATTAAACTCTGAACGTTATAAACACGACATGAAGTAATACTATCAACGGTAAAGTTTGTGGCAAATGATTTATAACAGTGCTTTAGAAGTTGACAAAGCTGTTAGAGAATCAATATTTGAACAATATATAATATTAGATGGACCGGTAAAACTTAAATAGCGTTTATACACGATGACAATCTGAAATATCGCCGTTTTTCCTATTATTCCGGATCGAGTCGATATACAAATCTGTTTATTTATACATGCTTGACGATAATGGGTAGTATAGATCGTACACTATACTTAATAGCATTCACGTTTCAAAGACTTATATTGAATATGGGTCACCTAGTTTTAGTGTAAGCATTGGTCATATAGATGCAGCCGGTTTTGTTTGCGGAAGGATCGCGTATACTCTAATATTGATGACGCCGAGTTTTAAACTTCAGAATTGTTAACATTTTTGTTAAAGGGGCACACGACTGTTTTCATACATTTTTCAACTAACTCTATTTCTGAAAATTGTATGATGCAAATATGAAAATTGGCATACCCGGTATACGTGCAGCACCACTGGCATACCCGGTATACGTGCATCACCATTGGCATACCCGGTATACGTGCAGCACCATTGGCATACCCGGTATGCGTGCCGCACCATTGGCATACCCGGTATGCGTGCCGCACCATTGGCATACCCGGTATGCGTGCAGCACCATGGCATACCCGGTATGCGTGCAGCTCCATTGGCATACCCGGTATGCGTGCAGCTCCATTGGCATACCCGGTATACGTGCAGCACCATTGACATACCCGGTATACGTGCCGCACCATTGACATACCCGGTATACGTGCAGCACCATTGGCATACCCGGTATACGTGCAGCTGCATTGGCATACCCGGTATACGTGCCGTACCATTGGCATAGCCGGTATACGTGCAGCACCATTGGCATACCCGGTATACGTGCAGCACCATAATTGTGTTTCTATTTTGGAAAGGGGTATAACTCGTGTAAATGGTTAAAAGGCATCCTATTTTATATGTTATATGCATCAATAGACACAAGATACATGATACGATGTTTTATCTCGCAAACAAAGACCTATGGTCCAAAATATATTTACAGCAAATTGTATGAGTTATTTATACGCGTTATATTTGTAATTCATGTTTTAATAGACAATTAATGTAATTAAAATAAACTTTTTCTATAAGTGCCTCTCAGTTGCAGACTACGGTAAAAATGAATCGATCAGTTTATTACGTTTCAATGTTATCATCGATATGAAAGAAATAATTCTAAGACTATATACGAGGTATGTCCCAAAAGTAATAGGACGCATTTAGAAATATGCCTTTTAGTGTTTCAATCCAAACAAAACTTGTCATGAATCATTTTCCATATTTAAACTATAAGCATACAAAATTTCAATATCATACAACATTATTTAACATTAATTTTGACAAGTCAAAATTTATATGTAACAAAGTACGGGGGAGTTTGACGTTATTTATGCGACGTCAAGTTGACATTCAAAGGAAAGTCATTCTTTTTTTAGAGGTATGAACCGCTGTGCAAAACACTTTTTTTTGTGGTACTGCACCCACTTCTGGTACATGTCACGATACTATGACGACTCATATATCCTGACCACAAAGTGTACACTCAGGCACATGGCTCGGAGGTACTGAAAGCGCTTTTCACGAAGATCTGAGTCGAATCTCAGGAAAACCACACATATTTCGGTCGTCCAGATCGCTGATGGTCAATTACTTTCGCTTCACCATTGGAAACCCATTTGTACCACCAATAGATAAAACTCCAGGATATGCCTTATGTTAAAGAGCTGTGTGAAATAAAATTCAGAGTATCCTGTAGGATCATATTACATCCATAACAAAATTTTAACCACACTCTAAATTTATACTATAGGCGTGACGTCGTCCAATTTTGTTATTTTTCAAACTTGCACTTGTTATTTCAAAAGTGCGCACAATATTCAAATATTTATCGATAACATCGAATCTTTAAACGACATTCGTACATGGTCTAAAATTACGTCCACTTTTATTACATAACATTTGGCACGATATTGAGGAAGCTGTCTGCTTTCCAAGACAATTTTGTTATTTTAAATGGCGTCTAAACTTCCGATACTATGTTGACTTTTGCATGAATTTAATAATAAATGAAAGTTGATTCGATGTTTTATGACAATAGAAGATGTGTCAATCTATCCATTGAAACCAATGGTTTGCATGTAACACCCTAAATACAAAAATGATAGGGTCGTCCTGTTACTTTTGGGACATACCTCGTAATTGTATTTTATTTTTAATACTTTTTTACTCATCTTTTTAAAACTAATATGATACTACTGTAGTTGTTTTATATAAACAACAGCAACAGCAACAACAACAACAACAACAACAACAACAACAACAACAACAACAACAACAACAACAACAACAACAACAACAACAACAACAACAACAACAACAACAACAACAACAACAACAACAGCAACATGCTTTTACTTTCTTAAATGAAACGTTCCAGATAGAAAAATTTGGAGATTAATATCTTCATGTTTATACATCTACAGTGCAAAGATTGATTTGATGCTGGAACAAGAGAAACATTCCCTTTAAACATGACAGTGTGTCCCTTTAAACATATTAAAAGGTGAGGTCAGCATAAAGAAATGTCAACACTTCTATTCAATGCAAGTTTGCCAACTTCCACGTTTAAATAAAACGATTATTGTCAATACTTGAAACCATGCCGTCGGCCTACATCAAGAGGCAGTACTTATTGTTATACGTGATAGGAATTTTAAATATAATAACGTGCAAGCAAATATACGACTGTAGAAGATTTAATACAGATTGTTTACTGTTTTATCTATCGAACTATAGTTTTCTGTATTTAAGAGAGTATTGAATTCACTTTCAAGAGATATACAATTGTTTTATTTTTATTCCGAAAACATATCTCTATTAAAAACGTCTATAAACAACATTCGTATTTAAAAATCGACGGAGCAGAACAAACATTAACTGTCTTTAATATTTAAATTCATTTGAAGTAAAGACAAATAAGTGGGGCTGTTACAACCACATTTTTGTGTGTTTTTTAGGGGCAAAATATTTTAACCCTGAATGTTTCACCAAGAGTTTAGTATTGACCGTCACAACTTAGGTGGCGGGACATACATGTTTGTATGATCCAACACTCAGCAAAATAAGATTATAATGACAAAATAATTAATAATCATGTATGACTTTTTTCAATCAGCCTTTTGAGGTATAGGTGCGTCATTTATTCAAACCAGTAAGCGTTCACTATATGGATCTATCTAAAACATAAAGTGTTATTTTGCTTTTGGATCAAAAGCTCCGAATGCACTATAATTTCAAATCAGCTTCACGTAGTCCCCCCGACCCCCGATTGGTTTGAGAACGCGTCAAGAGTATACTGGTTTGATGTAATGTGATTATGTTGATTTCCAAGGGGAGAACTAATGTTGTTATAACAAGTAGTCCAGCCCAGCTGCGCACTAGTACGTACTTGTTGCCAAAACGATAATTTTGACATGATAATTCTCAATTACCTTATTTTCATTAATATTGTGATGTTGGTACTTTATTTTTGAAACAGATTAAAATGATACTTCAATTAAATATCAGTGCTGTCTTTAATGTTGCGACATCAAAATTAAGATTTTGTGGTTAGTGGGAGATGTCTAAAAATAGATTTAATACTGATATATTGTATTTACAATCTTCCGCACGCGAGGTGGACGCTCTACCACTGACTGTTTATACTGAGTGAAAATTAACCAATTTTGGCGACACATACATTACAAGTGCTAACGAGTTTCGAGGTTTCACTTAAGATTGTAACACCTGGTGAAAGGTGACACAGTACATGTCGTCTGTAGTTTTGCAATATTGTTGTTACGGATAAGGTGAAGTGCATTATCGGGACAATAAAGGCGGCTTATCAATAAGTTATAATGGCCACACAATGATATCTGATATATGTCGATCATGGTACTAAACATTCTCAAACGATGAGTTATCTATTATTTACTATGTAAACCGGATTTACACGGAACGTGAATGGCACCACTTTGATCGAAAAAGATATAATGTTGTTTATGTAAATTACTAAGGAGGAGAGAGAGAGAGAGAGAGAGAGAGAGAGAGAGAGAGAGAGAGAGAGGGAGAGAAGAGAGAGAGAGAGAGAGAGAGAGAGAGAGGGAGGACTAAATATCATTCTCAATTTGATAAATGGTTTATATTATGTTTTTAAATGGAGTTTGAAACATTTCGGGTTAAATATGACATGTCCAGTATCCTCATCCACTAATCTGCCTGGTACCACAATCCTTCCACAAATCACTATCATACTTCTTCTCTTAAAGTTTTCGCAGCGAGCGGGACTCAA